>CATOUR010000261.1:0-302440 GCA_951848785.1 Callosobruchus maculatus
AATTATAAGAACATTACCTACTATGACCCCACAGCATATCGCTGGCCAAATTTCATCACAATCCATGCAGCGGTTACTGATATTATGACGTTAGAAAAACGCCAACAGACAGACAGCAGACGCACAGACAGACAGACCGACAGACAGACCGACGGAAATGAGTGACGTGGATTTTCGTTATGTAGACATCATAAAACAACCAAAAAGCGTGTTATCTCAAAATCGAAAATGTTCGCGATCACAATACTCCCCTCACCTAACGGTGTGGGAAGTAAAATAAAGTAATTTCTCCATCCTCTATTACCTGAAAAGAATATGATCTTAGTAATATCCTATACTTTACACACCCTTCCGATCACGGCATAGGTCAGAGGAAGTATTGTGTATCGTACGATCTCGCCTAATCTCAGTAACCGCTGCTAAAATTCCCTCAATGCGAGCTTTAGTTACATGCATTGTTTGGATACAAATATTTAATAACCAGATAGACCTGCCTAATTTAACTGACCTACAGGATCCCCTTAGACATAAAACAAAAGAAAAAACGCTTAGCAGACGACGAGTATTGTCTCCTTTTGGCCCGCATAAGATGATACTGAGAAGGTCGGCTCTCGGCTTGGTAAAAGGAAAAGCCTTTACCTTCTGAGTCCGAAGCACACCAGTCTATTCTAGATCTTTGTTCTTCAATAAAATCTAGAGACGACATCGTAAAGTAGGAGGCACTATCAAGATGGGCGTCAGAAATCAGTAGCGGTGCACACTGGGCGAAGTTCAGTATTTTCTTCAATAGTGACTGGGTCAAAATATAATTAAAAATACATTAGAATTGTTAAGGTCATCACGCCAGATTCTCTGTGATAGTAAATTCATAGAATACCTTTTTTTTATATAACTGAGCAGACCGCGCAGGCAGAGCCTAAATACTAAAGTACCGCGGCTGCTGTGAAAGGGTTATGTTAGGGGAAGTTTGTTAACGCGAGATTTGAATGGGCCAATACTCGCAGGCCCAATAAATACATCTTCTGGCAGTCCATTTCAAGCCTTGGACACCCTGGGAATAAATGTGAGGTTGTACCGCTCAGTTTTTGATGTATGGAGAACGACCGTCTTAGGATGAGATGCAGCGGTCGCACGGGTATATCTGATAGGAGCAGTGAGCGGCGGAACGATAGACCTGCTCAGAGGAACAGATTCGTTGGAATATCGGTAGAAGAGTGAGACGTCACCAACAACACGCCGGTGAGAACGTGACTGAAGGTGACGCGTTAAGGCCGGATCGCCAATTAGTCGAATCGCTCTTCTATGGACGGCATCTAGTATATACAGGGTAGTAGGGGCAGCAGCTCCCCAGACATGAGAGCAATACTCCAGGCAAGGTCTTATCTGGGCTTTATATAGCGTGAGGAGGTTACATGGTGAGAAATACTTTCTGGTACTCAAGCTTCTTACCAGCAACTGTTGCAATTGACGCGACGTGTTCGTGCCAGATCAGATTTTCTGTAATGTTGACTCCTAACAGCTTGAATGAGTGACTCCTTGGCAGAGCCTGGTTGTTCATTAGAACCTTGTGTTTGCTTGGGCACTTCTTGTTTGATAGTGTACAATACTGGGTCTTGGAGGCATTAAATTTAACCATGTTCTTAAGCCCCCAAGCGGTAATGGTATCGAGATCCTTTGAAAGTGAAGCCGCCACTGCCAATCTTCTGCGTTCCAGCTCGACCACACAGATCGTTCTATTGCTTCTATCATGCCTGCATGCAGCGTACTTTCATCCGCAAAACTGTGGATTGGGTTTGTAGTGCTAGAGAGTAGATCATTAATATGAAGCAGAAACAATGTCGGAGCCAATACCGATCCCTGCGGAACCTCGGCATTGATGCTATGGAAAGAAGAGGAAAAGCCGTCTACCACGACAGAGATTTTCCGACCTGAGAGGAAGTCTGCGAGCCGACCGCAGAGCTTAACAGGGAGCCCATAAGACGGGAGCTTGTTTAGGAGAGCTGCATGCCACAGGTGATCGAATGCCTTTGAAATATCGAGAGTAACGACGTGAGCCTCGCCAAATGACTGGATGAGTTTGCTCCACATATACGGCAATTTGGACAACAATGCAAAAATCGTATGGATTGAAGTGTACCTCAAACGACACAGTCGACAAACTAGCAAAGGCAGGTACTATAGATGAAGTACTGCTGAGAAGTTTCAAAATTCCTTACAGTAACTTAAACAGTATTTTAAACAGCCTGAAAGAAAAATTGAATGACCACTACCATAGAAATTCATTCTGAGACATAGAAAGAGATCCAGCAGAACATAAGAATTGAGCCCTTGTTTTAGGAAGAAACGAATAGCCCACTTGTGGGAAACCTTTACAGACTAAGATATGGGCATTACCTAAGCCCTCAACACAAAACTAGAATTTAGATAGATTTAGACAATGACCCTCACTGCAAATGTGGAGAGATTTGATCACAGTATATTAGAATGGAAATTGATCATTAGTAAGGTAACAGACCTGAGCTTTTTTCCAGCAGCTGTTCCAATCAACGGTTTCTACAATTTTGACTCCTAAAAGCTTGAATGAGTACCTTTTTGTTAGCGTCTTATTGTCATTACAGTCGAGGCTTGCTTGGGCACTTTGTATTTAACTGTACTGGATCTCAGAAGCATTGAATTTTACCATACTATTGAGTCTCCATTTATTTAACATTTACTCTGAATTTGTGATGAGACAGGTATTGGACAACTGGAATGGCGGTATAACTCTATTGACAGAAGCAAAATATCCAACTTAAGATTTGCTGACGATACAACCCTTATTGCTGCTTCTCAGGAAGAACTAGTAGCTCTATTAAACATTTTAGAACAACACAGTGCAGCATATGCTCTTGGTATTAACTACAACAAGACCAAGGTTATTATCGTAGATAGAGAGCATGACAATCATCGAGAAATAAAGTCAATAGGCCGTTGTGAGGTACTTCATACTTCAAAGCTTTGTGTACCTCGATTCTTTGATCGACAATTCGGGTAGTTGTGAGAATGAGATTCAGCCCTCTTGTCTTCTCCATATTTTTGTTTGCCTCGGAAGCTTGGACTGTTAAAAAGGCAGATCGAGCTCGCATAGATGCTTTTGAAATGTAGACGTGGAGGAGAATGCTGAGAATTCCTTGTACCGTCCATCGGACTAATGCTTCCATGCTGGATGAGCTCGGTAATCCAAAGAGACTATCCTCCATTGTGTCGACGAGAATGCTTACATTCTTAGGACATATTCACAGAAGCGATAATATGAAGAAACTTGTTGTTCAGGGTCACGCCCCGAGTGGGCGGCGCTGTGGCTGTTCTCCTACACGCTGGGTGGATACGACGAAACAGTTGCTGGATATGAGTATCAAGAGCGCCCACTGACAGTAAATCGCGAACGATGGCGAACTACAGTTCTCAAAACTATTGATAATATTCATGTCGGCAATACTCTAGCTCCGACTTAATGCATTTTACGACTTCACAACATGCTTGTTAAGACATTGTGACTATGATGATGTTCGAGTCCCCAAGCGGTAATGGTCTCCAGGTTCTTTGACAGAAATCGGTCTATTGCTCGTGATACCTGCGTGCAAAGCACTGTCGTCTGTCGTCTGTATTGGGTTTATGGTGCTAGACAGCAGATCATTGATGTACAACAGAAACAATGCTGGAGCCACTACCGATCCCTGCGGAACTCCAGTGTTAATTTTATGAAGGAAGAGGAGCAGCTATCTACAGCCACAGATTTTTCGACCAGAGGGGAAGACCGTAAAATTAAAGCTTGTTTAGGAGAGCCGCATGTCACAGTTGATCGAATGCCTTTGAAATATGGAGAGCAACGACTTGAGCCTCGCCAAATGAATGGATGAATTTGCTCCACAGATGCATGACGTAAACCAGGAGACCTCCAGTACAATGTTGTACGATAGATTATTATTGTCTCAAGTTGACGCGCTCTGTTTTTTTTGAAATGTGTTTTATATGTTGGTCTAAAATAGACTTATACACTTTTGTATTTATAACGTATGTTTCAAAAGTTTTGAGAATTTTTTTCAAAACTCGGGAGGTAGTTTCTCCGTTGGAAATAATTCAGAAATCGTTACCGTGGTAACCAGTCAACATCTAAACGTAACAATGAAACCATTTTGGTTATGATATAAGTGGTCAAAATGTCGTACAAATTAGATATTCGGAAGAGTATTTACAGTCCAGTTAACGACTTGAAAAAAAGAAATAGTTCCTATATCAAGATCAAAATATTCCTGTTGCCACAATTTATCGAGCGATCCGAGAATGCGAAGAAGGTATCCCTTGTATAAACTTACCAAAAAGTGGACGTCCAAGAGCGCTGAATGCTGCTACAGTTCAAAGAATGGTCAACAGAAGCGAACATCGAGTTGGAACTTCAGCACGAAAACTTGGACGCATTTCTCACGTGAATGATAGCACAATCTGTAGAGAAATGAAGAGGAATAACTCAAAAATTCCGAAAAAGACGGAAATTTCCCAAAGTATTCCCCAAATCGGTTAGAAAGAATTCCTCAATTTACGTTGTACTCATTTTGCTAGCAACATAAAAATTATTCTTGACGATGAACAGTATTTCACATTTTCGAACTCAGAAATCAAAGGTAATGATGGTTTTTCTACAAAAGACTTTGAAGCCTGTCCAGATAATGTAAAATGTAAACGAAAAGGAAAGTTTGAAAACAAAGTGTTAGTGTGGTGCGCTATATCAGACAACGGTATTTCACAGCCGTACGTTGGACGAGTTAGGGCCGAAGCGGTTACCAAAGAAGTCTATACTCAAAGATGTTTGCCTAAACTACTCAATTTTATTAATATCCACCACACTAATGATAATATAATGTTTGGCCAGGTAGAGCTTCAGGTCATTATGCTTTGCCTACGAGAAACTGACTAGAACAACACGGAATATATTTTGTACCAGGAAACGACAACCCTCCCAGTCTTCCTCAAGCAAGACCTATCGAAACTTTTTGGACTCGACTGAGTGCCAAAGTTTATAACAGTAGCTGGGAAGCTCAAAACGAACAGCAGTTAAGAAAAAGAATAATGATAAAGATCAGAGAAATTGATTTAGAACCTGTCCAAAACCTAATGAGGAACATTAAGAGGAAATGCGAGCCGTGGAAGATCATGGCCCACTAGCAGAACTTTAATATTATTTTTATATTAAGAAGTATTGTTATTTTTTGTAGTTCTTGTTACAGTTCAAATATATTACTGTGAGATATTTTTTTAGTTTTTTGAAAAACTTCTCAAAACTTTTTCAACATACGTTACTCACTATATAATGATTTATTTCTATGGTTTCGCCGCATATTTGCTATATAGCTTCAAAGATAGTCCCTTCTCAAAAAGGAAGCTCCCAGATGCAAGCTACGCTACTGGTTCCAGTGAATACCTTCCATCTCCCAGTAGGTATCCCGATCCTGTGGCAAATAAACCATGTTCCGAAAGATATCGCTAAACGTTTTATCTGCTACGGGTATTTATGGATTTATTGCGGATCGATAAGAACTGGAAAAATTCTTATAACACACACATCTTACTTTTTTTTCTTCTTCGGTCTCCCGTCGAGACGGTATTGAATTTCTATAGATATCGAGGCATAGATTACCGTCGGCGGTTTTTTTGGTGTTGATGAATATGTCGTTTTCTCAATAAAATCCCTTCTGCGGATCCAGTCTATAGTGCAGGAGATGCAGTAAAAAAATATCGTCGCACAGATCCGTAATGATAGCTAAACAAAAACAAAATTACAAAAAAAACGTACAAAAAAAGAAAACGTAAAAGGAAACATAAAAAAATTAAATAATCATAATAATAATCGTCTTTGTTTCTGTATAAGGTGTACATACATGAGGTTTGCAGAACGGCGGGATTTAGCTAAAAAGCTATTCTTACACCTAACTAACTGCTATTCCATAGCTATGATTTCTATTCCACTGTCCTATATCTAATACAATTTAAAATTGTCCCTCCTTATGAAAGGATGGAGCAAAATGATCTAGCCTGTTGGTCCCTGACCAGAGTCATTATAATAGCAAAAAAAAAATTATCAGATACATTTGCACTTGTTACAAGTACTGGTGTCACGAATGTTAGATCAACTATTGAAAACTGACACCGGATTTGTAATTAGCACCCTGAAATTATTCAAAACATGAGGTTTAATCTTAATACAAGGCCGAATAAAGATTTTCGAGTTTTTAGGCAAACCTGCAGATCAGAAATTTTTTATTTTCATTCAACGACCCTGAGACTCAAAAAAAGCGACTGGATTTGTAATCAGCACCCTTAAATTATCCAGAACACGAGAATTCATCTTGATAGAAAGCCAAATAAAGGTTTTCGATTTTTTAGGCAAACCTGCAAATCTGAAGGATCTGAAATTTTCTATTTTTACTGAATACTGAAACGCAAAACGGCAACCGGATTTGTAATCAGCACCTTCAAATTATCCAGAATACAAGATTTCATCTTGATAGAAAGCCAAATGAAGATTTTCGATTTTTCAGGCAAAGCTGTAGATCTGAAATATCTGAAATTTTTGATTTTCACCAAACGAGACTGAAACTCAAAACGGCGACCAGATTTATAATCAGTACCATTAAATTATCCAAAACACGAGATTTCATCTTAATAGAACGCAAAATAAAGATTTTCGATTTTTCAGGCAAAGCTTAGATCTGAAAAATCTGAAATTTTTGCTTTTCATCAAACGCGACTGAAACTCAAAACGGCGACCGGATTTGTAATCAGCACTCTCAAATTTTCTAGAACACGAGATTTCATCTTGATAGAAAGCCAAATGAAAATTTTCGATTTTTCAGGCAAACCTGTAGATCTAAAAAATCTGAAATTTTTGCTTTTCATCAAACGAGACTGAAACTCAAAACGGCGACCGGATTTGTAATCAGCACCCTCAAATTTTCTAGAACACGAGATTTCATCTTGATAGAAAACCAAATGAAGATTATCGATTTTTCAGGCAAAGCTGTAGATCTAAAAAATCTGAAATTATGCTTTTCATCAGACGAGACTGAAACTCAAAACGGCGACCGGATTTGTAATCAGCACCCTCAAATTATCCAGAACACGAGATTTCATTTTGATAGAAAGCCAAATGAAGATTTTCGATTTTTCAGGCAAAGCTGTAGCTCTGAAATATCTGAAATTTTTGATTTTCACCAACCGAGACTGAAACTCAAAACTGCGACCAGATTTATAATCAGTAACCCTTAAATTATCCAAAACACCAGATTTCATCTTAATAAAAAGCCAAATAAAGATTTTCGATTTTTCAGACAAAGCTTTAGATCTGAAAAATCTGAAATATTTGCTTTTCATCAAACGAAACTGAAACTCAAAACGGCGACCGGATCTGTAATCAGCACCCTCAAATTATCCAGAACACGAGATTTCATGTTGATAGAAAGCCAAATGAAGATTTTCGATTTTTCAGGCAAAGCTTTAGATCTGAAAAATCTGAAATTTTTGCTTTTCATCAAGCGAGACTGAAACTCAAAACGGCGAGCGGATTTGTAATCAGCACTCTCAAATTATCCAAAACACGAGATTTCATCTTAATAGAAAGCCAATTAAAGATTTTCGAATTTTCAGGCAAACCTACAGATCTGAAAAATCGGAAATTTTTGATTTCCATCAAACGAGGCTGAAACTCAAAACGGCGACCAGATTTGTAATCAGCACTCTCAAATTATCCAAAACACGAGATTTCATCTTAATAGAAAGCCAAATAAAGATTTTCGAATTTTCAGGCAAACCTACAGATCTGAAAAATCGGAAATTTTTGATTTCCATCAAACGAGGCTGAAACTCAAAGCGGCGACTAGATTTGTAATCAGCACTCTCAAGTTATCCAAAACACGAGATTTCATCTTAATAGATAGCCAAATAAAGATTCTCGAATTTTTAGGCAAACCTACAAATCTAAAAAATCGAAAATTTTTGGTTTCCATCAAACGAGACTGAAAGTCAAAACGGCGACTGGATTTGTAATCTGCACTCTCAAATTGTTCAAAACACGAGATTTCTTCTCAACACAAAGTCAAATAAAGATTTTAGATTTTTCATACAAACCTTCAGGTCTGAAAGATCTGAATTTTTTTATTTTCGTCAAACGAGACTGAAATTAAGAACGGCGACCGGATTTGTAATCAGCACCCTTAAATAATCCTAAGCTCGAGATTCTATCTTAATAGAAAGCCAAATAAAGATTTTCGATTTTGCAGGCAAACTTGCTGATCTGAAATTTTTGATTTTCATCAAACGCGACTGAAACTCAAAACGGCGACCGGATTTGTAATGAGAACTGTCAAATCATCCAAAACACGGGATTTCATCTTAATAGAAAATCAACTAAAGATTTTCGAATTTTCAGGCAAACCTGCAACTCTGAATGTTTTGATCTGCGTCATTTAAATAGCATTGTTTTGCTCTCATCAGATTTTGTAATACTTTCCTCAAAATTGAGCATCGTATCATGAATTTGGAAAACACTGTATGTAACAGTGATAAAATATGATGATAAAATTCAATCAATTCAATCGCAAATTTACGGTGGTGTTTCTGTCAAGGGAAGAGTGGGAGTCTGGGGAAAGACAGCTCATCGAAGGAGGAGGACAGGTCTGGTACACAGACGGTTCACTCGCTAGAGGGGGCTCGGGCTCGGGAGTCTACGGACCCCATACAAGACTTTCACTCCCTCTTGGGGGGCACACCACAGTATTCCAAGCTGAGGTCTATGCGATACTTGCTTGTGTAAATCGTATTCGGGAAATTGACGGGTCTAGGAGGCAGATTACTATCTGCTCTGACAGTCAGGCAGTCAGCAGTCATCAAAGCAACGAGTGCATGGAAAATAACGTCGGGACTGGTCCTGGAGTGCAGGAGGGCTCTTGACGACATCTCAGCTAAACACAAGGTATCACTGATGTGGGTACCTGGGCACGCTGGGGTAGAGGATAACAAAATGGCGGATCATCTGGCTAGGATGGGATCCGGCAACAGTTTTGTGGGCCCGGAACCAGCCTTAGGACTATCTGCAAACTTGATTAGGAAAACAACTGGAGAGTGGATCCAGAATCAACACTCTCTGAGATGGAACAACATATCTGCTCATCTCCGTCAAGCTCGGGAACATTAGCAGGGCCTGCAGACAGAATAGGACGATTTTGTCTCTCTCTAGATAGGAGTAACTTGAGATTGCTAGTAGGCCTATTAACGGGTCAAAACACCTTCAGGGGTCACTTGTTCGTGATGAGGGTGGTCAACGACCCAACGTGCACGTGGTGTGGTGAAAAGGAAGAATGCACGGCACACATGTTGTGTCGCTGTGAAACCCTGGGTTATTACAGGCAGACTATGCTGGGCTCAAGAACCTTGGAACCAATAGAGATAAAACGGATAGGACCTCAGAATGTACTTGCCTTTGCCAAAAGGGCAGGTCTCAGGAACTAGCGCGGATAGAGGAGCAAAAGGGCCCATCGTGTGGCCTATGCACCAGCCACATTCCGTGCTGGATAGCCTCTGGTCCTTATTCATTCAACAGTGATAAAACTTGATCCTTAAAGTAAATGTACTTAACATGGGTTCACTTTCTTCAGTAGAGAATCCTCTATGTATACAACAAATTTTGGATGCTCTACTGCACCCTTTAGTCCCTTGACTTATATAGTATATTTTTCCTGATTCATTACCACGTTCACTGGTCTATTATTGAAGTGGTAAAAAGGAAAAACAAACGAGCCCAACCGGATCAAGTATCTCGGAGGTGGGCACAAGTAAGTAAAAATCAGATCGAGTTTTTCTGGAATTGTATCGGGCTCTGGTAGGTAAAAGCTTTTCGCTAAATCAATTTTACGTATTTCTATCTTCCTTCGCACAAATATAATGAGCAAAAATGGAGGGTCTGCAAGAAAGGAGAGCTTTCCTAAAAATTGGATGTACTTTCGGAGGCAGTAAACACATTATGGACCCTTATAAAAATTATTTGAGGTACTGTGTTACTTGCGGATTCCCACAGACATCAGCAAGTGAAACAAACAGCATATTTAACATAGCCTGAACAGATGTGGTAGATTTCTGCTTTTTTTGTAGTTTTTGAGAATTTGTTACCGGATCTTGGTAGGGAGAATTTCTTGGTAGATTTTTGGTACGAGGGTTGCTCTATTCTCCATCAATCCACCAGACGCAGACAGCTATTTCACGAATTAAGTGGTCGAGAACTTAAACTTTGTTTTTAAAAAATTTAAGTTCTCGACCACTTAATTGGCGCAGCAACGCAGTAGGATTCCTAGAGGCATTCGTTCGAAGAAAAACCGTGAGTCTCAACTCTTTGCTGGGAAACCAACCTACGACGAGCCGAGAGCCCAGAAAGAAGCAGGACCGCAGGTGCCCTTTGTTCTGGAACAGCCCACGTCCACTTGAAGGATCCTAGGCCAAGAAGGAATGAAGTACTGGATCTATCAGTAAGTGCTCATTGTATCCTATTTCTTTCCTGACAGACTTACCCCGACCTGTACATCCTTAAGGTGATAGTGCAGATCAACGGCTAATTACTTAGCAAACTTAGATTTAGGAACAAGAGAAACAGAAAACACAAGTAACAATTCAGCAAACATCATGACCACCCCTAACATAAGTAGACATAGTGTGCCTTCCTTCGATATCAAGCTTTTACAAATAATTCCTGATTTCGATGGAAATCCATGTAGATTATATAGATATTTAGAAGTAAGTATAGATTTATTAAATACATATTGGAATCCTACTGGCTGCGCCAATTAAGTGGTCGAGAACTTAAACTAAATTTTTTAAAAACAAAGTTTAAGCTCTCGACCACTTAATTCACGGTTATTAGCGGTCATCAGTGCGCCATAGGTCAACTGACGGAGATAGAGAGCTCGTCTATTGACTCTCATATGCAGTTGGCATAGAAGCGCGCCTATCTGGTTAGGTGAAGCGAATGCGCCTTTGCGTTCCGCCAAGAAATTTTCTGCTTTTTAGCAGCGACTTCCTTTGGTTTGTTGTTACCTATGGGTACCAGATGACGCACAGGCAGACCTTTTCTACCGCCTACTCTCAGATTTTTGGTAGTTTTCTCTCTTATTGTTATTGCATAATTTTTCTAAAAATGTCCCTTTCAAAGAATTAATGACTTACTTCAGCGTGGTGTGTTCAAAAAACCTTTTAAGAAAGGTATTGATAATGCAAAATCTGTACGGCTGTAGAGGTTATTTTTTTTTGCTCTTCAGAAAACCATAGCACCTCTGGGTTTTTTGCTCTTTTAGGTAGGTTTTGGTAGATTTCACCAACAAATCTGGTAGATATTGAGTAGCGTGGAAATTATGGAATTGATTTTAATGAAACTTTGCCACAATATTATTACCGTGCTAACGATGGTAAACGTGTATAGTTTTTAGAAATCGTGTCAGTGGCGGCGCAGCAACAATAAAAAAACTAAAAATATAAAAACAGCACAAATTTCGTTTTTGGGCGTTTTAGGGGTTCTGATCATTTTCTGATTTTGTTTTTTTGGTGGAGGGGAGGGGGGTGATGAAGTTGGGGTGGTTGGGGGTGGAGGGTTGTAAAACTGAAAAAGTTCTTATATGCATAATAGGCTTTCCATTGACCTGCGAAAGAACGACGAAAGAAGGTCCATCCGAGTAATGCCTTGCCTATTATACAGGGTGTCCCACGATGATTAAGACAAGCAATATATCGGAACTGGGTAGTGGTAGGGAATTATTATTTTGGGGGTGTAAAATAGAGCAAATATAGTATCTTTTTTTATTATTGCGTCACCCAATGAGGTATCTGTTTTTGGTCACGTGACGTCCGATTCAAAATGTTTAATGGGAGACCCTGTATATTTGTAACTTTTTGTGTTCCTCCCGATAAAACAATTCCAACAAACTAGCATACTTGGATCTAAAGTGATTAATTCAAGAGCTACAGGTACTTAAAGGACTGTACCACTTTTGGGTGGGGGTGAAATTGGGGTGGTTGGGCGGCGGGGGGTTGTAAAATTGAAAAACTTGTTGCATTCGCAATAGACTGTCCGCTGACTTGTGAAGGAAGACCTAGTGACATAAATAACTTTTTTAGATCCATTCGAACATTGCTTTGCCTATTACAGAAACCAAAGGACTTAAAATTTTTTCTGGTGTAAACATACCAGTATTGCTTTAGATTATTCTATATTGTGTAACGAGGAAACTGTTGAATTGATTTTAATTAAATGTTGACACAGTATTACTACCGTGGCGAGAATGGAAAATGCGTATTGTTTTTATAAATCGTGCCAGTGGCGGCGCGGAAATAATAAAAAATACTAAAATCATAAAAACAGCTCATACTTCGTTTTTAAGCGTTTTAGAGATTCTTGATCATTTTCTGCGTTTTTTTGGGTCGGGGTGTAATTGGGGTGGTCGGGGGGTAGGGGTTGAAAAACTGAAAAATTTGTTGTATTCATAATAGGCTGTCCACTGATCTGTGAAGGAAGACTTAGCGACATAAATCAGATTTTTAGGTCCATCCGAACATTGCCTTGCCTATTACCGAAGCTAAGGGACATGGAATTTTCTGTGTACATACTTGCGAGTGTTTATTGCTTTATATCGTTTTGTAATTTATAATGTGGAAGCTATTAGATCGATTCTAATGGAATTTTGACACAGAATTACTACCGTGTTGAGTATGGAAAACACGTATGGTTGTTAGAAAACATGTTAGTTGCGGCGCAGCAATAATTAAAAAACTAAACTTATGAAAACTACTCAAACTTCTTTTTTATATGTTCTAGGTGTTCCTGATCATTTTCTACCTTTTTTGGGGTGGGGGTGAAATTAGGGTAGTTGGGGGGGTGGGGGGTTGTAAAACTGAAAAGTTTGTAGTATTGATAAATGGCTGTCCATTGACCTGTCAAGGAGAGACCTCGTGGCATAAGACAATTTTTGGGGGGAGGGCGATGATTTGGTTGCTGGAGGATCTAAGACTAAAGCTTCATGCTATGGGAAAATAATAAACTGGTATCACAGTAATGTGTGGGAAGTACTGAGTCAATCAGCTTGACTTAATTTTTTTAGTAATAATAAACAAACAAATCTCAAACGAATTGAAAAAATATTTCATGTAAAAATCAAAATGGTGCATACGCCATTTCCACCGGTATTCCTTCAAAATGCGATGCTAAATAAAACAATTACCAGGGAATTTTGAGTGTGCATGCCTCCAGTCGAGTGGAGACGATCCGAATCGCGGGAACTTCCGAGCATCCGAACTATGTCGCACCTTGGGAACTTTCCGGCTTAAATATTTTCTCTCAACAGTTTTCCTGGAGCGGCGCCCAAGTTATTGGCTTTAGCGGCAACTATCCCGCAACTATTTTGCTAGGAATGCGCTGCTTTGCTTCCGGTTGCCGTTACTTTCATGGTGGATACGATTTTCTCGAACCAGGGACTCATATAAAGGTGGCTACAGACGGCATGGCAAGCCTTAGCCGGCGTTACAAACGTTGGTTGGCATTGCTAGATAGATAGATCTATGGTGGATACGATTTTATTAAGCTACGGACTCATATAAAGATATACGAGGGTTGCTCTATATCTCCGTCAATCCACCAGTACGCAGACAGCTGTTTCACGCTTATTAGCAATCATCAGTGCGCCATAGGTCGATTGACGGAAATAGAGAGCATCAATTTTTCCATGTTTACTAAACATGTGAAACATGTGAGAGCAGACAGAAAGAATTCTGCCGGTGCGCCATCTGCTACCCGAAGGTAACGGCAACCAAAGAGAAACGCTACTAACAGCAGTAAACTCTTTGGTGGAACGACAAGGCTCGTTCACTTTTGCCACTAGAGGCACGGATTTTGTGCGCAAGCCTGTTGCCTAATCTAAGCATAATATTTTCATAGTAATAACTGACAAGTTTCTGATGCTATGGCAGAACAACGAAATTGGTTAAATCAACACTAAAAAAAAAAAACAAAAAAAAAAGAAAAAGGTGGAGAAAACTATCATCTATTTCTTGATAGATCGAAATTTTCTGACAGCTACGGATGCATCCTCATCATCAGAGTCTCATGCTTTGTTTTGAGCCTTGGTCGCACATATATTGACGCTTTAAGTACTATTCTACAATATAGATTATGGTACCAGTAAATCTAGCCGCAAACATAGCAGTTACCGTTATAAACTAGTGTCATTTAGGATAACGAATTTTCTGCAACCGTATGCCTATAACAATTGGTTAGTCTTAACTTCAAGCTGTCAGTAATTTGTTTCTGGTTAATATAGCGGCTAAAATAAATAGGCACTTTAAAGGAAATGACTCACAGTTGCTGGTTAGAGATAGGTGTGTTGAATACAAGAATACTCACTTTTATGCGCAAAATTTAACAATACTGGAATTCAATTTGTGTTATCCATTGGTTCACATAATTATCAACTGCGGTGCCAAGCAGCTGAAACTGATTATCATTATTTTTATTACCATTAGTACTGAAGTATCCGTTAGAGTGGAATGCATATTGCATAGCAGGATAACCTCAGATATAAAAAGTATTCACTTCAAAGCACAATATCAAGGGTTTGAACATGTTCCATCGTGCACAGTCATAGGTGGTTATACATTAAGCATCCTTTATTGCAGACGGTTCTCTGTCCAGGGTAGTACTGAAGTAATGTTTATATTAATAGTATAACTTATAAGCTATAGACTGTCATTTCAGTATAATGTCGAATTATCTAAATATTTACATGTTTTATTGTACTGTTGTCGGACTGTTGGACTGTTATTTATGTACTTAAAACAGTGGACTACCTTATCTTCGATTCAGGTAGAGAATCATCATGATTCATCCGAAAACGTGCTCCAGTAATCGGTGATACAAGAAATAGAAAGAACAGAAGTAGAATTATTGGAAAAAAATCTGTAACATTTCATTTATAAAAGCTGAAATTATTGAATTTCTTACAAAAACAAGATTATAATTTCTTTAGAAATAAAAATAAAAATTCAGTTCTTAATAAAAAATTACAACTTTGGTAACAAGTATATCATTGATGAAATGGCGCGAAGTAGTGGGTGTGAAGTTTTAAGACTTTGTGTACCTCGATTCTTTGATCGACAATTCGGGTAGCTGTGAAAATGAGATTCGACGGCGCATTCAACAGGCTCGTGTCGCCATGACAAAGCTTACTAAAATATGGCGTGACCATAATATCACTAAAGCTACTAAAATGTCGCTGGTTCAGTTTTTTCTGTTCTCCATATTTTAGTATGCCTCGGAAACTTGGACTGTTAAAAAGGCAGATCGAGCTCGCATAGATGCCTTTGAAATGTGGACGTGGAGGAAAATGCCCATAGAACTAACGTTTCCATACTGGATGAGGTCGTGATCCAAAGTGTCTATCCTCCATTGTGTCGACGAGAATGCTTATATTTTTCGGGCACATTCACAGAAGCGATAATATGGAGAAACTTGTAGTTCAGGGTTATGCCCCGAGTGGGCGGCGCCGTGGCCGTTCCCCTAGACGCTGGGTGGATACTACAAAACAGTTGCTAGATATGAGCATCAACAGCGCCACTGAACTGACAGTAAATCGCGAACGATGGCGAGCTTTAGTTCTCAAAACTATTGATAGTGTTCGTGTCGGCAATACTCTAGCTCCGACTTAATGAATTTCACGAGTTCACAACATGTCTGTTAAGACGTTGTGACTACGATGATGCGATAAGTTTAACAAAGCAAACAAAATTAAATTATGAACCAGCAATGCTGGCCAAGGCTTGCAATGCCGTCTGTAGCTTTCTTTATATGAGAGCAGACAGAAAGAATTCTGCCGGTGCGCCATCTGGTACCCGAAGGTAACGGCAACCAAAGAAAGTCGCTGCTAAAACAGCAGCATACTTCTTGGTGGATCGCCACGGCGCGTCCTCTTTGAGCCACCAGAGAAGCGGGTTCTCTATAGAGCAACCCTCGTATATCGGCTTTAATATGCAGCGGCATATAGAACCCGCGCTTTTCTGGTGGCTCAAAGAGGACGCGCCGTGGCGTTCCACCAAGAAGTATGCTGCTGTTTTAGCAGCGACTTTCTTTAGTTGCCGTTACCTTCGGGTACCAGATGGCGCACCGGCAGAATTCTTTCTGTCTGCTCTCATATAAAGAAAGCTACAGACGGCATTGCAAGCCTTGGCCAGCATTGCTGGTTCATAATTTAATTTTGTTTGCTTTGTTAAACTTATCGCATCATCGTAGTCACAATGTCTTAACAGACATGTTGTCAACTCGTGAAATGCATTAAGTCGGTGCTAGAGTATTGCTGACACGAACACTATCAATAGTTTTGAGAACTGTAGCTCGCCATCGTTCGCGATTTACTGTCAGTTCAGTGTCGCTCTAGATGCTCATATCCAGCAACTGTTTCGCCGTATTCACCCAGCGTGTAGGGGAGCGGCCACGGCGCTGCCCACTCGGAGCATAACCCTGAACTACAAGTTTCTCCATATTATCGCTTCTGTGAATATGTCCGAAGAATGTAAGCATTCTCGTCGGCACAATGGAGGATAGTCTCTTTGGATTATCGAGCTTATCCAGTATGGAAACGTTAGTTCGATGGGCTGTATAAGGAACTCTCAGCATTCTGCTCCATGTCCACATTTCAAAAGCATCTATGCGAGCTCGATCTGCCTTTTTAACAGTACAGTTCCGAAGCATACAAAAATATGGAGAACACAAGAAACTGAACCAGCGACATTTTGGTAGCTTTAGTGACGTTATGGTCACGCCATATTTTAGTAAGCTTTGTCATGGCCACACGTGCCTGTTGAATGCGCCGTCGAATCTCATTTTCACAGCTACCCGAATTGTCGATCAAAGGACAGAGGTATACAAAACTTTGAACTACTTCACATCGGCCTATTGACTTTATTTCTCGATGATTATCATGCCCTATATCAACGATCATAACCTTGGTCTTATTTTAGTTAATACCAAGACCATTCGCTGCACTGTGCTGTTCTAAGATGTTTAATAAAGCTACTAGTTCTTCCTGAGAAGCTGCAATAAGGGTTGTATCGTTAGCAAATCTTAAGTTGCATATTTTGCTTCCGCCAATAGTTACACCGCCATTCCAGTTGTCTAATACCTGTCTCATCACAAATTCAGAGTAAATGTTAAACAACATCGGAGATAATACACATCCCTGACGAACTCCTTTTCTGGTTGGAGTTTGACTAGACAGGTTACCATCAATTCTTACACGAGCCGAATTAGATTCGTAGAGTTACTGTATGAGGAACACTAGGTGAGAGGGAACTCCCATAGAGATGAGGATTTCCCACAGTTTAGGTCCCTTTATGTTATCAAACGCCTTAGAATAGTCCACAAAGCAGACAAAAACTGGAAAATAATGCTCTCTGGCTTTTTAAATAATTTGTCTTAAGTTTAAGATCTGTTCACGCGTACCGCGTCCTTTCATGAAACCTGCCTGCGCCTGAGAAATTTGCCAGCCAATAAAACCCTCCAGACGAACGAGATTGTAAAATATATAGTAAAACCTTACTTGCACGAGAGATTAACGAAAGTAGGCGATAATTGTCTGGATTTGTTGGAGATCCCTTTTTATGAAGTGGAACAAAAATTGATGTGCACACTAATCATCTGGCCAAACACCGGAGGACCAGCCACTCTTACAAATATTATGTAAAAGGGTCGTCACCCAAGCATTTTAATGTTAGCATGATAGAACATGTTTAAAACCTTGATATTGTGTTTTGAAGTGAATGCTTTTTATATCTGAGGTTACCCTGCTATGCAATATGCATTTCACTCTAACGGATACTTCATCAGTGCTAATGGTAATAAAAATAATGATAATCAGTTTCAGTTGCTTGGAACTGCAGTTGATAATTATGCGAACCAATGGATAACACAAATTGAATTCCAGTATTTTTCAATTTTGCGCATAAAAGTGAGTATTCTTGTATTCAACACACCTATCTTTAACAAGCAACTGTGAGTTATTTTCTTTAAAGTGCCTATTTATTTTAGCCGCTATATTGATTAGAAGCTTATTACTGACAGCTTGAAGTTAAGACTAATTGTTATAGGCATACGGTTGCAGAAAATTCGTTATTCTAAATGACATTCGTTTAAAACGGTAACTGCTGTGTTTGCGGCTAGATTTACTGGTACTATAACCTATATTGTAGAATAGTACTTAAAGCGTCAATATATGTGCGGCCAAGGCTCAAAACAAAGCTTGAGAGGATGCATCCGTAGCTGTCAGAAAATTTCGATCTATCAAGAAGCAGATGATAGTTCTCTCCACCTTTTTCTATTTTTTTGTTTTTTTTTTAGTGTTGATTTAACCAATTTCGTTGTTCTGCCATAGTATCAGAAACTTGTCAGTTATTACTATGAAAATATTATGCTTACATTGATATTCATGCTACAAAGCAATTATCTTCGAGTTTATTTTATACTGATTTATACATATGGGTAGTATAGTAGGTTTTTCTTTTATCACAATTGGCACTTTTTCTTTTATTGTGAGGAACTGAACTGATACAGGTATAAACTTTACATCTAGGTGCATTTATTGCTCTCTGTACTATTGTTATTATTAGGTACTGGACTGGTACAGGTGTCATTTGATCTCCTAGATGCATTTGCATTTCTACTTTTCTTATTTCTTTGCAATGGACATTCCCTTTGGAACGTTAAAGGTTGAGTCCATTACTGATAGAGATCTCATTTGATCACTTAGATGCATTTGCATTTCTACTTTTCTTATTTCTTTGCAACGAACATTCCCTTTGGAACGTTAAAGGATAAGTTCATTTTTCAAATCGTGTGGAATTGTGGAGCGTGTTGTTTTGGGTATACAGAAGACAGTCTCATCTGCATCTCATATACATCATACAGTGGTATACAAGAATGGACGTCTGGTTCCAACACGATAATGCACCAGCTCACCACGTCAAAGCTTGCAACAAATAAGTGACCACGACAGGACTGAAACTTTTTGCGCAATCTTCCCACAGTCCACGCCTTTTTCTTTCTTGATCAATTCGACTTTGCATTGTTTTTCTAACGGTGATGATAAAAAATGGAAGATGGAGGATAGATTGAATGTAGAGGAAATTATTTTGGAAAAATGATATAACTAAAGCTGTGTTGCAAAGCTATATGCAAAGCCTGTCATCATCATAGTCACATGTCTTAACAGACATGTTGCGTAAAATGCATGAAGTCGGAGCTAGAGTATTGCCGACAACAGTTTTGAGAACTGTATATCGCCATCGTTCGCGATTTACTGTCAGTTCAGTGGCGTTCTTGATACTCATGTCCAGCAACTGTTTCGTCGTATCCACCCAGCGTATAGGGGAACTGTCACGGCGCCGCCCACTCGGGGCATAATCCTGAACTACAAGTTTCTCCATATTATCGCTTCTGTGAATATGTCTGAAGAATGTAAGCTTTCTCGTCCACACAATGGAGGATAGACTCATTGGATTACCGAGCTCATCCAGTATGGATACGTTAGCACGATGGGCGGTATAAGGAACTCTCAGCATTCTCCTCCACGTCCACATTTCAAAAGCATTTATGCGAGCTCGATCTGCCTTTTTAACAGTTTCCGAGGCACACAAAAATATGGAGAAAACAAAAGACTGAACCAGCGACATTTTGGTAGCTTTAGTGATGTCATGGTTACGCCATATTTTAGTAAGCTTTGTCATGGCCACCCGTGCCTGTTGAATGCGCCATCGAATCTCATTTTCACAGCTACCCGAATTGTCGATCAAAAATCGGAGGTGCACAAAACTTTGAACTACTTCAAAATGGCCTATTGACTTTATTTCTTGATGATTATCGTGCTCTCTATCTACGATCATAACCTTGGTCTTGTTGTAGTTAATTTCAAGACCGTGTGCTGCTTTGTGTTATTCTAAGATGTCTAATAGAGCTACTAGTTCTTCCTGAAAAGCAGCAAAAAGGGTTGTATCGTCAGCAAACCTTAAGTTGGAGTAAATCCAGTACCCTCCGTATTTTACGTTTTGTATTTTTTGCTTACACCTTTTTTATACTATATACTGGAGGTTTCAAGACAGTTTGTCAATTGTACCATCGTAATGAAGATGATTTTAATATTATTAATCATCATCATAGTCACAATGGCTTAACAGGCA
The DNA here is from genome assembly GCA_951848785.1 of Callosobruchus maculatus. Taxonomy (NCBI): domain Eukaryota; kingdom Metazoa; phylum Arthropoda; class Insecta; order Coleoptera; family Chrysomelidae; genus Callosobruchus; species Callosobruchus maculatus. The sequence goes on from CATOUR010000261.1 coordinate 20,287, forward strand.
TGTTGTGAACTCGTAAAATGCATTTACTGATTTTACGAGTTTCTCTTGGGATATCTTTAAGATCTTTAGAGCAGTAGTTTCCCATTTGCTTTCTGCATCCTCATGCCGTTGACCAGATGGTATCTACTGGGTCATCCGCCTTTAGGGGCAATTTCTCACCCCAACGACAAGAAGGTGTCCTGACTCTTCTCAGCTCGTTCACCCAAAGCTGTTGGTTGAGAAGAGGTTACTGCTTATACCGACAGTAGTTGGGTTCCTTTTAGTCGCCTTTTACGACACGCAGGATATACGATGGGAGATATTCTAACCCGCCCCCACACCGGGAAATATTATTGATAAAAGGTCTTTAAATAAATTTGGTAACGGAAGAAGTTTAGCCACACGACTATTCCTCCACTTAACCCTCATTTACGTGAGATTACTTTATTTCTTCTTATCTACAGCCTGTTAGAATTTCAACACTTCAACCATAATAAAATTTTCTAATCCCCTTTGTATAGCTAATCATAATAGGAAACAGTTTGTATGTCACGACGGAGTATTTACAAATAAATTGAATTCTTGAACCGTCCATTCATGGCTGAGGATACCTTCAGATATGGTCAGTACACACTTGAGAATTGGGACGCTACACAGATCTGCTCTTACCTTTCTTTGCAAATATTGAATGCCGCAGCTACTTATATAGATTGTAAGGATTGCTTCCACAGAACAAGAGCATAATGACTGCTTGAAATTGGTGTCGAATCAAATATGACGAGGTATAAGCTAGGAATTCTCGATCGGGCAATACAGACGCAGCAACTTTGGTATAAGGAAGTGAACCATTGAGTTGATTAATTTTAAGTATTAATCTGTCAGTACGTACAGGGTGAGCCAAAAATACGGGGACGAAAGATAGTGGGCTAAGTGAACATATTTCAGAAATGTGTCGCTTGGTAGAGGTAGAAAGACTTAAAATTTACAACCTTAAAATATTTTCAGTGTTTCTACAGGGTGGTTCATATCAAGGTTATTTTCTTTTTAATAGAACATATTGTTTATTGTTGCATATTTGGATTCCTTGTTCAATTCTACTGTGACTTTATATAAGGGACGTCAAACGAATCGTTTAGGTGCAAATCACCAAGTAGATATCAGAAAAAAATTATTATGGTAGTGAATTTAAAACTTATAAAGCTATGACTAAGCATGAAATGCCTCAGCTTAGGTCAGACGGTCAAATATGAATTCTATTTGCAGATTGTTCTATGAAAGCTTTGGTTGGAACAATAAAGAACTGGGGCTGGAATGGATGAATGATTCCCCTTTCAGTCTCGTTTGACAAAAATCAAAAATTTCAGACCTTTCAGATCTTCAGGTTTGCCTAAAATATCGAAAATCTTTATTTGGCCTTTTATTAAGATGAAGCCTCGTGTTTTAGATAATTTTAGGATGCCGATTAAAAATCTGGTCGCAGTTTTTAGTTTCAGTCTCGTTTGATAGAAATCAAAGATTTAAGATTTTTCGGATCTTCAGGTTTGCCTAAATTATCGGAAATCTTTATTTGGCCTTTTATTAAGATGAAACCTCGTGTTCTGAATAATTTTAGGGTGCTGACTGCAAAACTGGACGCAGTTTTGAGTTTTAGTCTCGTTTGACGAAAATCAAAATTTTCAGATCTTTCAGCTCTTCGGGCTTGCCTAAAATATCGAAAATCTTTATTTGGCCTTTTATTACGATGAAACCTCGTATTTTGGATAATTTTAGGGTGCTGATAACAAATCTGGTCGCAGTTTTGAGTTTTAGTCTCATTTGACGAAAATCAAAATTTTCAGATGTTTCAGATCTTCGGGTTTGCCTAAAATATCGAAAATTTTTATTTAGCCTTTTATTAAGATAAAACCTCGCGTTCTGGATAATCGTAGAGTGTTGATTACAAATTTGGCCGCAGTTTTGAGTTTCAGTTTCGTTTGACGAAAATCAAAATTTCAGATCTTTCAGATCTTCAAGTTTGTCTAAAATTCGAAAATCTTTATTTGGTCGAAAATCTTTATTTGGCCTTCTATTAAGATGAAACCTCGTGTTTTGGATAATTTTAGGGTGCTGATTACAAATCGGGTCGCAGTTTTGAGTTTTAGTCTCGTTTGACGAAAATCAAAATTTTCAGATCTTTCAGATCTTCGGGTTTGCCTAAAATATCGAAAATCTTTTTTGGCCTTTTATTAAGATGAAACCTCGTGTTTTGGATGATTTTAGGGTGCTGATAACAAATCTGGTCGCAGCTTTGAGTTTTAGTCTCGTTTGAAGAAAATCAAAATTTTCAGATGTTTCAGATCTTCGGGTTTGCCTAAAATATCGAAAATCTTTATTTGGCCTTTTATTGAGATGAAACCTCGCGATTAGGATAATTTTAGAGTGCTGATTACAAATCTGGTTTCAATTTTGTGTTTCAGTTTCTTATGATGAAAATCAAAAACGTCAGATCTTTCAGATCTTAGGGCTTACCCAAAAAATTTCTGTTACAAATAACTATATTTTTTCAAATGGTAACGCATTAATTTTTTAAACGATGAAATGTAAAATTTAATAGTTTTTCTAACGACATAAGATTGTCAATTTCAATCTCTTGTAATTTTCGTTTTAATTTCAAATTTTCAGTCAAATGGGTGTTTTTCAATTTTCCCATCTACATATAGGCAACCTAGCAGATCATTAAAAACAGACAAAAACTTGTTCAAAAGGAAGAAACAAACTAACTAATCACAAAGATGCAAACAAACTAGAGTAACAAAACAAGATAATAAAAAGCCACACAACATATGAGCTCTAACGAGAAACAACATCGGTAACTTACGTCTAAGGTCAAAGAGGAGCTGGAGTTTGACAAAAATGGTTATCTTCCACAGCCTACTAGGTACTGAAATGTGTCAGAGATTGACAAACTTCCAAACATAAAAAAATTGAAGTTGAAAGAAAACTGGCAATCTAATATCTTCAGAATGAAATTTCACATTTAGGTATAAAAAGCAATTGTTCCCATCAAATCAAAAGTAATGACAGCCCTGACTGGAGCATTTTGAAGATCTTTTGAAAGAGTTAGAAGTTTTTATTATTCCAAGTTGCAGTTGTGTTCATTACATGTATTTTTCTGCCAAGTAAAGTATGTTCCATATTCAGTTTTCATTTTCTGCGGTCTTGCTAGTAGTAAGTACTTTTGACTTGACGGAAAATGACCTGAATATCAAATTTCATTCTGAAGTGCTGGCAGATTTCCTAACATTTTAAAACGTTTACCAAATTTTGGAAATTTGCCAAACATTTCAATAGATACCTCTGATTCATCATCATCATAGTCACAATGTCTTAACAGACATGTTGTGAACTCATAAAATGTACTCATATTACGAGCTTCTCTTGGGATATCTTTAAGATCTTTAATTCAGTAGTTTCCCATTTGCTTTCTGCATCCTCATGCCGTCGACCAGATGTATCTACTGGTTCATCCGCCTTTAGGGACAATTTCTTACCCCAAGGACAAGAAAGTGTCCTGACTCTTGTCAACTCGTCCACCCAAAGCTGTTGGTTGAGAAGAGGTTACTGCTGATACCGACAGTAGTTCGGTGTTCCTTTTAGTCGCCTTTTACGACACGCAGGATATACGATGGGAGATATTCTAACCTGCCCCCATACGGGGACCTGATTGGAGCCCTTCAAATTCTCTTTGCTAACACAAACTGGTCTAATTTTTATGTTCTTTTGCCCTATACGTCATTGAATATAATATGATATTTTCCGCTACTTCATCAACCATATAGCAGCCATTTTGTAGAAACTTCTCCAAGTACGCTCACGCCTCTAGCTCCGAACGCGCGCAGCTCCTGAACCGTGAGAGATTTAAATAGTAAAAGGATGAAAAATAAAGCGTCTATAAATCATGGCTCGAACAAAACGCCCTTTCCGGGATTCGATAAAGATTTTCCAATAATTTTCCACGTGACGCGCGGCCCTGCGCTACCCCCCCTACCCTCTCCCTTCCTCGCCTGCCCGTCTGGGTGAGAAATTTTATTACGGGGGGGAAGGAGCCCCAGGGACCCCGGCAAACTTTTAATAAGTCACTTCCGTCGCGCAGGATGTGGCCGAAAGTTCAAGATGCTTTGAATCAATATACGAGGGAGGTATGTTTTCTTCAGGCGCCCTCTTTGCCCTGAAGGTTGGCAATCATTGAAGCACTTCTAAATTTTGAGTCGGCCGATCGAACCAAGTGTGTGTTATTCTGCAGCTCTTTTTCTTGCGATCCTCCACTACACGATGACTTGCAGGAAGCGATTGGCCACGCAAAGATAGCCAAACTGCGGAGGAAGCATTGTTTATCTCTACCTACAGGATTCTCAGGGCAAACCGTCTATCAAGTCAAGGTTCAAGGTTAGATAAATCTTTTACTCTGACCATACCCAGTATCGAGGAGTGGAAAAAAGAGGACATTCAATTTCCTACACGGATAGATCTCGTCTAGGTAACACACAAGTCTCAGGAGCAGGCTTGCATGTGGAAAAACGAGTTACGAGAGAGTTACTCTTTAGGTACGATTTTCGAAGCAGAAGTATAGGCAATACTCTCTGCTGCATGCAATGAGGAGGTGAATATTTTCAATTTTTTTATGAACCTGATCATATAGACCTCAGAAAACTTCGATCTTCTTTAAAGGAGACTGAGTCTTAAAACTGTGTCCGGATTTGTCATAAGCATCTTAAAACCATCTATGAGAAGAGTTTCATCTTGATTGAATGCCAAATAAAGATTTTTGATTTTTTTCTGATCGACTTCAGAAAATTTCGATCTTTTCAAACAAGACTTAACCTCAAAACTGCGGCCGGATTTGTAGTAAGCGCTCTCAAACCATCTATGAGATGAAGTTTCATCCGCATCGAATGCCAAATAAAGATTTTCGATTTTTTTTTTATTAACTTAATCAAAAATTTTCGATTTTTTATCAATCTTATCGTTTAGAGACTTCACAAAATTTCAATCTTCTTTAAACAAGACTGAACCTCAAAACTGCGACCGGATTTGTAATTGCGCTCTCAAATGATCTCAGACACGAGGCTTCTTCCTGAAAGAAAGCCAAATGAAGGTATAGAATTTTTGTTTTTGAGTGTTTTAGATATTCATGTTCAATTTAATATTTCTCTTGGTCAGGAGAGGGAGTTCTCTTCCCTTAACTTGTAATCTAGAAACATCTAACTTGACTACTGAAATGTTGATGCCTTGATCGTTTTCACTCAAAGAAAAAATACAATTATGATAATCAGACAAATTTCCAGTTCCATTTCCTCCTATCGGTAAAAAATACAAAGTAAGTTAAATATATTCAATGATCTAAAACAAGATGAGAAGAGTTTTTTTAATATTTTAGAATCTGACCTCATGGGCTCTTAGAACTCTGCCTCGTGTCCACTTGCAAGAAACTTGCGACAGTTTTTGCAGCAAGTACTTGCTTGTTTGTGTACACTATATTTCAATTGTTCGCAAATTTAATCTAGGAAATTGCTTTCGCAATTTCACTTGGGCTTGATTGTTCTGATTCCGTATACAGTATAGATAAGATGTCGTATGCAAAATCTGTAGCTGCTGCGGTAGTTGTGATATATTTAATTAAAAAAATGAAAAAAACAAGAGAAAGATACTAAAAGGCGGAGAAAATGTTGAGTGAGAAAGTGGATTCAGCGTAGAACTACTCTAGGGATACATGAACTTTAATGAGTCAAATAATTCCCAAGTACTCTTATATACTTATTTCATTTTCTTTTTTGAATTTTTCTCCACTCTTGGTTAACTTGCATTCTCAAATTATGTACCTTCCTTTGAATTTCCGCAGTAGAAGTATTAAATAGGTCGGCCAATTTTTGTAAAGCTTTTCAATCAAAAAACACGTGTCTTCTCTCGGCCCAGTTGAACCTCGCCATATTTGATTTACAACACTACTTGCTGCACGATTTTTGAAGCAGGATCGAAATTTTTGTGGCAAACTAATTTTCCTGAGAAATAATCGTGTACACTACAAGCTCTCAGCAAGCCGCAAATCCTTTATGTGCAAGTAATTTTGTTGCATATTTCTCTAATGACGTCGTGCACATGTTACGCAAGTGACTTGTGAGAGTAACTCTAGCAACTTTATTTGCTAGTTCACACGAGACTTTTAGAGCTTTGAAATTCTTCACATCAAAGAGCAATATCGAAAGAAAGGTTTATAGCTCCGACTGCCAATAAGCAGGAAATCTGCGTTCTCTGTGTGTTTACCCTTAGACAAATCAACCTATCTGACCAGTTGAGACCGGCTAGTTTCTACACTATATCGCTAACCTATCGGCTTCCGCTCCAAATTAGTATTCGCATTGTCCTTTGTGCACTTCCTGACGTTCAGAAAGGACAGCACACACGTTCCCGTCCAATGACAAGGAAGCGTGGGCGAATTTGCATGCAGATACACGATGCCCGATGCGCCATTTTCTAAGTGTTAGCGCACACTAGCGGTCTTTTCGCGGCAGCTAAAGCTTGTCGTCCATTTGGTCGTCCCGTCCCGTCAACATTCGGGTGGGATAAAAAACAATACAAAGAATTCGGAACCACTCATTAGTCTGACACGTCATGTGATGATTCCGATGTCTGGTATATGTCATTTAATTATGTGTAAAAATAAATAAGTTTATCCAGCTTAATTCTCTATAACAAACTTTTCCGATGTGAAGATGAATTTCGAAACTTTAGAACTTCTGAAAGTGCATCTGGTGACATTGGAAACGTTCTTTTCATCTTCTTTTAGATCATTAAATATGATTAATTTACCTTAGTATGTTTTACTGACACAAGAAAAAAATGAAGTCAAGTTGATTGACTCAGTACTTCCCACACATTACCGTGATACCCGTTTATTATTTTCCCATAGCATGAAAGCTTTAGTCTGAGATCCCCTTGCAACCAAATCATCGCCAGTACCCCCCCCCCTCCCCCCCCAAATTGTCTTATGCCGCTAGGTCCTTCCCTTCACAGGTCAATGAACAGCTTATTATCAATAATACAAAACTTTTCAGCTTTACAACCCCGCCACTCCCCCCCCCCCCCCCCAACCACCTCAATTTCACCCCCACCCAAAAAAGGTAGAAAACGGTCAGGAACCCCTAAAACATCTAAAAACGAAGTTTGAGCTGTTTTCATATTTTTAGTTTTTTGATTATGTGCTACGCTGCCACTGACACGATCTCTAACAGAGCATACGCGTTTTCCATCCCCACCACCACAGTAATAATAATGTGTCAAAATTCCATTAGAATCAATTCAATAGTTTCCACGTTACTAAATTTCAAAACGATCTAAAGCAATAAATACTCGTATGTATAACAGAAAATTCAAAAGTCCCTTAGTTAGTAATAGGCAAGGCAATGTTCAGATGGACCTAAAAAAGGTGATTTATGTTGCTAGGTCTTCCTTCACAGGTCAGTGGACAGCCTATTTATTAATACAGCAAATTTTTCAGTTTTTTCAACTCCCCCACCCCCCCAACCACCCCAATTTCACCTACACCCAAAAAAACTCAGAAAATGATCAGGCACCTGGGGGCTGTTTTTATATTTTTAATTTTTTTATTATTTCTGCGCCGCCGCTGGCACGATTTTATAAAAACCATACGCATTTTCCATCCTCACCACGGTAGTAATACTGTGTCAAAATTTCATTAAAATCAATTCAGCAGTTCCTTCGTTACATAATATAGATCGATCTAAAGCAATACCCGTATGTTTACACCAAAAAGTTCTTTGGTTTCTGTAATAGGCATCAAGGCAATGTTCGGATGAAGACAGACAGACCGACAGACAGACCGACGGAAATGAGTGACGTGGATTTTCGTTATGTAGACCTCATAAAACGCCCAAAAAGCGTATTATCTCAAAATCGAAAATTTTCGCGATCACAATACTCCCCTCACCTATCGGTGTGGGAAGTAAAGGAAACTGAGAATGTGTTCGAATATTATAATTGTATTTCCTCTTTGAGTGAAATACGATCAAGGCATCAACATTTCAGTACAGTCAAGTTAGACGTTTCTAAATTACAAAGTTAAGGGAAGAGGAACTCCCTCTCCTGACTAAGAGAAATACTAAATTGAACATGAGTATATAAAACACCCAAAAACAAAATTCTACACCTTTTATTCGGCTTTCTTTCAGGAAGAAGCCTCCTGCCTGAGATCATTTGACCAGCGTAAATTACAAATCCGGCCGTAGTTTTGAAGTTCAGACTTGTTTAAAGAAAATTAAAATTTTGTGAAGTCTAGACGATAAGATTGATAAAAAAAATCGAAAATCTTTATTTGGCATGCAATCAGGATGTAATCTCGCCTCATAGATAGTTCGATGGCACTGATTACAAATCCGGTCGCAGTCTTGTTTAAAGAAGGTCAAAATTTTATAAAATCTAACATCTTTATTTGGCATTCAATCAGGGTGTAATCTCGTCTCATAGATAATTTAAGGGCGCTAACTACAAATTCGGTCGCAGTTTTGAGCTTTAGTCTTGTTTAAAGAAGATAGAAGTTTTACAAAGTCTACAGTGTGGTCCAAAGAGTGTGCAACAAATGGGATTTTTTTTATTAGCTGCACAATCAAAAATCCAATATTGCCAAAAGTTGGTGCATGTCCGATAACTAATTTAGGTGCACTTAGAATGGTTCCAAGTTCATCAGTATACGGGGTGAATCAAAAAATATAAAAATTGTACAAGAGTAAAAGTACCCTTATTATCAAAAATTCAGCAAAATGTTATTAACAAAAGTTGTTTAGAATTAAGAGTTATGCCTAAATACTAAAACTTTGGCCTTCTCTGAGAAAAAAATTTTTTTTTGAAAAAAGTGCAATCTCCCAAATTTTTTTTTTTTTTTTAGTAAAACTGTTTGATACACTAATTGAAATTGAATTAATTTTGTATAACTTTATTTAAATTCAAGCATTTTTGTGAAATTTACCTGAGGTTAAAATTTTTTTGGAATCACAAGCTAAATGTTTGTTGCAAGGATATTAAATATGGCTTTATAATTTCGGAAAAAAAATCTTTTTTACTAAGGCAAGAGGTTGCTTATAATTACATGCATATCAGAATAACTCTCAATAAAACCGCAAACCTTTTATTAATTTTTTATTTCTAAACATGTATTTAAATTAATCCACAAACATGAAATCTTACTAAAAAAAATCATTTTTTTTCTCAGAGGAGGCCAAGTTTTGGTATTTGGGCATAACTCTTGATTCTAAACAACTTTTGTTAATAACAATTTTGCTGAATTTTTTGATAATAAGGGTACTTTACTCTCGTACAATTTTTATATTTTTTGATTCACCCCCGTATACTGATGAACTTGGAACCATTTTAAGTGCACCTAAAATTAGTTTATCGGACATGCACCAACTTTTGGCAATATTGATTTTTGATTGTGCAGCTAATAAAAAAAAAAATCCCATTTGTTGCACACTCTTTGGACCACACTGTATATGATTAGGTTAATCAAAAAAAAAAAATCGTGAATCTTTATTTGGCATTCAATGCGGATGAACCTTCAAGTGGTTTGAGAGCGCTTACTACAGATCCGGCTGCAGTTTGAGGTTCAGTCTTGTTTGAAAAGATCGAAATTTTCTGAAGTCTATTTGATCACGTCGATGAAAAAAAATCGAAAAATCTTTATTTGGCGTTCAATCAAGATGAAAAACATTCCTCATAATTGGTTTTAAGGTGCTAATTACAAATCCGGACACAGTTTTAAGACAGTCTCCTTTAAAGAAGATCGAAGTTTACTGAAGTCTATATGATCAGGTTCATAAAAAAATCGAAAATCCTTATTTCGCATTCAATCAGGATAAAACCTCGTCTCATAAATGATTTGAGCTCGCAAATTACAAATCCGATCACAGATTTGTTTCTTGTTTCAAAAAGATCGAAATTAGATGATGTTTGTATGATCAGGTTAATCTAAAAATCTCTATTTAACAATGACCTATGATTTTATAAGAGAATCAAACATCATAACAAATCTAATTACCACTATCAAGCTAATTGGTATCTTACAATATTTTTGCAATAAATTATTGTTAATAACTGATACCTTGTATAAGATACACTTCAATATACAGAATATGTTCAGAATACTGCTGATAAATTGACTGTTGACAATGAATTGAATCGGCAATCTCCTCGAGAGTGAATTTCATAGCGGTTGTCTAGTAATCGTTTGATAACAGTTTATTTTCACTTTCTGCATTTCGCATAGTTTTGATATTACTATGAGATACCCACATAGCGGATGTGTCTATGTTTTTGTGCAACACTGTACATTTCCGGTCAACTTGCTGTCCAAAGCGCGATATCGTCGACCTTATAAATAACGTTTATCGACAGAAACGCGATACGGTAGCTGCTATAAGGCATCAAATATCGATAACCAACTCATTCGCATAATGTGGTGTGACAATAATGTTATGAAAACTATTATATTCAAGAGGTGGTCGCACTATTCGAACAACTGTGATTTAATATGCTTTATCGCTGCTTTTGCAATGGTCCAGTGAAACATGTTATATCGGCCATGCACGCTCCAATGATTGATTTTACGTAACTAGTCGCAGTCCACGTACCAGGATACTCGAATACCTGTGCCTGCAACGCAGGAATTGAGAAGGAAGCATGCATGAAACATCATGCAGCGAGCGCGGCAAATCCTGTCGAAAAACATAGGCTAGGAGCCAGCTAGAAAGTTTTCTATTTTTTTGATTTTTTTGGCTTCTGTACTCCATCTTCTATTCTATGCTTACTGTCTTTGGTCTTATGTCCTTCTCTTCCTTTTTCCGTCTTCTGACACCGGTCCGCTGTCCACTGTCCTCTGTCCTCTGTCCTCTGTCTCTGTCCTCTGTCCTCTGTCCTCTGTCCTCTGTCCTCTGTCCTCTGTCCTCTGTCCTCTGTCCTCTGTCCTCTGTCCTCTGTCCTCTGTCCTCTGTCCTCTGTCCTCTGTCCTCTGTCCTCTGTCCTCTGTCCTCTGTCCTCTGTCCTCTGTCCTCTGTCCTCTGTCCTCTGTCCTCTGTCCTCTGTCCTCTGTCCTCTGTCCTCTGTCCTCTGTCCTCTGTCCTCTGTCCTCTGTCCTCTGTCCTCTGTCCTCTGTCCTCTGTCCCTCTGTCCTCTGTCCTCTGTCCTCTGTCCTCTGTCTCTGTCCTCTGTCCTCTGTCCTCTGTCCTCTGTCCTCTGTCCTCTGTCCTCTGTCCCTCTGTCCTCTGTGCTCTGTCCTCTGTCCTCTGTCCTCTGTCCTCTGTCCTCTGTCCTCTGTCCTCTGTCCTCTGTCCTCTGTCCTCTGTCCTCTGTCCTCTGTCCTCTGTCCTCTGTCCCTCTGTTCTCTGTCCTCTGTCCTCTGTCCTCTGTCCTCTGTCCTCTGTCCTTTGTCCTCTGTCCTCTGTCCTCTGTCCTCTGTGTTAGTTTAATGAATATTTTGCAGATTTTGGCTACAATAGATAGCCTGAGTTTTAGCCCACTCTCTCGACTCCTACGAAGTCTGTAGCCTGTCTTGGACCAGGTTACTAGATCATGACTGGGATACTAGTGCGGTGTCGTCAACATAGATATAGACTTCATAGTTGCTGGGGCCAGATACATAGTCCATACAAAATAAATAAGCTGTTGGGCCAAGAACCGAACCCTGAGGACCATCAAACCCTCGTAGTCAGATCATTTTCAATTTTGATCAAAAATTGTTTCTCTTTTAGAAAGTTTTATATGTATATACTCGCACATACAATTTACGTTAGTTATTGATATATATTGTAGTATAGTGTACAATGTAGGTTGTTTGTGGTACCATTAAATCTAGCCGTACACAGTTATAAACGAATGTCATTTAGGGTAACGAATTTTCTGCAAACCGTATGCCTATAACAATTAGTCTTAGCTAGAAGCTGTCAGTAATTAGTTTCTAATTGATATAGCGGGCTAAAATAAATAGGGCACTTTAAAGGAAATAAGTCACAGTTGCTGGTTAGAGATAAGTGATTTGCATACAAGAACACCCACGTTTACGCGCAAAATTTAACAACACTGAAATGTATCTATGTTACTCATTTATTGGTATAAGCAAGCAACTGAAACTGGTTATCATTATTTTTATCATCATTAATTCTGAGGTATCCATTAGACTGAAATGCATATTGCATAATAAGATCATCACAAATATACAAATTAATATTCACTTCAAAACACAATAACAAGAGTTCAAAAATTTTCTGTCATGTGGTCTTTCTTTAGCAGCATTTATAGTGTTCTGTACTTTAATGTTTTCGTTAATTGATGATTGAAATGACATTGTTTCGTCAAATTTCATATCTCATAGTTCTCTCACTTGTAGATGCATAAGAATTTTCCTAAGTTTTCTTCTTGGTATCGATTTATGATGTACTGTTTATTCTTCCTTTGCAAGTCAATCTCATTATATCCTCACAGCTGTAACCTACATAACTTCCTGCCAATACATTATCACTTGAATAATGTATAGCCTTTAATGTCTTCAGTTAATGTAAAAGGTTTCTTCATAGACGTGGCGAGTTTTAACTTATATCAGGGTTCTCTTGCACTAAATTTAAAACAGCTCTATCAGTTTCAGGTTTCAGGTGTTGTACCGGTACTGCGTCTCTTTTAGGTTACCTTTTTGGTTCAAGAGGTCTAATTTCATATAAATATTTTTGAGTTGTTTTAATCCTTAAGTGCAACACAGTGTTGAGACATACGAAGCAAGATCAACATTGGCGAAAAACATATCCTTTATATTTGAAACGATACTACATACATTATAAAAGTCATAGTCATGGAGAGAGTAAATAAAGTGGTCCAGAAGGAAATGTTTCAATCCTTTTTTTTTTTAATATTTACAGTTTGGCTAGCTTTAATGTCGTTTGGAAGCAAGTTTGGTTCGTATTTGGCGACCTACTACTCAATCGATGTCTAGCATGAAGGAAATGATCCTGATGGTTCTCCTAATTTAAATACTATGTATCTGAGTATTCTCTCTTGTGTTCTCCATATTTTTGTATGCCTCGGAAGCTTGGACTGTTAAAAAGGCACATTGAGCTCGCATAGATGCTTTTGAAATGTGGACGTGGAGGAAAATTTTGAGAATCCCTTATACCGCCCATCGAACTAACGTTTCCATATTGGATGAGCTCAGTATCCTCCATTGTGTCGACGAGAATGCTTACATTCTTCGGATATATTCACAGAAGCGATAATATGGAGAAACTTGTAGGTCAGGGTCGTTCCCCGAGTGGGTGGCGCCGTAGCCGTTCCCCTACACGCTGGCTGGATACGACAAAACAGTTGCTGGATATGAGTATCAAGAACGCCACTGAACTGACAGTAAATCGCGAACGATGGCGAGCTACAGTTCTCAAACCTATTGACAATATTCGTGTCGGCAAAACTCTAGCTTCGACTTAATGCATTTTACAAGTTCACAACATGTCTGTTAAGACATTGTGATTATGATGATGATTTGACTATTTAAAATGAATTTTTTATAATTTGTTATAGTTGGTTATAGTTTGAGAAGATGTCACTGCCCATTTAGAATATAAATAATGAGTTAATAACATTTTTCTGCAGCCGAAAGTTCTATTTTCAGGACGGCTGTAATATTCATAAATAATATTTATAGTATCTGTCCCTATTATTTTATAATATTTTATCTAATAAACGGCTGCGTAAAAAATATTGTAGTAACGCTAACCGAAAGTGATTTTACGGGACTCACAGGCTTCCAGGACTCGCCTATGGCTCGCTCTGGAAACTGCATCCCGTAAAATATCACTTCGGGACTTGTTACCTAAATAAATATAAGCAGACCCGCACGACTGAGTCACACTGAGCGGTGAATAGCGACAGCCTCGGACATCGAGCGCAGCAGCTACATGTGGAGTCAGCACTTGGATGGGCAACCGAGGGAGGACCGGAAAGGTCGCGTAATTCCTGTCAATATTTTTTGAACAAATCTCTGCTTCTTGTTCATCACGCCCATGCTTCTGTTCTACTCTCAGATCGGAGGCCATTTTCGAGGTACGAAAAGCGTCGCAGGCTTCAATTACCCGGTAATAGATAGCTGACAGAAAATCCCGGGCACATTGTTCTTTAGACACGGACGGAGTACAGCGGACGGCGCGGCATCCACGCAAAAAGCGGCCCATATAACGTCGCAGATGCACGCTATGTAAACATCAATTTCACCTCCACCAGTCCACACCCAAAACGATGCATTAATTTCCATTTTTTAACGGCCGTTGTGAGTTTTCCAGAACCGTACTTATAAACGCTACGCCAGTCTAACCGCGAGCCAGAGAGATTTTTCCAAACTCGACATGTGTTTAGCTAACTATACTAGCTAAGATTCCACCCTATTCACCTGAGATGGTTCTCAGCGACTTGAACCAATAGCGACCAAATGTTTACGTCTAACGAGTTAGTAGTCGCCCAAAAAAATGCCTATTTTGAGAAATATCCGAAATCCTACGACTTAAAGATAAGCGATTTAAAAGACCGCATAGACCTGGAAGGAGAAACATCAAGAAAAAATATGTTTTTCTACTTTTACTTTCCACAGCGAAAGGTGGGGAGTGCGTATAGTGATCGCGAAAATTTTCGATTTTGAGATAATACGCTTCTTGGCCGTTTTATAGTGTTTTATACGAAAATCCACGTCACTCATTTCCGTCGGTCTGTCTGTCGGTCTGTCGGTCTGTCGGTCTGTCGGTCTGTCGGTCTGTCGGTCTGTCGGTCTGTCGGTCTGTCGGTCTGTCGGTCTGTCGGTCTGTCGGTCTGTCGGTCTGTCGGTCTGTCGGTCTGTCGGTCTGTCGGTCTGTCGGTCTGTCGGTCTGTCGGTCTGTCGGTCTGTCGGTCTGTCGGTCTGTCGGTCTGTCGGTCTGTCGGTCTGTCGGTCTGTCGGTCTGTCGGTCTGTCGGTCTGTCGGTCTGTCGGTCTGTCGGTCTGTCGGTCTGTCGGTCTGTCGGTCTGTCGGTCTGTCGGTCCGTCTGTCTGTCGGTCTGTCGATTTATCGGTCTGCCTGTCTGTCTGTCGTGTTTTTCTAGCCTCGTAGTCTCAGTAACCGCTGCATGGATTATTATGAAATTTGGGTAGTGATATGCTGTGGGATCGTAGTAGCTAATGGTGCTATAATTTTGAAAATGAATGCATGGGTAGCGGAGTATATAGCAAAAAACGAAAAAATTGAAATATTCTTCAAATCTTCGTTTTAAGGCGTTTTAGGGGTTTCTGATCATTTTCTACTATTTTGTGTGGGGTGAAATTAGGTGATTAGGGGGTAGGGGCGTTATAAAACTGAAAACTTTGTTGTATTCATAATAGGCTCTCCTTGTCCTGTGAAAGAGTGGGAAAACACGCTTTTACTTCCCACACCGATAGGTGCCTTGTGTATTACAGGAACCAAGGGACTTAGAGAAGTTTCCGATGTATACGTACATACGAGTATTGCTTTAGATCGTTCTGTATTTTATAGTGTTGAAATTACTGAACTTGTAATAAAATTTCGGCATAGTATTACTACTTTGGTGAGGATGGAAAACGCGTCTGATTTTTAGAAATCGTCTCAGTTGCGGCGCAGCAATATTAAAAAAACTAAAAATATGAAAACAGCTCAAACTTCGTTTTTAGGCGTTTCAGGGGTCCCTGATCATTTTCTACTTTTTTTTTTGGGTGGGGGTGAAATTGGGGTGGTTGAGGGGTGGGGGGTTGTAATCGATGGATACGAAAAACAGAATGGGTATGTAAGCAACGGTTGTGTCGGGCGCCGGTCGGATTGCTGACAAAGAATCTCTGCTGTAAACACGTATCGATGGATGTGATAAATCAGAAACTACAACGTAATCATATCGGAAGACAAGCGAAGGAAAATTGCTTTAGGTCGCTCTGTATTGTGTAATGTTGAAACTATTGAATTGGTTTTGATGCAATTTTGACACAGTATTATTCTCGTGGTGAAGACGGAAAACGCGTATTGTTTTTTTTTGAAATCGTCTCTGTGGCGCCGCAGGAATAATAAAAAAAACTAAAAAGATAAAAACAGCTAACTTCCTTTTTAGGTGTTTTAGGGATTCCTGATCATTTTCTACTTTTCTTGGGTGGTGGTGAAATTGGGGTGGTTGGGGGGTGGAGGGTTGTAAAACTGAAAAATGTGTTGAGTTCATAATAGATTATCCATTGATCTGTGAAAGAAATACCTATTGGCGTAATACGCTTCTTTAGGTTCAACCGAACCGTTTTATGATATCTATATAATAACGAAAATCCCTATTACTCAATTCCATCGGCTTGTCTGCCCGTTGGCGTTTTTTTTTTTTGAGGGGAATTAGTGCTTAGGAGGTGTTGCAGCGAAACCAATGTTTTTTGTATTATCAAAATCTTTTCATTGTCCCACAAAGGTTTCATTAGAATAGAACCAATTACTTCGCTAACCAAGCCAAACATTTGCTTTAAACAAATAGATGAAGTTTTTGAAGTCATAATTTGTGTAGCCTTTTTGAATAACCCCTAGTTTAGATCCGTCCGAACATTGTCTTGCACTTTAATGAAATTTCAACACAGTATTACTACCGTGGCGAGGATGAAAAACTCGTATGGTTTTCAGAAAACCTCAGTGGTGGTGCCACAAAAAACTAATTGAAAAAACTATAAAAATAGCTCAAACTCTATTTTCTGGTGTTTTTGGGGCTTCCTGTGGGGTGAAATTGCTTCGAAATTGAACATGTCTGACGTTAATCAGTCAAGTCAAAGCAATATCTGGTTGAGTTATAGAAGAACGCATACTATTTGGAATCTATCAAGTATAGGACGTATAGGACATCATTATATGAAACTACAGAGAATCAATCAGACAATCCTACAACATTAAATAATTCTAAAGCATTTCGAATTTAATTAAGAAAAACATTGCGATGAATCAAAAAACTTCAAAATTATTTGGAATCTGTCAACTTTAGGTATAGCACATACTTATATAAAAACACAGAGAATTAAACATATGTATTCAACCTAACCAAAATATTTAGGAGGTTCTATTTGGAATAGTTAAGATATGGGTGTTTGAAAAATTGTTTTCCTGTACATTATTTCTTAATAAATATACAAAAATGAAGTCAAGTTGATTGACGCAGTACTTCCCACACATTACGCTGATACCAGTTTATTATTTTCCAATAGCATGAATATTTAGTCTGAGATCTCTTGCAACCAAATAATCGCCAGCCCCCCCTAAAATTGTCTTATGCAGCTAGGTCCTTTCTTCACAGGTCAATGGACAGCCTATTATCGATACTACAAACTTCTCAGTTTTACAACCCCCCACCCCCCAACCGCCTTACTTTCACCCCCACCCAAAAAACTGGTAGGAAATGATCAGGAACCCCTAAAACATCTTCTTTGATTATTGCTACGCTGGCACTGACACGATTTTTAACAAACATACACGTTTTCCATTCTCACTACGGTAACAATATACTGTGTCAAAATTTCATTAGAATCAATTTAATAGTGTCCACGCTACAAAATACAAAAAGATTTAAACCGCAATAAATTCTCGTATGTATACAGAAAATTCTAAGTCCCTTAGTTTCCGTAATAGGCTAGGCAATGTTCGGATGGACCTAAAAAGGTGATTTGTGTCGCTAGATCTTCTTTCACAGGTTAGTGGACAGCCTATTATGAGTACAAGAAATTTTTTAATTTTTCAACCCCCAACCCCTCGACCACCCCAATTTCACCCCCACCCAAAAAAAAATGCAGAAAATGATCAGGAACCTCTAAAACGCTTAAAAACGAAGTTTGAGCTGTTTTTATATTTTTAGTTTTTTATTATTTCTGCGCCGCCACTGGCACGATTTATAAAAACCATACGCGTCTTCCATCTTCGCCACGGTAGTAATACTGTGTCAAAATTTCATTAAAATCAATTCAACAGTTTCTTCGTTACACAATATAGACCGATCTAAAGCAATATTCTCGTATGTTAACATCAGGAAAAATTCAAAGTCCTTTGCTTTCTGTAATAGGAAGGCAATGTTCGGATGGACCTAAAAAAGTTATTTATGTCGCCAGATCTTCCTTTACAGGTCCGTGGAGAGTCTATTAGGAATGCAACAAATTTTTCAATTCTGCAACCCCCCCACCCCCCAACCACCCCAATTTCACCCCCACCCAAAAAAAAGTAGAAAATGAAGTTTCAGCAATATTTAATTTTTTTTGTTTTTTGCTAATTAGTCCGCCGCCTATGCACCGATTTTCAAAATTATAGGAACATTACCTACTACGACCCTACAGCATACCGCTGCCCAAATTTCATCACAATCCATGCAGCAGTTGCTGAGATTACGAGGCTAGACGGACGACGGAAATGAGTGACGTGGATTTTCGTTATGTAGACATCATGAAACGCCCAAAAAGCGTATTATCTCAAAATCGAAAATTTTCGCGATCACAATACTCCCCTCACCTATCGGTGTGTGAAGTAAAAATCGTTGAATTCTATATTCTAGTAGAATTTTTACATCATAGTATTAGTTACATGTGTCTTATACAGCAGCTAAAATGTGATTTTTAGAAACACTGATTTTTCGAAAAAAAAGTGTGATTTCGACTTACACGAAACTACAGACAATTTGGAAAAACTTGATAGTAGAAATATCTCGAATTAACAGCGTAATCTGAAAATCAGACCCTTAAACAGACTGATATTTCTGAGTACTTTGCACAGCTTTCTATGGTGGGCCGGCCTAAAAAAGTCCCTGGTGACGACCCTGTCATTCAAACTTTATCACACACCTCTTTTGTTCTTGCAAATGACCGCACCCCTCCCTGTAATGTATACCTCTGCAGTTGACATTGGATTTTTCCAGTACAAGGCTACAACCTGCAGCGTTTCAAGTCTAACGTGCACATACACTTATCCTCTCGCAGCGCTTCTACGGCGCCATAGGCTTTCAGCTCTTGCTAGGGCTAACCATAAGAGAAAAATTACTACGGTTACGTGGGATTTCGAATAACTAGTTCTAGCAAATTAATCTTTTGTTAATTAAAGAGTAAATCACACTGACGAGCTTTAATAAAAGCGAAACGACGTCGTCTGTGATTGGTTTCGGATGAATGAATGAATGAAATTGCTACTCTTTAATTGAGTTAAGTTGCTTTTTAGCATAAACCGAATGTCGGGAGTGTTGAATGAGTGTTCCACAAAAAAGAGTCTGTTTGTTGTCGTATCCGCAGGTTTCTATATATCAGATGCTTTTGAGCGGGTCACATAAACAGTGCTCGGATACTCAAATTGAACGCTCAGGTACCGGCTTTGGTAGATATATGGCGAACCAATGCTTTTTCAAAGTACTGCTTCCCAATATCTATATATGTTGCTACTATTGTTAACCTTTTGTTATAAAATAACGGTATTATCAATGTTTAACTATTTGCTTCTTTAAAATAGTTTAGGGAAGCGATCCTTCCCCCCGCTTCCATGGACCGCAGGCCACTAGATTGAACATAATAGAATACGAAACGTAAATCTAAAACAGACCTTTGGACAACTGATATTTCTGAGTACTTTGCCCAACTTTCTATGGTGGGCCGGCCCAAAAAAGTCCTGGTGACGACCCTGTCACTCAAACTTTATCACACACCTCTTTTGTTCTTGCAAATGACCGCACCCCTCCCGTGTAATATATACCTCTGCAGTTGACATTGGATTTTTGCCTCGCGGCGAAATCGTGTACCATTGTTGTACGGGCGAATTAAAATAATTCAAACTTTATTGAGTTATTACCTGATTTCAGCACCGGGAATAACTATGAACATAAAATGGCTTTACGGCTCATGACTACATATTACAGTTTCAAATTTTACGAGCAACTATTAAGTTTACTCTGGATATTAAACGTTGAGTTTATTTATAAAATAGATGTTCATAAATTCTATGTTCATATACATACATGCATATTCGAGTATGCTGGAAATATCTTGAGCTACCAGATTTATTATTGTCTTCGAATTAATTCAAGAGTCATATCGTGTATTGCTTCAATAAATAACTACTGATCAATGAAGTTTTCTATCCCGGAAACTTTTTGTGGTCTTCACATGTGTGAAGCAAACTCATCCAGTCATTTGGCGAGGCTCACATCGTTGCTCTCGATATTTCAAAGGCATTCGATCAGCTGTGGCATGCAGTTCTCCTAAACAAGCTCCCGTCTTATGGGCTCCCTGTTAAGCTTTGCGGTTGGCTCGCAGACTTCCTCTCAGGTCGGAAGATCTCTGTCGTGGTAGACGGCTTTTCCTCTTCTTTCCATAGTATCAATGCCGGGGTTCCGCAGGGATCAGTATTGGCTTCAACATTGTTTCTACTTAATTAATGATCTACTCTCTAACACTGCAAACCCAATCCACAGTTTTGCGGATGACGGTACGTTGCATGCAGGCATTATGAGCAATAGACCGATCTCTGTGGTCGAGCTGGAACGCAGAAGACTGGCAGTGGCAGCTTCACCTTCAAAGGATCTCGATACCATTATTACCGCTTGGGGGCTTAAGAATATGGTTAAATCTAATACCTCCAAGACCCAGTATTGTACGCTATCAAACAAAAAGTGCCCAAGCCAACACCAGGTTCTAATGAATAACCGGGCTCTGCCAAGAAGTCACTCATTCAAGCTGTTAGGAGCCAACATTACAGAAAATTTGATCTGGCACGAACACATCGCGTCAATTGCAACAGCTGCTGGTAAAAAGCCTATTTAGAACCAGAAAGTATTTCTCACCATGTAACCTCCTCACGCTATATAAAGCCCAGAAAAGACCTTGCCTGGAGTATTACTCTCATGTCTAGGGAGCTGCTGGTCCTACTACCCTGTCTATACTAGATGCCGCCCAGAGAAGGGCAATTCGACTAATGGGCGACCCGGCCTTAACGCGCCACCTCCAGACACTTTCTCACCGGCGTGTTGTTGGTGACCTCTCACTCTTCTATCGATATTCCAACGGAATCTGCTCCTCTGAGCTATCCTCTATCGTTCCGCCGCTCACCTATCAGATGTACCCGTGCGACCGCTGCATCTCATCCTAAGACAGTCGTTCTTGGCCCATTCAAATCCCACGTTAACAAACTTCCCCTAACATAACCCTTTCACAGCAGCCGCGGTACTCTGGTATTTAGGCTCTGCCTGCGCGATCTGCTCAGTCATAAAAAAAGACTGAAAGTCTATGACGCTGTAGAAGCGCTGCGAGAGGATAAGTGTCTGTGTACGTTAAATTTAAAACGCTGCAGGTTGTAGCCTTTCGGAGCACAAATTCCCCGGCAGCTCATTCCACAGGTCGAAGTTCTCCAAAAGAAGGAATGCTGGAGGAGACTGGTTCGGGGACTAGGGACCTCGACCTGGTAAGAAAGAGCTCGCAGATCCTCTCTAGTGTTCCTCGTTCGGACGGTCTTTGGTGTTATTATCTGGAAGAGCTCATTCGAACATCTTCCGTGGTAGAATCTGTGAAACAAGGACAGGTCATCCACCCTTCTTCGATGTTCCAGAATGTGGAGGTCCTTTGTAAGGTTAGGCGTATCGTTTCGAGTCTAATTCCTCTCTTCTGGATAGTTTCCAGAAACTTTAGAGAGTGCTGTGCCTTGTAGAGCAGCAGTAGTTGCTCTGGTGTATACAGCTTCCTACAGTGGAACAAAATTTCAAGCTTCTGGGATGTCGTTTTAGCAATACTGACGACGTGGTCGAAATTTGTTGTTTATATTGGTCCAAACCCGTGAAACAAATCAAGCAGGTTCATATCAGGTGACCTTGTAGGCAACATAACAGCACTGACTGACGCTACAACTTATAACTGTAGGTTTACAAAGCAATGAATTTAGAATTTAATTAAAAATGAATTATACCACAGCTTATATTATCACATGTTTTGCAATTTTTCTTTTGTCGTGTGAAACACTCGTAACAGAAAATGTCCAAACTAAATCAATATATGCCATTGCAAACACTCAATAATTGCCTATGAATAAGCATATAATAAACTAATATATTGTATAAAAATACAGGTAAAAGCCAGTGACACATTATTTATTGGAAAATTAGCAAAAAGGTTAGCAAACACATATTTTATTAATTGCTTCGGTAAGCTTTTGATTTAATGGCTTTACTTCGACATTTGACATTCAATTTGAAAAGCGACTGGTATGTGGTACGTGAATACCAAATGAGGTATTTTCAACTAGATTTTTTTTTTATATCGGATGCAGTCTACGTATTCGCCAGCGAAAAAATTTAGTATGAGGTCTGATGAATTTGAATACCTACATAAAATGTAAACAACGTAGTTTAGTATACAGGGTGTCCCTGAATTTCATTGACACGTGATGTACTCGTAACAAAAAAAAGTTCGAATACTGAGTGGAATTTTTGAAGGTACCATAGGGTCTATCATATCATGCCTTCAAAACATCTTTTTTGCACGTTAACCCTTAAAACTCACACAATTTTTTTTTTCAATTAGCACCCTAGATAAGTTATATCCCTATTTTATTTGAAATCTTGTGGTACCTTTGATTTTATACGCATACTTATTTTTTGCGTGAAATCATAAAAATAATATAAATAAAATGATAATAATTTGTTTGGCACAGAAAACGGATAAAAAACTTAAATGGGTTTTGAAAGGGTATTTGATACATACTTTCGAAAACAAATGGTTTTTTTGTCCTTTTTTTTCACTAAAATACTACGCCTAAAATTTTTTTTTATAACTGAGCAGACCGCGCAGGCACGGCCTAAATACCAAAGTACCGCGGCTACTGTGAAAGGGTTATGTTAGCGGAAGATTGTTAACGCGAGATTTGAATGGGCCAATACCCGCAGGCCCAATAAATACATCTTCTGGCAGTTAATTCCAAGCCTTGGACACCCTGGGAATAAATGTGCGGTTGGACCGCTTAGTTCTTGATGTATGAAGAACGACCGTCTTAGGATGAGATGCAGCGGTCGCACGGGTATATCTGATAGGAGCAGTGAGCGGCGGAACGATAGAGGATAGCTCAGAGGAGCAGATTCCGTTGGAATATCGGTAGAAGAGTGAAAGGTCACCAACAACACGCCGGTGATAAAGTGACTGAAGGTGGCGCATTGAGGCCGGATCGCCAATTAGTCGAATTGCCCTTCTCTGGACGGCATCTAGTATAGACAGGGTAGTGGGGGCAGCAGCTCCCCAGACATGAGAGCAATACTCCAGGCAAGGTCTTATCTGGGCTTTATATAGCATGAGGAGGTTACAGGGTGAGAAATACTTTCTGGCTCTAAATAGGTACCCAAGCTTTTTACCAGCAGCTGTTGCAATTGACCCGACGCGACGTGTTCGTGCCAGATCAGATTTTCTGTAATGTTGACTCCTAACAGCTTGAATGAGTGACTTCTTGGCAGAGCCTGGTTGTTCATTAGAACCTGGTGTTGGCTTGAGCACTTCTTGTTTGATAGCGTAAAATACTGGGTCTTGGAGGCATTAAATTTAACCATATTCTTAAGCCCCCAACCGGTAATGGTATCGAGATCCTTTGAAAGTGAAGCTGCCACTGCCAGTCTTCTGCGTTCCAGCTCGAGCACAGAGATCGGTCTCGGCTCATGATGCCTGCAAGCAGCGTACTGTCATCCGCAAAACTGTGGATTGGGTTTGTAGTGCTAGAAAGTAGATCATTGATATGAAGCAGAAACAATGTCGGAGTCAATACCGATCCCTGCGGAACCCCGGCATTTATGCTATGGAAAGAAGAGGAAAATCCGTCTACCACGACAGAGATATTCCGACCTGAGAGGAAGTCTGCGAGCCAACCGCAGAGCTTACCAGGGAGCCCATAAAACGGGAGCTTGTTTAGGAGAGCTGCATGCCACAGTTGATCGAATGCCTTTGAAATATCAAGAGCAATGACGTGTGCCTCGCCAAATGGCTGGATGATTTTGCTCCATACATGTGTGATGTAAGCCAGGAGATCTCCAGTTGATCTTTGGTGTCGGAATCCATATTGTCTGTCATTGATTCAGTGATGGAACTCTAGGTATTTAATGAGCTCTTGTTTGACGCATCTCTCCATCACTTTACTGATTACAGAAAGCAGAGCTATAGGTCTGTAGTTGGTCGGATCAGTTTTGGATCCCTTTTTTGGCACCGGCTGGATGCAAGCTGTTTTCCAGTCTTTTGGGAAAATGCCGGAATCGTAAGACAACCGAAAGAGGCGGGCAAATATGGGAGCGAGCTCCGGTGCGCACTTCTTCACAACAATGGAGGGGATCATGTCCTTCTTTTTCACTAAAATGTTACGCCTCAAAAAAATCCATATTTTATTTACCTTATGTTTATGAAATTGGGAAAAAAATTGGTTTGAGTATGAAATAAAGGCACTACAAGGTTTTAAACAATATACGGACTCAATTTGTGTAGAGAAAAACTATTGGGTGCTATTTGAAAAAAAAGTTGGGGGTGAGTTTTAGGGGTTAAAGTACAAAAAAATGTTTTGAAAGCATGGTATGATAGGCCATTCTGTTGAAAAATCCGCTCAGTTTTCTTTTTAACTGTTTTTCTTACGAAAATATTACGCCTCAAACGAATCCTTATTTTATTTACCTTATGCTTATGATTTCACGAAAAAATAGGTTTGTGTATAAAATCAACGATACTACAAGATTTTAAATAAAATACGGACTTAATTTGTGCGGGAAAAACTATAGGGTGAATTATAAGGGTTGAAGTATAAAAAAAATGTTTTGTAAGCATGGTATGATAGACCATATAGTACTTCCAAAAGCTGCACTCAGTTTCGTTTTAAACTGTATATGTTGTACAACACTACAGTGTTTGGGCTATATTATGTAACACTATACACCGTACGCACTTAGGTTTCGGAATGTGAAGCCGACATCAAAAGGAATTATTCTGAAATTCGCATTTGTTTCAGAGAAATCAACGTTTGAAGCTTGATTGTAAAGTTAACTGAAACGTGTGTGGCCCACTTTCACTTTCGGGAATACGGAGAAGGTCGGATTACGCTAACGGGTATTTTGTACGTTTTTTGTCGATTGTTTACAGCAAATATCATATGATGTATTGCTTGTACGATACGTAAGATGATAAAGAGGCCCACACATTAACCAATTCGCCATCTAGTTAAGGGAATTTCAACTTTTTTGCTATTAAGAATAGTTGGACACGGTGTCTAATGGGAGTAGTTAAAATGTATTTTATTTTATACTCTAATAGCTTGTAATAGCTTGTTCCTGGACAAAAAAACATAACGGTTAGAAATGCAAATATGGGCGCTGGTTTTCCAAGTAAAATACGGAAGAACAGAAAGGTAACGGGCGCCACATAGGTCATATCGATTATAACGTTACGTTTGTCCTTGGACTGAGGCAACAAAAGAACATCGCCATAGTACAAACCGCGCCCACTCGATAAACAAATCAAATATTCGCGCGCTCGATGTGTCTGAATAAATATTTCGGTCACACTGAGCACGCCATTATCATTAACACTTAACACTAAACACAGGCATTATTTGTAGAAAGACATCCTATATTCGCCCGTTATTCAATATTGGATGATTTGCGAATCAGAGTTGCATATTTATTCCTAGTTTTCCTCCTAGTTTTCCTTCCTTCCTAATTTTGATAGTTTATCCAGTGGCATATGACGTATTTAGATGTGATGGACTAATTCCTGAACCACTCCCTTATGGAGGTCTATGAAAATCTATAAAAAATGACGAAGATCAAAAATTTCAGATTTTTCAGATTTTCAGGTTTGCCTAATAAATCAAAAATTTTTATTTGGATTTCCATTAAGATAAAACTTCGTTCTTTGGATAATTTGAGGGTGCTGATCACAAATCCGGTCGCAGTTTAGATTTTTATTTTCGTTTGACGTGAATAAAAAATACAGATCTTTCAGATCTTCAGGTTTGCCTAAAAAATCGAAAATTCTTATTTGACTTGCTACTAAGATGGAACTTTGTTTTTTGAACAACTTAAGGGTGATGATTGGAAATCTGGTCGTAGCTTTGAGTTTCAAACCCGTTTGACGAAAACCAAAATTTTCAGATCTTGCAGATTTTCAAGTTTGCCTAAAAAATCGAAAATCTTTATTTGGCTTTCTATTAAGATGAAACCTCGTGTTCTGCATAATTTGACGGTGCTGATTACAAATCGGTTCGCAATTTTGAGTTTCAGTCCCGTTTGACGAAAAACAAAATTTTCAGGTCTTTCAGATTTTCAAGTTTGCCTAAAAAATCGAAAATCTTTAATTGGCTTTCTATTAAGATGAAACCTCAGGTTCTGCATAATTTGACGCTGCTAATTACAAATCAGGTCGCAATTTTGAGTTTCAGACCCATTTGACGAAAACCAAAATTTTCAGATCTTTCAGATTTTCAAGTTTGCCTGAAAAAATGGAAAATCTTTATTTGGCTTTCTATTAAGATGAAATCTCGTGTTTTGGATAATTTGAGAGTGCTGATTACAAATCGGGTCGCAGTTTTGAGTTTCAGACCCATTTGACAAAAACCAAAATTTTCAGATTTTCGAGTTTGCCTAAAAAATCGAAAATCGTTATTTGGCTTTCTATTAAGATGAAACCTCGGGTTCTGGATAATTTAAAGGTGCTGATTACGAATCGGGTCACAATTTTGAGTTTCAGACCCGTTTGACGAAAACAAAAATTTTCAGATCTCTCAGATTTTCAAGTTTGCCTAAAAAATCGAAAATCTTTATTTGGCTTTCTATTAAGATGAAACCGCGTATTCTGCATAATTTGACGGTGCTGATTACAAATCGGGTCGTAATTTTGAGTTTCAGACCCGTTTGACGAAAACCAAAATTTTCAAATTTTTCAGATTTTCAAGTTTGCCTACAAAATCGAAAATCTTTATTTGGCTTTCTATTAAGATGAAGCCTTGTGTTTTGGATAATTGGAGAGTGCTGATTACAAATCGGGTCGCAGTTTAGAATTTCAGCCCTGTTTGATAAAAATCAAAATTTCCAGATCTTTCAGGTGTTCAAGCTTGCCTATAAAATCGAAAATCTTTATTTGGCTTTCTATTAAGATGAAGCCTTGCGTTTTGGATAATTGGAGAGTGCTGATTACAAATCGGGTCGCAGTATTGAGTTTCAGTCTCGTTTGACGAAAAGCAAAAATTTCAGGTCTTTCAGATCATCACGTTTGTCTAAAAAATCGAAAAATTTTATTTGGCTTTGTATTAATATAGAACCTTGAGTTTTGGATGATTTGAGAGTGCTGATAACAAATCCGGTTGCAGTTTTGAGTTTCAGTCTCGTTTGACGAAAATAAAAGATTTCAGATCTTCGCATTTACCTAAAAAATAGAAAATTTGGCTTGTTATCAGGATCAAGCCTCATATCGTAGATGATTTGATTGTACAAAAAATTTGACAACAATTCCTTTAAAAATCAATTTTTGTCAAATTTCCTATGCTTCGATAAAGACCACAAAAATGCCGAAAATTAAGTAAAGTGTATGGTTTTTAATAGAAGTCTAGTTAAAACAATAGAACAAATTGACATAGATTTTCGCGAAAGTATCTTTTTTTCCTCTTGCCAAACTAGCAGGAATGCGAATGCGAACATTATAAAACTGTTCTATCTTTGAGCAGTTCCATTTTTTGCGCATACCACATATTGTGGCTATTAGTAGTCTCATAATTTAGATATTACTGTCAGAAGGTGGTAAGATTTCAATCCAGAAATAAAAAAATACAAATAAAAAAATGAAGTCAAGTTGATTGACTCAGTACTTCCCACACATTACGCTGATACCAGTTTATTATTTTCCCATAGCATGAAGCTTTAGTCTAAGATCCTTTGCAGCCAAATAATCGCCAGCCCCACCCCCCCTAAAATTGTCTTATGCCGCTAGGTCTTTCCTTCACAGGTCAATGGACACCCTATTATCGATACTACAAACTTCTCAGTTTTACAACCCCCCACCCCCCAACCACCTTACTTTCACCCCCACCAAAAAAACTGGTAGCAAATGATCAGGAACCCCGAAAACATCTAAAGATCGAATTTGAGTTGCTTTCATACTTGTCGCGTTCTTTGATTATTGCTACGCTGCCACTGACAACATTTTTAACAAACATACGCGTTTTCCATTCTCACCACGGTAACAATATACTGTGTCAAAATTTCATTAGAATCAATTTAATGTGTCCACGTTACAAAATAGAAAACGATTTAAACCAATAAATTCTCGTATAGTATACAGAAAATTCTAAGTCCCTCAGTTGCCGTAAGAGGCTATAGGCAATGTTCGGATGGACCTAAAAAGGTGATTTGTGTCGCTAGATCTTCCTTCACAGGTTGGTGGACAGCCTATTATGAGTACAAGAAACTTTTTAATTTTTCAACCCCCAATCCCCCAACCACCCCAATTTCACCCCCACCCAAAACGCAGAAAATGATCAGGAACCTCTAAAATGCTTAAAAACGAAGTTTGAGCTGTTTTAAGTCCTTTGCTTTCTGTAATAGGCAAGGCAATGTTCGGATGGACCTAAAAAAGTTATTTATGCCGCCAGGTCTTCCTTCACAGGTCAGTGGACAGTCTATTATGAAAGCAACAAATTTTTCAATTTTACAACCCCCCACCCCCCAACCACCCCAATTTCACCCCCACCTAAAAAAAAGCAGAAAATGATCAGGGACCCCTAAAACGCCTAAAAACGAAGTTTCAGCGATATTTAATTTTTTTGTTTTTTGCTAATTACTCCGCCGCCTATGCACCGATTTTCAAAATTATAGGAACATTACCTACTACGACCCCACAGCATACCGCTGCCCAAATTTCATCAGAATCCATGCAGCGGTTACTGATATTACGAGGGTAGAAAAACTCGACAGACAGACAGACAGACAGACAGACAGACAGACAGACCGACAGACCGACAGACCGACAGACCGACAGACCGACAGACCGACAGACCGACAGACCGACAGACCGACAGACCGACAGACCGACAGACCGACAGACCGACAGACCGACAGACCGACAGACCGACAGACCGACAGACCGACAGACCGACAGACCGACAGACCGACAGACCGACAGACCGACAGACCGACAGACCGACAGACCGACAGACCGACAGACCGACAGACCGACAGACCGACAGACCGACAGACCGACAGACCGACAGACCGACAGACAGACCGACAGACAGACCGACAGACAGACAGACCGACGGAAATGAGTGACGTGGATTTTCGTTATGTACACATCATAAAACGCCCAAAAAGCGTATTATCTCAAAATCGAAAATTTTCGCGATCACAATACTCCCCTCACCTATCGGTGTGGGAAGTAAAATCGCCTCGGGCTGCTAAGTTCCGAATTGCCTAATGAACACATATCAGAGAATGTACATTCAATGTTGTACGTGTAAACAATATCGTGTCCACAAATAAACGAGTTCGTTGAACTTCTTTTATTTAATTGAGATTTATGAGCGTGTCGTACGGGCGCTGGTGTTTGGATCTTCAGTACTTCCAGGGCTCTGTTTACACTGCACTACATTCATACGTCAAATGAAGAGATAAAGTGTCACCGAGGCCCGGTCGTATATCATGGAGGAAACATGCCATCATAGGTTAGGGAACGCGACTATATTTATCTTTCGTGGTTACATCAGTGGGAAACCGTTCTGGTAGTTGAAAGAAAAAATGGAGTCAAGTTGATTGACTCAGTACTTCCCACACATTACGGTGATACCAGTTTATTATTTTCCCATAGCATAAAGATATAGTCTGAGATCCCCTTGCAACCAATCATCGCGAGTCCGCTCACAAAAAAAGTTAATATGAATATTGCAAATTTAACTCTGACAAATGCACTTGTGATGATATGTCAACCGCAGATTTAAACCATATATTTTTTGCATGCAGTAACTATGCACAAGAACGTGCAGATCTCCTAGATGAAATAAAACAAAAATATCAGCTACCTATCAATATAACCTCTTTGCTGAGTATGCATGATAAACAGGTATTTAATAGCTTGGTTAACTTTTTAAAAAGAATTAAACTAGATATTTAATTATAAAAAACAAATAAGATTCAGCTTGGTTAACTTTTTAAAAAAGACTTAAACTACATATATGATTATAAAAAACAAATACGATTCTAAAATCATGAAACCAAATAAATGTATGTGCTTCCTAATTTACCATATATCTGTGGCAAATGGATTCATTCCGATGCCAACCCTTCTTTCACAAAAAAAAGAATATTGCAAAATTTTCAAATTCATAGGCAAGTCAAGGCACTGTTCGGATAGACCTAAAAAAGTGTATTATGCCGCTAGGTCTTTCTTTCACAGGTCAAACCATAGTCTATTGTGAATTCAACAAAGTTTTCAGTTTTACAATCTCCCAAATACCCCAATTTCACCACTACCTGAAAAAAAAAAAACCAGAAAAAGGTCATGAAACAAAAAAAAACAAGTTTGAGCTGTTTTTATATTTTTAGTTTTTTACTTCCCACACCGATAGGTCAGGGGAGTATTGTGATCGCGAAAATTTTGGATTTTGAGATAATACCCTTTTTGGGCGTTTTATGATGCCTACATCACGAAAACCCACGTCACTCATTTCCGTCGGTCTGTCTGTCTGTCGGTCTGTCTGTCTGTCTGTCGGTCTGTCTGTCGGTCTGTCTGTCTGTCTGTCTGTCTGTCTGTCTGTCTGTTGGCGTTTTTCTAGCCTCCTAATCTCAGTAACCGCTGCATAGATTTTGATCAAATTTGGGTAGTGATATGGTGTAGGGTCGTAGTAGGTAATGTTGCTACAATTTTGAAAATCGGTGCGTGGGCGGCGGAGTAATTAGCAAAAAACGAAAAATTTCAAATATGCCTCAAACTTCGTTTGTGGGTGTTTTAGGGGTTCCTGATCATTTTCTACTTTTTTTTGGGTGGGGGTGAAATTGGGGTGGTTGGGGGGTGGGGGGTTGTAAAGCTGAAAAACTTGTTGTCCTCATAATAGGCTGTCTACTGAACCAAGGGAATTTTGCGATGTATACGTACGAGTATTGCTTTAGATCGTTCTGTATTTTATAATGTTGAAATTACTGAATTGATGTTAATGAAATTTCAGCACATTATTATACTTTGGCGAGGATGGAAAACGCGTCTGATTTTTAGAAATCGTCTCAGTGGCGGCGCAGCAATATTAAAAAAACTAAAAATATGAAAACAGCTCAAACTTCGTTTTTAGGCGTTTTAGGGGTTCCTGATCATTTTCTACTTTTTTTGGGGTGGGGGTGAAATTAGGGTGGTTGGGGGGGTGGGGGGTTCTAACTCTGAAAAATTTGTTGTACTCATAATGGGCTGTCTACTGACCTGAGAGAGAAAGACCTAGCGGCATAATAAACTTTTTTAGGTCCATCCGAACATTGCCTTGCCGATTACAGAAACCAAGGGACTTGAACTTTCTGATGCATACAAAATACATACGAGTATTACTTTGGATCGTTTTGTATTGTGTTACGTGGAAACTTCTGAATTGACTTTAATGACATTTTGACACAGATTTATTACCGCGACGAGTATCGAAAGCGCGTATGGTTTTTAGAAATCACTTCAGTGGCGGCGCGGCAATAATAAAAAAACCAAAAATATAAAAAACACCTCAAACTTCGTTTTAGACATTTTAGGGGTTCCTGATCATTAAAATTTTTTTGGTTGGGGGTGAAATTAGGATGGTTCGGGGGTGGGGGTTTGTAAAACTCAAAAAATTGTTGTATTCATGATATATTGTCCATTGACCTGTGAAAGAAGCACCTAGTAGAATAAAACACTTTTTTTGCGGTCGGGCGAGCGATGATTTGATTGCAGGGGCATCTAGACTATAGTTTCATGCTGTGGGAAAATAATAAAACTGGTGTCATCGGAATGTGTGGAAAGTACTGAGTCAATCAACTTGACTACATTTTTATTATTGGTGCTGCGCCACAGGCACGATTTATAAAAATCATATGCGTTTTTCATCTTCGCCAAGCTAATAACTGTGTCGAAATTTCATTAAAATCAATTCAGTAGCTTCTACGTTACACAATACAAAATAATCTAAAGCAATACTTGTAAGTATACATCGCAAAATTCTCCTGGTTTCCGTAGTAGGCAAGGCAATATTCAGATGGACCTAAAAAAGTGTATTATGCCACTAGGTGTTTTTTTCACAAGCAAATGGATCTCCTATTATGAATAGAATACATTTTTAAGTGTTACAACCCACACCCCAATTCCACCCCTATCAAAAAACAGTAAAAAATGACCAGAAACCCGTAAAACTGACTTAAAACATAGTTTGAGAAATTATTTTTTTTGCTAATTACCTACTCCGCCGCTCATGCATCGATTCCCAAAGTTACAGGAGCATTACCTACTAGTTCCCCACAGCATAGTGGTACCCAAATTTCATCACAATTAATGCAGCGGTTACTGAGATTACGACGTTAGAAGAACGCCAACAGACAGACCGACAGACAGATCGACAGACAGACTGACAGACAGACTGACAGACTGACGGACAGACTGACGGATAGACTGACAGACAGACCGATAGATAAACAGACCGACGGAGATGAGTGACGTGGATTTTCGTTATGTAGACATCATAAAACGCCCAAAAGCGTATTATCTCAAAATCGAAAACTTTCGCGATCATAGTACTGTGTACTGTGTAATGGTGTTGGTTGACTCAGTATTTGCCCCATATATCCGCTTTTCGTAGAGTATGCTGAACTAGTAATTTGAGGTTTTATTCTTCAGAAAAATAACAAGACGGATGTGATAGTATAACAGGTAATATTTTTTTACAAATCTGCAACAACTTCCCTCAACCCAAGTACAAAAAAGATGTTTGGTCTAAGGTACTTTTCTTTAATATACTCCCACTTGATCAAAAATACTGCCGACCAAGCTTACTAAGCCAGTCTTTGTATCTCGATTGCTTCCTTTGGGGAAACACGAAGAAAATTATTAATAAATAGGTACGATAAATAAAAAAAAACAAAATGGGTATGCTGAAAAGTTAACAATAAAGTTCGTCACTCAGACACAACAACTCATTGTTTTCTTATTGGACGTCGCTTGTCATAGTTGTCCTGATATTTTAACAGTGCTGTATACCAGTCAATAAAGCACACGCTCCAGACCTCGGTCGCCAACCCATATTCATAAATCTAAAATTCGATTAGCAATGGGCATATGGACATACACATACGTTGTTGTGCCACACATGTTGGTCCATAAAAAGCAGCATGTGAATTTTACGACCAAACTGAACCTTGTACATGTTTATTCGGAAACTTGGATATTTAAGCTAAGCGCTCACTGGGTCGGTCGACACGGACGGAACGGACGGACGGACAGACGGACGGAAGGTCGGACAATGGAGACAAGCGGTCTTGTAATAGGTTTTGTGCTGTTATGTATTGAAGAAATAATTGTAAGTCTAATGTTGCTAGCAGTTGGCAGTTACCCCGTCGTACGTTGAGGAAGTACTCAGGGTGCCGCATAGAAGAGCTCGGGGTAGTTTTCTACCACCGTAATTAATTTGGGAACATCCATGTTCGCTTTGCAACCGGATTGCTCAACTGAAACGGCTGAACGTCTGTACCGAAGCACGTGCAGGCACGCGCCAAAGGGCTGATGAGTCATCGGTACGGCCGGTCGGGACGGTCGGGATGCCTAGAAATCTTTCTTTCGGGATTTTATCGGACGGCGGAAGGTGTGGATGGTCCTGTTCCGACAGTGACGACCCAGTGCGCGCACCCATAGGCAAATCAATGCTAAACATTTTTGAAAAATCCCATGCGTACCGTTCGTACCGTACCATCCGACCCAGTGCGTTCAAGGATTTATGCTTCAAAAATACAAAGTTGGGACGGTTTTTGAAATCTAGAATCTTCGATATGTAGTTTGGAAATCGTTATTTCAGTATATTTGGCTATAAAGCCCTTTTGCCCTTCCAAAAATATACTACTCGCAAGTGAAATCCGAACATTGAGAAAAAAAGGGTTGCGGTAGGACTAGGTACAATAATAATCGAACTCATTTGTCATAATTAGTTTATAAAAAAATACAACAGACCAATAATGGGTGGGTCCTCCATCCTGACAAATGCACTCCTCTAGACTACGCGGAACGCTCGTAATGTGGTTGTTGATAAACTTCAGAGGTACATCCTCCCAAGCTGCCCTCACAGCATGTTCCAGTTGGTCCAGCGTGGTTGGAGGATTGAGTAAATCGCCTATGTATCGACCCATCCAATCCCAGACTTTCTCAGTTGGCGATAAATCGGGTGATCGTGGAGGCCAGGGGAGTACCCTTACCTCAGCTTCCTGTAGGAACCTTATAGATACTCTTGCAATATGAGGACGTGCGTTATCTTACTGGAAGAAACCATTTTCGAGTCCTCGGACATATGCAACGGCAATTCGTTCTAACAACTCATTCACAAACCGTTGCGCAGTCATTGTGCTACAAATCACACATAAAGGCGACTTGCTGTTGAATGGGATGGCACCCCAAACCAACAAACCAATATAGGACGGTGTACATGGCGCTCAACAACAAACTTGAGATCACGTCGTTCACCCCGTCGTCGTCTTACGCGTTGGCGTCCGCCATGTGCCCCCAGACAAAACCTGAACTCGTCGGAGAAGGCCGTCTGATGCCACTCACCACGCCATTGTCGGTGTTCTTGGAACAAATCTAACCGTTGGCGACGATGAGTTGCAGTGAGTGGAAACACTGGATGCGAACGATATGATCCTAAGCCTATTTCACTCGATATCTAGTACTTACACCGTGCGGAGTCGAATGGGTCTCCCTCAAGGAGGTTAGAACCAAGGGAGTCGCTACTAAATGTAATTCTGTCAAACAGAAACGGGACCAGTGGGTTTGGCTAAGTGTATCAGTTTATCAGGGCCGGACTCTACAGGAATATATTGAAATTTAGTTCCAGATAATGTGATTCCCTTTACTCTTATGCCGATTTAAATGACCAACATCTACTATACAATCCTGGTTCAAACTATAACTACAAAACAAGATCCAAATCTAATTTCTATGATGTATGTCATTTATGCCTAATTATGGGCCTGCCAAATGTTTACAAATACTTGTGAAATGTTATTCCAGTAAGTTTATTTGAGTGGACACCTTTTCTGATGCTACAGCTGTGTACTGCACAAGATAGCATTGTTTTTTAACAGAAAACACTCGAAAAACTAAGAAAATCGTTGAAAAACACAAAGTAGACAGCGGAAACGACGAATGCTATACGAATGACACAAGCGTACTAACAAAATGGTGGCCTGCCAGCGTGACAGCGACTCCCTAGGTGACAACCTCCTTGGTCTCTCTATAGCTGCATACCATGCGTCAGCATTCTGTCTCAAAGGGCCAGTAGTCGTAGATGACGATCTTGCCGGTCTGTAGTTCTTCAACGTCCTCCAGAACCTCTAGCTCGCTGCATTCGCCCTTCTGCGATCCATGCGCGCCATGCTGCTACAACTGTAGCCACGCTACGCCCCATGGTTACAGCAATTGCTCTGAAAGAAGCACCACGTTCTCATTGGCCTACAATCCGACCCCGTTCAAAGGGGCTCAGCTGCGTAAACTGGGCTGTCGTCTTCTAGGGGGCATCTTTACACAACCAATTCATCTCTTTTACACATCCAACTGGTCTCTCGCCACATTTGCAACATATATCATCGTTTTTTAATCGGAAAAAATCATGGTTTGTTTTTACACGTCTCGAGTTTTTTAGAGGCGCCATGTAGGTAAATAGCGTCTGAATGAACGTATGTAATCTATTTTGCTTGTCTTTCCACCCCAATTCCAATTTAAAAGTCTACACGCTTACACTTCAACGCCCCAAAAACACCGCAATAAATAAAAATCCAGCGAACCTTCGCCCAAAGGGCCCGTGCCTAATTGAATTTAAAATGAGTCCACATGTGTTTCCAAAAAACGATCCGACCGTATCGCATAGAACACAGACTTTCTGTGAACCCCCTTTTCACCCCAATGAATGCTAAATGCCCAATTAATTACATGCGCCCTTCTGTCCTTGGATTAGCTCCAAAACACATCCATGTGTGGGGTGTCCATGGGGTGTTAGTTAGTTATTAAAATGGTGAAAAGGTACTTCAATGTTCTGTGTTCATAGTCTAATAAAAATACAGATTTAGAACTTTTATTCAAAAGACTAGCAGAGAAAGCACTTCATAAACTGCTATGGAATAAAACTCTCGCTGAAAAAAGAAACAAAAAAAAGAATATACACAGGCTTTCGCGGCCATCGTCCAATGAAATTGTGGTTCGTCAAAAAAAAAAGAATATTTCAAAGCATACTACGGAATATTATCCTGCATGGAGCAGCAGTATGGCCTATGACAGGAACAATAAAGAACAAAATAAGAACGGTTGAATTAGACTAGATGGGAATATTGGGAATAGAATTCTCAATAACAAAAACACTAGAAAACAGTGCAATGGTATCATCATCATAGTCACATGTCTTAATAGACATGTTGTGAACTCGTAAAGTGCATTAAGTCGGAGTTAGAGTATTGCCGACACGAATATTATTAATAGTTTTGAGAACTGTAGCTCGCCATTGTTCGCGACTTTCTGTCAGATCAGTGGCGCTCTTGATACTCATATCCAGCAAATGTTTCGTCGTATCCACCCAGCGTGTAGGGGAACGGCCACGGCGCTGCCCACTCAGGGCGTGACCCTCAACTACAAGTTTCTCCGTATTATCGCTTCTGTGAATATGTCCAAAGAATGTAAGCAGCAGCAAGCAGTATGGAAACGTTAGTTCGATGAGCGGTATAAGGATATGCCTTTTTAACAGTCCAAGTTTCCGAGGCATACAAAAATATGGAGAGCACAAGAGACTAAACCAGCGACATTTTGGTAGCCTTAGTGATGTTATGGTCACGCAATATTTTAGTAAGCTTTGTCATAGCCACACGTGCCTGTTGAATGCGCCATCGAATCTCATTTTCACAGCTACCCGAATTGTCGATCAAAGAACCGAGGTACACAAAACTTTGAACAGCCTACTGACTTTATTTCTCGATGATTATCGTGCTCTCTAGCTCTTAATAGAGCTACTAGTTTTTCCTGAGAAGCAGGAATAAGGGATGTATCGTGAGCAAATCTTACGTTGGATATGTTGCTTCCGCCAATAGTTGTACCGCCATTCCAGTTGTCCAATACCTGTCTCATCTGCAATGGTATAGTCACGTCCAAAGAATGCCAAGACACAGATGGCCAAAACGAATATTGGAATGGGAGCCTCCACGGAGGAGACGCAGAGGACGACCGGCACTAAGATGAGACACTTACATTGGACACGCTATGTTAGATATTGACCTGAAAGTCATCATCATAGTCACAATGTCTTAACAGACATGTTGTGCACTCGTAAAATGCATGTACTCATTTTACGAGTTTCTCTTGGGATATCTTTAAGATCTTTAATGCAGTAGTTTCCCATTTGCTTTCTGCATCCTCATGCCGTTGACCAAATGGTATCTACTGATTCATCCGCCTTTATGGGCAATTTCTCACCCCAAGGACAAGAAGGTGTCCTGAGTCTTGTCAACTCGTCCACCCAAAGCTGTTGGTTGAAAAGAGGTTACTGCTTATATCGCCAGTAGTTCGGTTCCTTTTAGTCGCCTTTTACGACACGCAGGATATACGGTGGGAGATATTCTAACCCGCCCCCATACGAGGGACCTGTGAGTAGGGGAGGACCTCTGATGCTCTATCTCCATCTGCACCGGACATCATCATGAACGATATTCTTCGCAGTGCGAGATGAGGTAATGATTATACCATTTAGGGATACCTTCTTATCCTCAGCTAATCTTTTACTCGTTCCTCCTTCTCCTTCAGAGAGAGTATTTTGTTGACCATGCCATGTATAATGTTCCATATCTCGACGCTGGCGCTGGATAACCTTACCGGGACCACAGCCTCTGGGGTTAGCCTAGCCTCCAGACTTTCACTTGCCTCCTGTATGTATGGCCCCAAACAGGGCATGCTCGGCAGTGCCTTCCGCCTCGCAGTGCAGACATATCTCGTCCATAACCCGTCCTATCCTTTTCCTATACACTCGAAAAAGCCCATGCCCAGACAGTGCCTGCGTTAGGAAATAGGAGGAAATTTAGCTTTGCTGCAGCATAGCTTTATTGAAAACCTCATATACTTAAAATATTTACTGCGTAAGAAAGAGTCAAAACAAGGTGCTACCATATTTGAGAGCCCGACATGTGGGCAATAGCATGAAACATGGTAAAAAGAGTCAAAACCCAAAACCATTTAAAAATGCAACTTTAGGTATAATCCTCTATAATATTCTTAATGCTTAGTGGTTCTCAAGAACCCTTTTTCTGATAGCTTCCATATTTTACGTAATCAGCGCATAGTGAACCAAATACTTTTGACCATAAGGTAGTGAGCACAACACAAATCTAGGGCAACGATTCACGATATATGAAATATTAGCAACAGAATGACAGTTTAGGGTCAGTAGTAACATTATGCTGAAAAGGGCAAGAAAGTAAAATTTTCCTTCCTCTGTACTTGCCAAATTCACCCTCCTTCATTGGAACTCTCCGTGCTTCAGATTTCAAATAATCAACGACAAATTTCTTGCCTACTTTATAAATTGAGTTTTTGCTACTTTATGAGCTTCCTTGCATAAAATTTTGCCCTTCAGCTCCCTTCTTTGATGTCGATGGTAATAAATCGAGTCAACTTCGCATTACGGACCAATAGGTGACTACCCCAGAGTAACAACTGAACATAGAGGTAGTAAACAAACCACTTCAGCATGGCGTGCTCAAAGCCATCATCTTTGACACTTCAGCCCCCAAACATTGCCAACTAACCTAAAAATTCTTCCAATGCAACCCATGTTACAAACACTGCTCTGCACTGTCCCATCTCGAAAAACTGTTAAACTACACTCAAATATAGCACAGCAAGTCCGTAAAGCTTCACTACAGTTACCAACAAATAGCAAATTCGGTTTTACTAACCAAGCATGAAAGACGCAAACCAAAACAAACGTTTGACAGTCGGAGGCTACTGTATATAGGCGTTGCCAGCTCCTCAAAATTTATGTAAGACAGAATTTACGTTTATGATGAAGAAACATGCAGTAACGCAGTAGAGGTCAACAAATCTATCGAATTTGCTGTAATCATTCCTGAACCCTCAAAAATACCGTCTTTTTTAACGTACAATGGAATATTCTGGATACTATACAATTA
Organism: Callosobruchus maculatus; assembly: GCA_951848785.1. Classification (NCBI taxonomy): domain Eukaryota; kingdom Metazoa; phylum Arthropoda; class Insecta; order Coleoptera; family Chrysomelidae; genus Callosobruchus; species Callosobruchus maculatus. Next base: position 59,727 of record CATOUR010000261.1, read on the forward strand.
AGACGATAGTAAACAATTATGATTGCCGTATCTGGTGGTCAATATGACAACGTAAGAAAAGATGTTGGCCTATTAAAATTAGTTGTTTACTACCTCTATGTTCAGTTGTTACTCTGAGGTGACTACGCACCAGGGTTGGAGTAAAAGGACGCATTTTTTCTACCAGGACATTTCGATTGTTGAACTCAGTTTTGAGTTTCGGTATCGTTTGACGAAAATCCAAAAATTTCAGATCTTTCAGATCTTCAGGCTTGGCTAAAAAATCGAAATTCTTTATTTGGCTTTCTATTAGGGTGACACCTCGTTTTTTGGATAATTTGAAGGTGCTAATTACAAATTCGGTCTCAGTTTTGAGTTCCGGTATCGTTTTACCAAAATCAAAAATTTCAGATCTTTCAGATCTTCAGGCTTGGCTAAAAAATCGAAATTCTATATTTAGCTGTCTATTAGGGTGAAACCTCGTTTTTTGGATGATTTGACAGTGCTAATTACAAATCCGGTCTCAGTTTTGAGTTTCGGTATTGTTTGACGAAAATCAAAAATTTCAGATCTTTCAGATTTCCAGGTTTACCTAAAAAATCAAAAAAATTTATTTGGCTTTCTATTAAGGTGAAACCTCGTTTTTTGGATGATTTGACAGTGCTAATTATAAATCCGGTCTCAGTTTTGAGTTTCGGTATTGTTTTACGAAAATCAGAAGCTTCAGATCTTTTAGATCTTCAGGTTTCCCTAATAGAAAATCTTTTGTTTGGCTTTCTATTAAGATGGAACCTCGTTTTTTGGATAATCCGAAGGTGCTAATTACAAATCCGGTCTCAGTTTTGAGTTTCGGTATCGTTTGACGAAAATCAAAAATTTCAGATCTTCAGGCTTGGCTAAAAAATCGAAAATCTTTATTTGGCTTTCTATTAAGGTGGAACCTCGTTTTTTGGATAATTTGAAGGTGCTAATTACAAATCCGGTCTCAGTTTTCAGTTTCGGTATCGTTTGACGAAAATCAAAAATTTCAGATCTTCAGGCTTGGCTAAAAAATCGAAAATCTTTATTTGGCTTTCTATTAAGGTGGAACCTCGTTTTTTGGATAATTTGAAGGTGCTAATTACAAATCCGGTCTCAGTTTTGAGTTTCGGTATCGTTTTACCAAAATCAAAGATTTCAGATCTTTCAGATCTTCAGGCTTGGCTAAAAAATCGAAATTCTATATTTGGCTGTCTATTAGGGTGAAACCTCGTTTTTTGGATAATTTGAGGGTGCTAATTTCAAATCTGGTCTCAGTTTTGAGTTTCGGTATCGTTTGACGTAAATCACACTTTTCAGATCTTTCAGATTTTCAGGTTTACCTAAAAAATCAAAAAATTTTATTTGGCTTTCTATTAAGGTGAAACCTCGTTTTTTGGATGATTTGACAGTGCTAATTATAAATCCGGTCTCAGTTTTGAGTTTCGGTATTGTTTTACGAAAATCAGAAGCTTCAGATCTTTTAGATCTTCAGGTTTCCCTAAAAAATAGAAAATCTTTTGTTTGGCTTTCTATTAAGATGGAACCTCGTTTTTTGAATAATCCGAAGGTGCTAATTACAAATCCGGTCTCAGTTTTGAGTTTCGGTATCGTTTGACGAAAATCAAAATTTTCAGATCTTTCAGATTTTCAGGTTTACCTAAAAAATTAAAAAAAAATTATTTGGCTTTCTATTAAGGTGTAACCTCGTTTTTTGGATAATTTGAGGGTGCTAATTACAAATACGGTCTCAGTTTTTAGTTTCGGTATCGTTTGACGAAAATCAAAAATTTCAGATCTTCAGGCTTGGCTAAAAAATCGAAAAATCTTTATTTGGCTTTCTATTAAGGTGGAACCTCGTTTTTTGGATAATTTGAAGGTGCTAATTACAAATCCGGTCTCACTTTTGAGTTTCGGTATCGTTTTACCAAAATCAAAAATTTCAGATCTTTCAGATTTTCTGGTTTACCTAAAAAGTCGAAAAATTTTATTTGACTTTCCATTAATGTGGAACCTGTTTTTTTCTATAATTTGAAAGTGCTAATTACAAATCCGGTCTCAGTTTTGAGTTTCGGTATCGTTTTACCAAAATCAAAGGTTTCGGATCTTTCAGATTTTCAGGTTTACCTAAAAAATCGAAAATTTTTATTTGACTTTCTATTAAGGTGGAACCTCGTTTTTTGGATAATTTGAGGGTGCTAATAACAAATCCGGTCTCAGTTTCCAGTTTCGGTATCGTTTGACGAAAATCAAAAATTTCAGATCTTTTAGATCTTCAGGCTTGGCTAAAAACTCGAAAATCTTTATTTGGCTTTCTATTAAGGTGAAACCTCGTTTTTTGATAATTTGAGGACGCTAATTACAAATCCGGTCTGAGTTTTGAGTTTCGGTATCGTTTGACGTGAATCAAACTTTTCAGATCTTTCAGATTTTCAGGTTTACCTAAAAAATCGAAAATCTTTATTTGGCTTTCTATTAAGGTGAAACCTCATTTTTTTGATGATTTGAGGGTGCTAGTTACAAGTCCGGTCTCAGTTTTGCGTTTCAGTTCTTTTGACGAAAATAAACATTTCAGATCTTTCAGATCTTCGGGTTTAACTAAGAAATTGAAATCCTTCATTCTTCATTGATAATTTGTTGAGTAGAACCCTAAGACAAACCAACAGTGTCAGAAATTCGTTTATGGTGGTTCGCGCAGTTTCTGGTCCACTAAGCTCAAACTTCATCTTCGACTGATTCACTACCGTCTTTAGACTTCTTATGCCACTCTTGATTTTGTTCAATCCTGCCATTTTGAAGTGCTTTGTGTTATTTCTGACAATCATTCAATTAACAGGATAATGTTTAAAAGCCTCTGTGAATGAATGAATAAGGACCAGAGGCTATCCAGCAGGGAATGTGGCTGGTGCATAGGCCACACGATGGGCCCTTTTGCGCCTCTATCCGCGCTAGTTCCTAAGACCTGCCCTTTTGGCAAAGGCAAGTACATTCTTAGGTCCTATCCGTTTTATCTCTATTGGTTCCAAGGTTCTTGAACCCAGCATAGTCTGCCTGTGATAACCCAGGGTTTCACAGCGACACAAGGTGTGTGCCGAGGATTCTTCCTCTTCACCACACCACGTGCACGTTGGGTCGTTGACCACCCTCATCACGAACAAGTGACGCCTGAAGGTGTTGTGACCCGTTAATAGGCCTACTAGCAATCTCAAGTTACTCTTATCCAGAGAAAGACAAAAGCGTCCTATTCTCTCTGCAGATCCTGCTAATAGTTCCCGAGCTTGACGGAGATGACCAGAGATGTTGTTCCGTCTCAGAGAGTATTGATTCTGGATCCACTCTCCAGTTGTTTTCCTAATCAAGTTTGCAGATAGTCCTAAGGCTGGTTCCGGGCCCACAAAACTGTTGCCGGATCCCATCCTAGCCAGATGATCCGCCATGTCGTTACCCTTTACCCCAGCGTGCCCAGGTACCCACATCAGTGATACCTTGTGTTTAGCTGAGATGTCGCCAAGAGCCCTCCTGTACTCCAGGACCAGTCCCGACCTTATTTTCCAAGCACTCAGTGCTTTGATGGCTGCCTGACGGTCAGAGCAGATAGTTATCCCCCTCCTAGACCCGCCAGTTTCCCGAATACAATTTACACAAGCAAGTATCGCATGGATCTCAGCCTGGAATACTGTGGTGTGCCCCCAAAACGAAGTGAAAGTCTTGTATGGGGTCCGTAGACTCCCGAGCCCGAGCCCTCTCTAGCGAGTGAACCGTCTGTGTACCAGACCTGTCCTCCGCCTTCGATGAGCTGTCTTTCCCTAGACTCCCACTCTTCCCTTGACGGAAACACCACCGTAAATTTACGATTGAAGCGATGCGTAGGAGAAACTATATCGCTCCTCGCCAACAAAATAGGACTATCCTCATGCAACTCCGCTAGAATCGTCGAATGTCCTTTGCCTGGATTCATAAAAGTCCAGCTACCCTGACTCCAGAGACGGAACCCAGTTTTTCTAGCTTCCCCTTGAATTACCAGATCCAAAGGAGGAAAATTCAATTGTGTTTCAATGGCACTCAAAGGTGTTGTGCGCACTGCACTGGTTATGCTAAGACATGCCAAACGTTGAACCTTATTAAGTTTGGCTCAAAAAAGCTTCTGTGACAATGGATTTTGGTTTCCCAATCCAAAAGATTCTGAGAAAGTAATATTCCCTTTATTTGATTTTGTTCATATATTTGACAACATATGGAAGAACTGGTTGACTTACAAAATACTTTCACTTTTGCGAAATACATCTGGAATCTAATGGGTTGCTTTTCCTACCACCAAATGGAGAGGGCAGCACTCGACATACATCACTGCTTACAACGACAATAACAAAGCTATTAGAATACCACCGACCCTATTTTAATGGCAAAATTAAATATTAATGCCACGATGTACACGTATACGTCTCCAAAATTTCCCATCTCATATTTATGTTATGGCAACCGGCGGTTCCAATTAAATTCGTCTCCAACTCAGACCCTGCTAGAATTAACGGAGAGAATAAAATTTTATGTCCCCGAGAATTAAACCGCACGGAGCCCTTTGAGAACACCCTAATACAAAATTCAACAGAGCAACCTCGTCCTCCCTGTCATAAATATCCACATGTACGTCCTCAACATTTAGAGGACAGATATTGTATGGTGATTTCTTCATTTAACGTTGCAAAGACTAGGAGACAGAAATGGACAGAGTTGGCTGAACACTGTTTCGCATGAGTCTCTATACTTCAACCCAGAAATGTATCGAATTCGATGACTTTGCAGGGCTAAGACCTTATGCATGTGAGTAGAGAGTCTCCAGATCAGAATTCCATGGGTGATTTTGGTATGGGAATAAGCATGATAACTTGTAACTAATCAGATACCTTGTTTTTACTTCCCACACCGATAGGTGAGGGGAGTATTGTGATCGATTTTGAGATAATACGCTTTTTGGGCGTTTTATGATGTCTACATAGCGAAAATCCACGTCACTCATTTCCGTCGGTCTGTCGGTCTGTCGGTCTGTCGGTCTGTCGGTCTGTCGGTCTGTCGGTCTGTCGGTCTGTCGGTCTGTCGGTCTGTCGGTCTGTCGGTCTGTCGGTCTGTCGGTCTGTCGGTCTGTCGGTCTGTCGGTCTGTCGGTCTGTCGGTCTGTCGGTCTGTCGGTCTGTCGGTCTGTCGGTCTGTCGGTCTGTCGGTCTGTCGGTCTGTCGGTCTGTCGGTCTGTCGGTCTGTCGGTCTGTCGGTCTGTCGGTCTGTCGGTCTGTCGGTCTGTCGGTCTGTCGGTCTGTCGGTCTGTCGGTCTGTCGGTCTGTCGGTCTGTCGGTCTGTCGGTCTGTCGGTCTGTCGGTCTGTCGGTCTGTCGGTCTGTCGGTCTGTCGGTCTGTCGGTCTGTCGGTCTGTCGGTCTGTCGGTCTGTCGGTCTGTCGGTCTGTCGGTCTGTCGGTCTGTCGGTCTGTCGGTCTGTCGGTCTGTCGGTCTGTCGGTCTGTCGGTCTGTCGGTCTGTCGGTCTGTCGGTCTGTCGGTCTGTCGGTCTGTCGGTCTGTCGGTCTGTCGGTCTGTCGGTCTGTCGGTCTGTCGGTCTGTCGGTCTGTCGGTCTGTCGGTCTGTCGGTCTGTCGGTCTGTCGGTCTGTCGGTCTGTCGGTCTGTCGGTCTGTCGGTCTGTCGGTCTGTCGGTCTGTCGGTCTGTCGGTCTGTCGGTCTGTCGGTCTGTCGGTCTGTCGGTCTGTCGGTCTGTCGGTCTGTCGGTCTGTCGGTCTGTCGGTCTGTCGGTCTGTCGGTCTGTCGGTCTGTCGGTCTGTCGGTCTGTCGGTCTGTCGGTCTGTCGGTCTGTCGGTCTGTCGGTCTGTCGGTCTGTCGGTCTGTCGGTCTGTCGGTCTGTCGGTCTGTCGGTCTGTCGGTCTGTCGGTCTGTCGGTCTGTCGGTCTGTCGGTCTGTCGGTCTGTCGGTCTGTCGGTCTGTCGGTCTGTCGGTCTGTCGGTCTGTCGGTCTGTCGGTCTGTCGGTCTGTCGGTCTGTCGGTCTGTCTGTACGCGTTTTTCTAGCCACGTAATCTCAGTAACCGCTGCATACATAGCGACGAAATTTGGGTAGCGATATGCTGTGGGGTCGAAGTAGGTACTGCTGCTATAATTTTGAAAATCGGTGCATGGGCGGCGGAGTAATTAGCAAAAAACAAAAAATTTCAGATATTCCTCAAGACTCGTTTTTTTGGCATTTAAGGTCCATCCGAACATTGTCTTGCCTATTACACAAACCAAACGGACTTTTGATGTATACATGCGAGTATTGCTTCTGATAGTTCTGTATTGTGTAACGTGGAAACTATTGGGTTGATTTTAATGAAATTTTTACACATTATTACTAGCGTGGTGAGGATGGAGAAACCTTTATAGTTTTTAGCAGTCGTGTCAGTGGCGGCGCAGCAATAATAAAAAAACTAAAAATATGAAAACAGCTCAAACTTCATTTTTAGGAGTTTTAGGGTTCCTGATAATTTTTTACCTTTTGGGTGGGTGTGAAATTGGGCTGGTTGGAGGGTGAGGGGTTGTAAAACTCAAACATTTATATTCATAATAGACTATCCATTGACCTGTGAAGGAAAGACCTAGTGACATAAATCACTTTTTTAGGTCCATCCGAACATTGCCTTACCTATTACAGAAACCAAAGGACTTTGAATTTTTTCTGGTGTAAACATACGAATATATTGCTTTAGATCGTTCTATATTATGTAACGAAGAAACTGTTGAATTGATTTTAATGAAATTTTGACATAGTATTACAACCGTGGCGAGGGTGGAAAATGCGTGTGGTTTTTATAAATTGTGCCAGTGGCGGCGCAGAAATAATAAAAAAAACATAAATGTAAAAAACAGCTCAAACTTCGCTTTTATGCGTTCTAGAGGTTCCTGATCATTTTCTACGTTTTTTTGGGTGGGGGTGAAATTAGGGTGGTTGGAGGAAGGGGGGTTGAAAAACTTGTTGTATTCATAATAGGGTGTCCACTGACCTGTGAAGGAAGACCTAGCGATATAAATCACCTTTTTAGGTCCATCCGAACATTGCATTGCCTATTACCGAAACTAAGGGACTTAGAATTTTCTGTATACATACGAGTATTTATTGCTTTAGATCGTATTGTATTTTGTAATGTGGAAACTATTAAATTGATTCTAATGAAATTTTGACACAGTATTATTACCGTGGTGAGGATGGAAAACGGGTATGGCTGTTAGAAATAATGTCAGTGGTAGCGTAGTAATAATCAAAAAACTAAAAATATGAAAACAGCTCAAACTTCGTTTTTAGGTATTTTCCTGATTATTTTCTACCTTTTTTAGGGTGGGGTCAAATTGGGGTGGTTGGGGAGTGGGGGGTGAAAAGTTTGTAGTATTAATAATAATACACTGTCCATTGACCTGTAAAGGAAATACCTAGCGGTATAAGACAATCGGGTGGGGGGGGGGGGGGATGGCGATGATTTGGTTGCAAGGGTATCTCAGACTAAAGCTTCATGCTATCGGAGAAAAATAAACTGATATCACCGTAATCTGTGGGAAGTACTGAGTCAATCAAACTGACTTCATTTTTTAGATTACGAATAAGGTAAACAACTCTGAACAAAGCATTTACAATACAATCAGCATTCACTTCCCAAGTCACGGTACTATCAATGTGTATCCCTAAGAATCTTGTGAACTCAGCTGATTCCTTATCCTAATGGCTTAAGCTAAGAATGACTCGTAGTGTAGGTTGACTTAGGGTCCAACACCATGTACTTGGTCTTCCTGGATGAAATAAATTACTATTATTTACTATGATAATCAACAAGGTATGTATTTAAATAAATTAAATAATGTATATTCATCGTTTTTGTCAAACGGCGCTCTCACTGTGGAATTTGTATGGTATAAAAATTTAATTTTTTTATTATATTGACAAAACCGAATTTTTTCCGGACTAGTTTTTTCATGCTGATTCCGAATCTGTGTTTAGTTTTTCTAAAACACCTGCAGTTTTGGCTATCTTCTGTATACGAACAGACGGACGGACAGACAGAGGCTCTCTTCAGTACTTCAGTGAGTCAGTGAGAGCTAAAATGCAATTTTCATGGCTTACTACAAATAGCTCTGAACTAAAAACATCTCAAAGAATCCACAATTCACTCATCTCTATAAATACTACTCGACGAATACGACGTTAAAAATAATGGAAACTGCTTTCACGGTAATTCACTCAACGTCTCGGTAATCCCCACTTATTTTAAGAGGCATCAACGTGGACGTAAACTCGGATTGAAGCTAACAGCTTCCGAATTTGTTGGGGCGTTTGTAGAGCTTCGTGTCCGTCCACGATAGCCTTTAATCGCCATATACGTTCGGATCACTTTATCTGGAATGAGAAGGGAATTCTCTTCTTACGCTTACGCCTAATCCTCTTATGAGGGAGATATGTCCAGACAGTAAGCCTGCCTGTCGAAAACTGTATTGGACCGATTTGATAGAACTGTCTGTCATTAGGTAACTTCACGCTATATAAAGCCCAGATAAGACCTGGTCTGGAGTACTGCTCTCATGTCTGGGGAGCTGCTACCCTGTCTATACTAGATGCCGTCCAGAGAAGGGCAATTCGACTAATTGGCGACTCGGCCATAACGCGCCATCTCCAGCCAGTTTCTCACCGGCGTGTTGTTGGTGACCTCTCACTCTTCTACCGATATTCAAACGGAATCTACTCCTCTGAGCTATCCTCTATCGTTCCGCCGCTCACCGCTCCTATCAGATGCACCCGCGCGACCGCTGCATCTCATCCCAAGGCGGTCGTTCTTCATACATCAAGAACCGAGCGGTACAACCGCACATTTATTCCCAGATGTATTTATTGGGCCTGCGGGTATTGGCCCATTCAAATCCCGCGTTAACAAACTTCCCCTAACATAACCCTTTCATAGCAGCTGGGGTATTCTGGTATTTAGGCTCTGCCTACGCGGTCTGCTCAATTTAAAAAAAATGAATCATGAATCATTGCCCTAGATTTGTGTTGTGTTTACTACAAAAATTAGGGTTGCCAATCGTTCTTCGACTGGGAGCATTTGAATCAAAATGTCCTCCACAACTACTATGGACGATGCCCGGGTATGGAAAAGTTTAAAAAATTATGGGTGAAACAGGTTTTATCTGGAAAATTTTCAAGCTTCATTGGCTCATTATTTTCTCAAACAGATCAAGACGTATTTCAAAAATTTCAGATCTTCTGGTTTGCCTAAAAAATCGAAAACCTTTATTTGGTCTTCTATTAAGGTGAAACCACGTTTTGTAGATAATTTGAGGGTGTTGATTACAAATCCGGTTGCAGTTTTGAGTTTCGTCATCGTTTGTCGAAAATCAAAAATTTCAGATCTTTCAGATCTTCAGGTTTTCATAAAAAACCGAAAATCTTTATTTGGGTTTCTATTGAGATAAAACCTAGTATTTTGGATAATTTGAGGGTATTGATTACAAATCCGGCCTTAGTTTTGAGTTTCAGTATCCTTTAACGAAAATAAAAAATTTCAGATCTCCAGGTTTACGAAAAAAATCGAAAATCTTTATTTGGCTCTATAAAGGTGAAACCTCATGTTGTGGATATTTTGAGGGTGCTGATGACAAATCTGGTCTCAGTTTTGAGTGTTAGTCTCATTTGAGAAAATTAAAAAATTTCTTATCTTTTAGATATTCACGTTTAGCTGAATAATTAGAAAAAAATTATTTGGCTTTCTATTAAAATGAAACCTCGAGTTTTGGATAATTCGAGGATGCTGATTACAAATCCTGTCTCAGTTTTGAGCTTCAGTATCGTTTGACTAAACTCAAAAATTTTAGATCCTTAACTTTAGATTGGTTTATGTAAAAAAATTGAAAATCTTTACTTGGATTGCTACTAAGATGGAACCTCGTGTTTTGGATAATTTGAGGGTGCTGATTATAAATCCAGTCTCGGGTTTGAGTTTCAGTATCGAATGACAAAAATAATAAATTTCAGATCTTAGAGATCTTGAGGTTTGCCTAAAAAGTCAAAAATCTTAATTTGGCCTTCTATTGAGATGAAACCTCGTGTTTTAGATAATTTAAGGATGCCTATTATAAATCCGGTCGCAGTTTTGAGTTTCAGTCTCGTTTGACGGAAATAAAAAAATTCAGATCAGAAATGTTTTACCTCTTCCAGTACTTCATCGTTTACGACAATCTTTGTCCTAACTGGATATTTATCTAAAAAAGCCATGGTTTTAGTTTTGCTTCTTGATATTTTCATGTCATATTTTTGACATATTGTTTGTAGGATGTATGTGGGTCGTCTTCTGTTTCGGCTAAAAACATAAAAAGAAATTCTCAAGTCAAGAATTTTGATATTCTTGTAAATACATACTTACAACGAGAATATCGGTTCTCACTCTAAGAAAGAATATTTGATGAGAAAGTTATAGAAAATTTGTATCAAGAATAATATATTTTTGATTTATATAATTATTTTAAAGAAATATGTTCCGAAAGAAAATATAATTTTCTTTGCAACCAAGGCTGTAATAATGTAATAACAAATATTTCATAATTTTATATCAAGATTATCATTTTTCCCAGCGGTGCCCAGTTTATTTCTATCAAGAATATAGACAGCTTGCAAATGCGAACCTTCATTTACAGTATGATAATCTTGGTTTGGAAATGAACGCTGTTTTACAAGCACACCCTATATTTGTATCAAGTTAATCATTTGTTTGACGTCTACAAACATCGGAGTGCGCAGGCGTGCAGCGTGTCACGGGTCAACTCTAACCTCTTCACCCTCTCTACTCTGTTGCCCGTCCGTGTCCGCGCCGCCATTATCGGTTTTCGGATTGCGCATTCGCTGCCGTCTTTAGCACCGTAGCGTAATACCTGCATAATGAATCCTGCATAATAGCACATAATAGTATCTAGTCAAACTGTTAAATAAATTGCCATTGCCACGTGATACCCGTGATACCACCTTCAACCATCAGTCATCGAATCTGCCAGTAGTGCTGGTCCACCGCCATTTGAGTCGCATCCCAGTTCCCATCAGCTTCCTTATCACTGGATCTATCCAACCATGAATGAGCTATTAAAAAAATTGGGGTGCGAAGACCTGACTCAGGTCTTCCTAGATAAGTACTAAGTATACTAAAAGTGATTTAAGAAATTCTGCAGAACTATTTCTCCAGAAAAATTTCTACATGCTCATAGAAGAGTTTGAATGCTCAAATTAATACTACTAGATTCCTCATCCAACAATATCACAATTTTAGAATAAAGTTGAGCTACTTGCGTCAAGTTTATGAAATGCTCCCAGGTAAGACTATGAAATGCTTCAGTCAAGATTATGAAATACTTCGGTCAAGATTACCATATGCTTGATTTAAGATTGTGGTATTCTTACTATCAAGAATTTCCCAGTTTTGCATTGAAGATATTTTCTCAATTTAACCCGTATATGGTCAAAGATATCGTATTCTCACCTTAAGATTAGCATAACTTTGCGCGTATAGGAAGTTATGGTATACTTGAATTAAAGCATCTGTGCTCCATCTAAGAAATTATTTTTATGTATCTTCTCACTATTTGCACGAACGCCAATGATTACCGTATAAAAAGAGGACTCGTAAAATTTCATGTCAATTTCGCGTTTTTGATTGAAGACGTTCGTGACAGAAAGTAACGGGGTTCGATACCTCTTTAACATCCGCGTCTGCTGTTGCTTCTGTTGCACTTTGTATGGAATTTTTGAATAGATACGATCTTGAGCAGGTTTGTTTCGGTTTGTAAGACAAAAGAAAGGAATTTTCTATTAACCGCTGTCGTAATAAAATTGTTTTTAACTGTCGACATATCGACGGGATAATAGCATATCTGCAGTTACGTTAGTTGTTATTATTGATGAAATATTTGACGTACAGTCAGATAATTATCGCTTACAGATTGTAATCAGTATCTTGATTGTTATCGTGTAACCGTACTTAGCATATTTTTGTGCAAATGTGAATTCACGAGTCAGTTTTTTTTCCCAGGAGCCGTCCGACCATGCTGTCCCCGTCAATAGGGTAGGTACTTGCAGAAAAAAATATTATGTCGTTTACGCGTTCCTTAGAGCCTAGTAAACATGACAAAATCACTTGTTTGGTGTTTTGGAATCGGCTGTGAGAGATATTCCAAAAATTATTTCAAATGCCGGAAAATGCCGCGCAAACAACCTCTGACGTCAGTGATATCCTATAGTGATGGGATATATAAAGTATTGATATTCGATATCGATAGCCAGTGCTAACCTAACATTTTGACATTGATCATTATAACCACAAAACACAGTCACACACAAAAGTACAAAAGTCAAAAGAATAAAAGTTAGGCTAGATTACTCATTCCCTTTGTAGGGATGGGCTTGAATTAGATTCTATCTTGGGATTCATTCGTAATGGGATGCGCCGAAATAAAATGAAGGCTTCGATTAGTTGCAAATCTCGGTCACAAACAGGATGAACTGTGATACCTATCAGATATAAAAATGTATTGCAACGAAAATGCTAGTGGGTTAATTGCCTGTTTCAAATATGTTTAAGTATCAATAAATTGAGTCGCATTGTTAAAGAATTCAGATCATCTCTAGTTTGCAGTTGAATCTCACTGAGCTGCGCTGTAGCAGTATCGATTGTCGATATCGATAAGATACCTGTGACGTCAGCCCTTGTTTTAAGTCACGTGGAAAAATTTGAATATATCCTTGTTTTATTTTGCAAATATCTTTTTTTGGCCGTCAGTAAAATCATGTTTTTTGTTTCCTACTGCTTCTTGATATGGTTTTCTGTACGCTATGTATACTCCCGAGACGATTTCACGGCCTCTGCAAGTACCCTATACTGAAGCCTATTGAATTGTACCTCCTCTCATTTACAGTATCCACTCCAGCAATCTAGATCCCTGCATAAGTTTATGCAGTTTTCCTGCTGGTCCTGGTGCTGAGCTGTACTCCATTGGTTCTAGCTTGGGCTTCCCAAAGAGCTGTTGTCTCTTGTGATCTAGCGCTTTGCACTCACAGAGCACATGTAGGGCTGACCCAGTCCCTCTACCACATAGTCTGCAGTTGGGGTCTCCATTGTAGAGTCCCATTTTATTCAGCTGTTCCTTTAGGCTTGCTGCCATTTTGATGCTTCAGTCACAGGAATCGATGCTCTTCAACTTGTAGGTAATCCTGCTATATTTTTGAAAAATGGATGCATAGTCGTTAAAAAAATAAGTAAAGCATCCACAAGCACCAAAACACTTCCAATTAGAATTTGTAGAGTTATAGAAATCCCTGATCATTACCTTTTGTAGGAGGATGGTTTAATTGGAGTGAGAGGAGCTAGCAATGGTGGAAGGTGTCAGAACATTCTATCCTGTTTGACATGAGCTAAGGACCTAACATCCTCCAGAATTCCAGACTTTCAAGCTCTAAACATTTCAGGAATAAATTGTGACCAATGCCTTGTCCAGGATAAACATCATAAAATTTAAATGAAAGGTATTTTAGGAAGTATCTCTGAAACCTTCTAGTCTGTCAATGTGACACACTGGCACAGATCAGAGAAGATTGTATACAACACAATATCAGTATTCAAGTTTAAACAGATAATAGCTTCGTACAATAAAGCTATACATCTCATATGTTTCTGATACAGTTTTGTCAATGTTTTCAAAAAATGACTTTAAGGAAACAGTGTTCATATACCAGTTATCTGTAACAAAAAAGTCTCAAGCCTCAATAAAATATCCTGCCATAACCACGTTGTCAGTATTGCTAAAAGCGAATCCCAGAAGCTTGGAGTTTTGTTCCGCTGTAGGAAGCAGTATACACTAGAGCAACTACAAGTCATAGATCCAGCCATCGTTGGAGTATTGCTTCCATGTGTGGGGATGGGCTCCGAAGCACTCTCTAAAGCTTCTGGACACTATCCAGAAGACATCAATAAGATTAATCGATACGGCTAACCTAACAAAGAACCTTCACAGCCTGGAACATCGAAAAGGAGTGGCTGACCTGTCCCTGTTTTACAGATACTATCACGGAAGATGTTTGAGTGAGTTCTCCCAGATAATAACAATAACACCAGAAGCCGTCCTAACGAGGAACACTAGAGAGACTTGCTACTCCTCGAACCAGTCTCCTCCAGCATTCCTTCTTTTGGAGAACTTCGACACTGTTGAATGAACTGCCGGGCAATTTGGTTCCTGACGGCTACAACTTCCAGCATTTCAAATCTAACGTGCACCGATATTTATGCTCTCGCAGGGCTTCCATCTTAACAGACTTTTGTTTATTTTTCATGGCCTGCTAGTCACACCTTAAAATTAGAAAAAATAAATAAATTATGAAATACACAAACAAATACATATCAGGACTAACGAACGATTAACAAGTTTTTTATGTTCTGGAAAATATCACGAACACGTTAAGTCACCGAAACAATTGCTTAAGTACTCTTTAAATTAAAAGAGTAAAACACTTTCTCAATTAGGTAACCTTTAATTATATTCATGAATGATTTTGGGCATAAGTTCCGGATAAATTCTGGAAGAACATTATAAAAGAGAATTCCATAGTAATTAGAGCTATTCCTGATTTTTGTTAGTCGGCTTCTAGGTAATATGAAGTTATTGTTATGCCTTGTGTTATACTCGTGGATTTGACTATGCTTTACATAATCATGTAAGTCGTTTTACTTCCCACACCGATAGGCGAGGGGAGTATTGTGATCGCGAAAATTTTCGATTTTGAGATGATACGTTTTTTGGGCGTGTTATGATATCTACATAACGAAAATCCACGTCCACTCATTTCCGTCGGTCTGTCGGTCTGTCGGTCGGTCTGTCGGTCGGTCTGTCTGTCTGTCTGTCTGTCTGTCTGTCTGTCTGTCTGTCTGTCTGTCTGTCTGTCTGTCTGTTGGCGTTTTTCTAACGTCGTAATCTCAGTAACCGCTGCATGGATTGTGATGAAATTTGGGTAGCGATATGTTATGGTGTCGTAGTAGGTAATGTTCCAATAATTTTGGAAATCGTTGTTCGAGGGGTGGAGTAATTAGCAAAAAACGAAAAATTTCAAATATTCCTCAAACTTCGTTTTTAGGCGTTTTAGGGGTTCCTGATCATTTTCTACTTTTTTTGGGTGGGGGTGGAAATTGGGGTGGTTGGGGGTTGAGGGGTTGTAAAATTGAAAAATCTGTTGTATTCATAATAGACTACCCACTGACCTATGAAGGAAGACCTAGCGATATAAATAACTTTTTTAGGTCTATCCGAACATTGCCTTATGCCTATTACAGAAACTAAAGGACTTTTTCCGATGTATACAGGCTGTCCATTTAGTGTGTAATTCTTCGATATCTCGCAAGGTATAGCTGATAGAAGAAAATCTCAAATACAAAAGTTATTTGGTTACTTGAGCTGCATATCCTAAAAAATATTTTGAAATATACGGGGTGTTGCGGAAAAGTAGGATAGAGATCAACTTGATTTTTTTATAAGGAACTATAACTTTCTCTCAAGTTCTTCTAGTGTCCATCATTGATCTCTATTCAACCCTAAAATATTTTTTGGAATCGGTTGCGACGTTGCCAAGTAATAATTTATTTTCTATTAATTTCCGCATTTGCAAGGTCGCAAGTAATACGTTCAAATTGATATATTCCTTTAACTTTTCTCAATAATATTATACAGCGATTTACTTGAATATTAAGCGGATATTATTCTGGAAGCTACCAGCAATTTGTATCTACAGGGTATTTTTGGCAGAATTTTAAATTCCGGCAACTTAAAGGTCGTTTTACTTTGTTTTTTTAAATGTAACACCCTGTCTTTTTATTTTAAATCGAAATATCTACAAATACTCTATCTCGCCTTGTAATATTTTTTTTGCGTTTTCGACGTTGTCAAGTTATAAATTATTTTCCCCAAATTTTTAAACAAGTATCCCCGATTTTAATTTATTTTAAATAGAATCCTCTACTTATTTTTATTGCAATGAATTGCGCATGTCGAATTGAGTAAGATCTCACAATTTTAAAATTTTGTTTCTATTAATTAATGAGATACGGCAACACCGCTTTTTCAGTAAACGGTACCGGAACGCTTAAATTTTTCCAAAACTGCCACAGCTGAAGAGGTGAACTTCAATACAAAAGTTTGTATTATTGATAATAGGCTGTTCATTGACCTGTGCAGGAAAGACCTAGCGGCATATGACAATAATTTGGGGGGGGGGGGGTACTGGCGAGGATTTTGTTGCAAGGGGATCTCAGACTAAATCTTTATGCTATGGGAAAATAATAAACTGGTGTCACCGTAATGTGTGGGAAGTACTGAGTCAATCAACTTGACTCCATTTTTTTACATAATCTAAGTATGTAAGTATGTAAAGTCAAGGTAACGTCAGGATTTTTAGTGCAATGAAATGTGTACTATCTCAATCCATTTGCCTCTATGATTTTATTTCAAGGAAGCGCAAAGTCTTTTAGTTTTTGAGCTACCCAAGTTCTCCTTCCCTGGCCACTACAGGAAGCAATGTAAGCCGAAAACTTGTAACACTTTTCAGCGTTCGAGTGATCGGCCGTAATAGCCGTGAAGGAGTGGACATAATTGCTGAAAAAGTATTTAACAATATAATTGAACTGCCATAATGAGGAACTGACATGCCTTCGACAGCAACGGCCAGTTTCAGCGGTTTCGATGCATGCATCCACAATTCTGATAATAAGCTTCTTATGAGAAGGCGCTTTTGATAAACACTCACACGTAAAGTAGAGCCCAGAGATATACCATCTGTGTACGTTTTGCGCTATATAAAAACTGCATACCATCTCTTAGTACAGTTCATCATTTGGAATAGATACAATTTTGATAATATTCAATGGTTACCATTATTTTACTTCCGTACTCGTAACCAATTCATGGAATGTGCTTTTAACGAATTTTCTAACAAAACGTAACCTTTTAGAATGGTGAAAATGAAACACGAAGTTGTATTTGGACGTAAATCTGTCGGATGACGTTCACTATGTATATTTTGACTGAACTATGATAAGTCCGACACATTCCAGGATTATTAGCGACTCGATCGATGAAGAGGACCGGACTTCGTCAAATTGTTTAGGCAGGTATTGCTACCGTTATTGATAGCAACGCCACTCTGCTTTCACTTTTGTGCGTTACTTTTCTGTCTGAATCGGACGTTTTTTTCGGAAGTGTGACAGCTAGAGTATGTTTCGGCCTTGGGAAGATAATGGGATTTCACAGCGATGTGAATTACCCTGCAGCAGTGAAGCTACGTCGGCGGTTTGTCATTACGGTGGTGAAAGTAGTGACTATAGTACGGACACTGATAATGAATTTGAACAGAGGGAAATGGAGGTAGACCAATTAAAACCTCAAAAAAGGTCACATCTTAGCGCAGATGCAAAACAAATAGTACTAAATGATAATGAACTAACGAAGGATCCGGAGAATGAAAATAAGGGGAGTATGATCAAAAAGACGTCAATTCTAACACACGTTCCATATCCAACAGTATGTGAAATTTTGAGAAAGGGGCCACAAAAGAGGAAGCGTAGGTTTGATGCTGGTATTTCAAAAGAACTAGATCCCACGATCACAAAATTATTGAGGAATATTGTGTACGAAAAGTACAAAATTAATGAACTACCTACAATCGAATCCGTTCAAAGACAATTGGCTAGAATGGGGTAACAGTATCGAAGGAGTACATTGCAGTGATGGATTGGGAACATTGGATTTAGGTACAGAACTGTGAACAAACGAATGGCTATAATGGAAAGTGCAAGGATTGTGGGATGGCGGCACGATTACTTGCATAAGATAGAGCAATACCGGAACGAGGGGAGGTCAGTGTACTACCTTGACGAGACCTGGTATGATACCCATGATACCGCTAAAAAGGGATGGACCGACGGTACAAAGAAGTGTTTGCTAAAAGGCGTTCCACCAAATAAAGGATCCCGTATAGTTATCTTACACTGCGGATCATCTGACGGCTAGGTCGAAAACGCACTCAAATTATGCGGAAAGAAAATTGAAGACTGCAATATAGACTACCACAAAAACATGGACTCGGGAATATTTGAGCAATGGTTTGAGACTCTTATTCCCAATTTAAAGCCATTTACCGTCATCGTAATGGACAACGTAAACTATCACTCCAGACAAAGGTACAAAATTCCGAATTCAACGTTATCGATGGCGGAAATACAAGATTTTCTCATAAAACAGGATTTGTACTTTGAAGAAACTTACAAAAAAAAACTGAATTATTGGAAGTCCTCCACACTAAACAGTTTGAGAAACAATATGTCATAGAAAGCATAGCTAAAAAGTATGGTCATGATGTCTTAAGGTTGCCTCCCTATTTTTGCATTTTCAGTCCTATAGAATTAATTTGGGGACAACTAAAACAACGAATCGAACGTTAAAATTGAGTGTAGAAAGGAATAATTTACCATAATTATGGTTTATATGATCATATTGAAATGTTAATTTATATTATATAATTAGTTACCTCTACCATGTATTTATCAACAGATAATAAAGTTTCAAACATCTTGTTCAACCAACTGATGTATGAGCACTTTATTAGATGGAATGAACATTTTCGTTGTTGCCCTCTCCAACGAATTCGAATGCCCAGTCCGACCCCGTTCCCTTTCTCTGTCGGCACTTTTTGCGGAGATCCTCACTTTGTAAACAAATGGTATATCTCTGGGCTTTACTTTACGTCATTATGAGTAAGCAGAAAACAGTGTGAAAGCTATTGAAAGATTCGAGTCAAGTGGAATAACTCAGTATTTATACGAGGGTTGCTTTCTTACGCAGTAGCGTATAAAAACCCGTGCTCTCTGGTGGCCAAGCGGACGCACCGTGGCGTCCCGCCAAGAAATCTATGCTGCTGTGCAGCGATTTCCTTGGTTTGCCTTTACCTTCGGGTACCAGATGGTGCACCGGCAGAACCTTCTGTCACTTGCTACAACTCAGTATTTGCTACACACTTCGACAAGTAGGGTCACTCGCCGTGCCGACTTTGATGTGAGACTGTGGGATATTGTCGACGTCAACGGTCGACGTTCACTTTACTTATACGGGGGTTAATAGAAATGAATTCTATAGTATAGATAGAATATAATTTATTATTCGATAAACCATTCAACACAATAACAGCAGATGTAGCTACTGGGGTGGCAAATAGCTCAAGGAGTACTATAGATCATGTTTTGTCAGATAGATGTAGTAATTTGAAGTGTAAGATTCAGGTAGTAAAGTAACAGTAACAGTCTGATCATTCATAATTTGTTGTCAATAATCTTAGGTGTAAACGTAAAAGTACTTGCGACAAAATATAGAAAAGAAGTAAACAGAATAGATCATAAAAAATTAATCTCAAAATTTGAAAATATTGAAATTATAGAAGTTCAATCATATCAGGAACTAATTGACTTAATCACTTCTTGTCAAAAAAAGTGTTTCATGCCGCTAGGTATTTTTTCCGCAGATCAGTGGACAGCCCATTATAAATGCAATAAATGTTTCAATTAAACAACCCCCCACTCGCCCAACCACCCCAAATTCACCTCCACTCAAAAAAAAACTATAGAGTGATCAGGAACCCCTAAAATGCCTAAAAACAAAGTTTGAGCTGTTTTTATATTTTTAGTTTTTTTGGTTAGTGCTGCGCTGCCACTGACACGATTTTTCCAAAACATACGCGTTTTCCATCCTTGCCGCGGTAGTAATACTGTGTCAAAATTTCATTAAAATCAATTCAATAATTTTCGCGTTACGCAATAAAGAACGATCTAAAACAATACATGACAAATTCCAAGTCCTTTGGTTTGTATAAAAAGGAAGGCAATGTTTGGATGGACCTAAAAAAGTGTATTATGCCGCTAGGTTTTTCATTCACAGGCAATGAACAGCCCATTATGAATACAACAAATTTTTCAGTTTTACGACCCCTCACCCCCCAACCCCCCCAAATTTATCCCTACCCAAAAAAAGTAGAAAATGATCAGGAACCCCTAAAACGCCTAAAAACGAAGTTTGGGGTATATTTGAAATTTTTGGTTTTTTGCTAATTACTCCGCCCCCCGTACAACCATTTCCAAAATCATGGGAGCATTACCTACTACGACCCCACAGCAAATAGCTGCCCAAATTTCATCACAATTCATGCAGCGGCTACTGAGATAATTGTGAATTGAAATCTTCTTCTTATAATTTGGGAACACCCTGTATAAACCGTAGGCCTATGATCAACTTGTCAACCCTTATAGTAAGGGATTTTATGCACCATCATGTGTTATTTTGACTGCACACGTCAGCCAAGGGATTATGAGCGTCAACACCATAGCTCTATAAATAAACCAAATTGAACACTTTGTATACAGTCGACCGCTCGTAAGATTCGTTAAGGAACGTTGAGCTTAGAGGTACGTTGATGTCATTCGATAAGGCACCTAGAAAACGAGGACAAAGACCTTTTTGTCCTGACGTGCATATACACAGACCGTTTTCAATAATATCATCCTTACAGCCTTACAGTACAGTGAAAATAGGGGTTGATTCACAGAGTTAACATCTATAGAGGGAGTGTAAACAACAAAATGCACAGGTCGCTGACCAGCCTACATGTAACGGAAATTTTGACAGCTTAAGGGCATTACCAGTAGCGTGCGGCTTTATATTAAAATTGGATGTTCATGGAAAAATAAAAAAACAATTAAGCAAAAATGGGTAACACAGCAAATTATTGATGAAGGTATACTACTGCGTGACATATTCCATATATACAAGACGACTGGTGATCAACATATTTATTCAAGGTATGTACAACTAAAAAGAAAACACAAGCTAGCCATTTCAAATGCTAAAAAACATTTTTATGGAAGCCAGATACTCAACTCAAATAGTATTTCCAAAACATCATGGAATATAATCAAAGAGCAGACCAACGGTACATCTGGTAACCATATTCCTAAAAACATGATCGATGCGAGTAATGAAGCTATTGCGACCGCAAATATACCTAACGCTTTCAATGAGTATTTTATTAATTCTATAAAAGATCTAGTTTCAAAAAAGCCGTCACCTAATACTAGTAACACGAAGTCATCTCCAAACTCATTTTTTCTCAGTCCTGTCACTGAAACAGAATTACTAACATACGTCAAAGATATTTCTGTTAAAAACTCTTGTGGTGTAGATAAAGTCCCTTGCTCATTACTCCTGAAAGTTGCTGAATTTATTATTAAACCGCTAACCGTTTTGATAAACAATTCTTTTCAAGATGGCATTTTTCCATCTTTACTAAAAAAAGCAATTATTGTGCCGATACACAAAAGAGATAACAAACAACTTATATCTAACTACAGAGGAATTGCACTACTGTCTGCCTTTTCTAAATTGTACGAGAAGTGTTTCAGCAGTCGACTAAATCAATTTGCACATAAATATTCCTTAATAAATGATTTTCAGTATGGCTTTAGAGAAAACCGCTCAACACAGGATGCTGTGGTTAATTTGTACATAAATTTGTTACACTGTCCAGAGTCAAAGGACAAACCAGCTTGTCTCTTTTTCGATTTAAGTCGTGCATTCGATACAATACATCATCATACTCTTCTTAATAAATTGAGCGAATATGGAATACGTGGTTTACCACTAAACTGGTTAAATTCATATCTGGAAAATCGTACTCAGATAGTAAGATAGTAAGAAACGATGCCGGGACTTACAAATCTACTCCACTTGTTGTTGAGACTGGTGTACCACAAGGAAGTATTCTGGGCCCC
This sequence comes from Callosobruchus maculatus, assembly GCA_951848785.1. Lineage (NCBI taxonomy): Eukaryota > Metazoa > Arthropoda > Insecta > Coleoptera > Chrysomelidae > Callosobruchus > Callosobruchus maculatus. The sequence continues at coordinate 81,628 of CATOUR010000261.1, forward strand.
ATACTTTTCATTTTTTTCATTAACGACATCGCAAGAAATTGTCCAGATACTGAAATTTGTTTGTTTGCTGACGATACCACTTTCACTGTTTCTAGCAAGGATTACAGCTCTCTAAGTGTAAAATTAAATATAGCTGCTGACAGCATGTCAAAATACTGTAACGATCAGGGTCTCGTACTCAACAGCAGTAAAACCAAAATGTTAATTTTCAGCTCCACTAAACTCAACCTTAGTTTGCTTGCAAAATGCGATGGGAAGACAATCCAACAAGACGAAGATTTTATAAAGTTTTTAGGTGTTTACATAGACAGTCGCCTTACCTGGAGTAAACATATTGTTATCCTCATCGATAGACTAACAAAGCATTTTTTATGTTCTATGGCAGTTGCGTAATTATGTGGATCTCAGTATTTTAAAAACGTACTATTTCGCCTATGTCAATCTCTTTTAAGTTACTGTATTGTTTGCTGGGGTAACTCTGTACGCATCAAAGAGCTGCTTGTTTTGCAGAAAAAAATTATTAGAACGATGCTATGCAAAAATAGGCTGCATCCTTGCAAACCACTCTTTAGGTCGCTGGAGATCATGACAGTGCATTCACTATGCATTTTTAGATGTCTCTTATATGTTAGATGCCACCCTGATAAACTCAATGTAAGCAGGAGCTCGATATCATACGCTCTGAGGCCAAATTTAAACCTTGATATACCCACTCACAGGCTAAATATGTCATCCAGAGGCCCAGAGGTGTTAATGGTTAAAATTTATAACAAACTGCCCCACCACATCAAAGGAATAAGCTCTATGACGGTTTTTAAAACACAATTAAGAGGTTCCTGCTGAATGTCCCTCTCTATTCTTTAGAGAAGTACTTTTCACAGGAAATTTTAATTTAGATTTTAGTGAATTGTTTTGTCTGTTGTTGTTTATTTAAAATGTTTGTATTATATAATGTGACAATTTTTCAATACTTCCAAAGAAGTCCGATGGAATTAAAACAATAAATAAATAAATAAATTAATAGATTCAATCATTACTGTGATGTTACAAACTGATACCAATAAGTTGTATTAGTATTTAGCTATACTTAGAGAGTTACCCTTATTATAATTTCATTGTAACAGTTGATAATTTATTATTACCATGAAGTGTTTTTCAAAACATATCTAACAGTGTTCTGAAAGGTAGCCTGTTGGAATGGCTGCATCGCATTCTTACTTCAACAATAAAATATAATAATTGCATTAGGTAATATCCAGTTCTATAAAATTCTCATAGATAGATTTTCTGTAAGTAAATGCGGCATACATTTTTGCATTTCACGTCCTCAAATAGTTTAAAAAATGGAATTTGGAAAATTCATGTTGATTGACATGAATGTAATGCGTGCACAAAACATACATTAAACAACCATTATTATTCCTCAAACTGGATTGAAGTTACTTTTGTTCCTACTTATCCCCATATATTACGCTACTGAAAACTAATACAAAACCTATACTCACCTATGATAAGAAGTGTTCACCGATTCGTCGCTATTACAGCAAACTATGTACTTTTTATGTTGTCTCATCATGCAATTATGACAATATTGTTCATAAATAATTTAATTCACACCACAAATAGTCACAAAGTCAGTCAAATATACACTAAAATCACAAAAATCTCGACAAACGCAATAACCGCAACTACAATGACAGCCACATGACAGCTTAAGGGCACGCCGATTGTACGTTGCTAGATTTATGACATATTAGAAGTTATTGCGACATTCCGCTATGAAATTTGCCATTTTTGAGATTTGATTAAATCAATACAAATTATCTTGACGTAAATCAGTTACATTGCAAGTATATTGGAATGTATAGTTAAATACCCAGTTAAATACTTTGTGTTCAAACTGCGAAAACTGTCAGATTTTGAAGAAACTGGAAGCGGACAAAGAAGAGTGGCAATAGCGCTATAGATGTTGGCTGGCCAATATTCAAATTAGGCTCCCTCTAGATATGTTAACTCTGTGGGTTGATTTGACTAAAACCGTTGCGTTGCATTCACGACATATCTAGCGTTTTGCATAAATGGATGTCATTCCAGACGTCAAGGCGCTCCACCGAAACTGCTTTTTTACTGCGCCTGGCTGTGAATATGTGACTGCACAGAAAAAAATACTGTTGCGTTTCCAATTGGTAGTATTTGGATGTTTTTCCATCGCTTTAAATATATTTACAGTTGTTTCAAATCCATGTCATTGAAAGAATTCAATCCTTATATTCGAAGGAATCACAGGTACCCCAATAAATTCAAAATAATTTTATATTCATTTTAACGATATGTATAATCCTTCTAATACTAGTATTGACATATAATGCAATCAAACCATCCTTTTGTTTTCGAAATTTACCCTATGTTTCATTTAAGCAAAGCATACAATCTATTCAATGTACAAAAATTATTATTGCAACAGCAGTTCGTGATAATTCATCTGATAAAAATTAATTTTATTTCAATGGCCCTTGTCGTTCGCTGAACTATAATCAGTATTCGGCGGGACTGATGTTCCGATTCAATTTACGTAAAAATAAAGAACAGGGGGATCATCTCAGTGTTGCTATCGCCGCGAACCCGCCAACATGAACGAGGTTGTGGCATTGTGTTGTTTCGGTGTTAGCCGTGTGATTTTGCGTATTGCATCAGCAATTGTGTGATTCAAACGTGTCCAGTTATATATTAAATGGAGGACCTACCGAGAAATTGGGACTTAGAAGAGCTAACACCCACATTTGATTGTAGGTATTCAGATTAGTCAGGTAATAATGCAACAACTGGTGCAGGCTTATGTCTAATTCTTATATCATGCTCCTTATAACTATAACCATACAAAATCACACAATTAAACATCCAAACGAATCAATCAACTGTCCTCGCGATAAAATCTGTTGGTCCAAGGAAAAGAAAGTAGTTTAGAATCAATTACAAAACACAGATCCGATTCAACGACAGGCTGCGATTGAATTATTCATTGGAATCCAATGACATCTTGTAGTTGAATCGACAATACGATATAATTCGTTACCAACTCTACACTTCCGATTGGATGAAACATCGCTGTATTTGAGGAATGCTGAGTGTAACGTCCCATTGAATCCAAGCGTAAGTCTTTTACAGAACGACAGATTTTTCTGTGTGTATTATCCTCCTCGCTTAGTAAGAAGGCCTGGCCCCATTTCACACTATCTCCTGACCCCCAAACGTGTTACCTAAGGGCTGATTGCCCTCCTTACATCAGGAAAAAAGTCTTGATCCAACCCTGTCCACTCTGCTTTCAAGTATCTGATTCTCGATACAATTACTGGTGTAAAAGTGGGTGATTTAGATGCCAATCGCGCAGTGCGTAGACAATTACATCAAATATCGATCATTTTTAATAATGCAAGATATGCTGCGGCCAAACATAACGCCTGATTCCTATCTATATTGACCTACCGGAGCAAGGAATAATGGATAATAGTAATTATTATTGAAAAAGATTACTGGGGAAACAATTTAGTTGGTTTAATTATGATGTATTGGCTATTGTTGAATTCAGAATAGATCTTATCTATTCTTGAATCGGTACGATTGTTTTGTAATAATTGTATTGATCTGTATCAATCAGATTCTCCTTGAGAATAACACTTTGAAAGCAGAAAATGGGGTTTCTTCAACTCGAGAGACTGCGATCAGATATTAGTCTTCTTGAAGGTATATTCAATCGCTTAAAGAATTATTGTATGAACGTTATCTTGATTTATCAAAGGTACTTTAAACGTGTACACAAATTATCACTTATATACGTATATATACAGAGGATCTCAGCTAAACACAAAGTATCACTGATGTGGGTACCTGGGCACGCTGGGGTAAAGGGTAACGACATAGCGGATCATCTGGCTAGGATGGGATCCGGCAATAGTTTTGTGGGCCCGGAACCAGCTTTAGGACTATCTGCAAACTTGATTAGGAAAACAACTGGAGAGTGGATCCAGAATCAACACTCTCTGAGATGGAACAACATCTCTGGTCATCTCCGTCAAGCTCGGGAACTATTAGCAGGGCCTGCAGAGAGAATAGGACGATATTGTCTCTCTCTGGATAGGAGTGACTTGAGATTGCTAGTAGGCCTATTAACGGGTCACAACACCTTCAGGCGTCACCTGTTCGTGATGAGGGTGCACGTGGTGTGGTGAAGAGGAAGAATCCTCGGCACACATCTTGTATCGCTGTGAAACCCTGGGTTATCACAGGCAGACTATGCTGGGCTCAAGAACCTTAGAACCAATAGAGATAAAATGGATAGGACCCAAGAATGTACTTGCCTTTGCTAAAAGGGCAGGTCTTAGGAACTAGCGCGGATAGAGGCGCAAAAGGGCCCATCGTGTGGCCTATGCACCAGTCACATTCTGTGCTGGACAGCTTCTGCTCCTTATTCATTCATTCATTCATATATACAGGGTGTTCCTGAACTTCCTTGACACGTGATATTCTCGTAACAAAAAAAAAATCGAAAGCTGGAATTCTTGAAAGTACTATCGGGTCTAACATACTATGCATACAATTTTTTTTTTGTATTTCAACCCTTATAACTCACCCCTAACTTTTTTAAAATAGCAACTTAAGATTGTCTTTGGATACTTTCACCACCTATTTCTGAGTATATCCTACACTATTCCACGCCACTTATTTCTGTCTGTCGTCTTCTCTTTCCAGTGTTTAACATTAATTTTCTTTAAATCGTCTTCTGCCTTCTTCAGCCATCTCTCCCTTGGTCTACCCTTCCTTTTTTTTCCTATTGGTCTCCGGTTCAGAACTAGTTATGCCATTCTCATCCCATTCAGCCTCTCCACATATCCTGGACACCTTATTGGCGATTCCAATTACCGATGAGGGCGCTCGCGTTTATAAACAAACATGGAGGATAGCAGGTATCCTGCACGCTGTGACACGCTTTTGGAGGAAATGCGTGGCAATGAATGCTTTCATCATAGTCTTCTTTGGAGTGGCAACCATAAACACTACAGTTTGTATTAAACTTGCTAGCCTTTCTTGATTTGAAGCCTGATGTAGATGCCATATTCTTGACAATAGCTTATGAAGAAGCTCCGAAGAAATATTCTAACACACTATATACCAATTAACAAAGCACAAACTCGAAAAGACGACTGAACGAAGAAACATAAACGGCATATAAACGGTTAATGGCATGTTAAGCAAATCCGTAAAAAGAAAATTGCGCATGCTCAGTTCAAAAACTCGGGTTCTCTCGATGATTACAAAACTTTTTCTGATTTACGTGAATCCTGTAAAGTTTTGCAAAAGGAGTGCCATCAGCGTTATGTAGAGAGGGTTGATGCTGATTTGTCTACGAATCCAAACAACTTTTGGAAATATGTTAACAACTTAAAGCAAAGTAATGGATACCCTAAAAGTATGTTCTTGAAGAATGTAAATGGAGATACGGTTGAAGATATTGCTAACTTATTTGCCACAAATTTTTCAAACATTTATACTGATGCTGTGTATCCTGTACCTAACTATGATTTCGAAAACACCGTAGCAATATCTGGGATCACTATTACATTGACTGACGTGTTCGATGCAATTATTAACCTTAAGTGCAAGTATTCTTATGGTCCAGATGGTATACCAAATTTTTTATTGAAATATTGTGTGTGCACTTTGAGTAAACCGTTGAAACATATATTTTCTTTGTCACTTAATACTGGTATTTTCCCTGATTACTGGAAAACTAGTTATATTACTCCTATATTCAAAAATGGTGATAGAGCTGATGTTGAAAACTATCGCGGTGTTTCAATATCTTCTGCTATTCCAAAACTTTTTGATTTTTTGGTTTGTAAAAAACTTACCTGGGAGTGTAAGCAATTAATAGTACCTGAACAACATGGTTTCACTCAGGGTAGGTCAACGGTAACAAACTTGCTAACCTATCAGAATTATTTATTAAAATCCTTCGAAAACAGGCAGCAAGTTGATAGCATTTATACTGATTTCTCCAAAGCCTTCGATAAAGTAAACCATGAATTGTTAGTTGCAAAATTAGATTCGCTAGGCTTTGGAGGAATGCTTACATCATGGATTTCAAGTTTTCTCAAAAATCGTTGCCAATTTGTTAGAATTAATAATGTTTTGTCTAGTGAAATCCGTGTATCGTCAGGGGTTCCTCAAGGTTCTCATTGTGGACCCTTGCTTTTCAACTTGTTTATTAATGACATTGGTATGAATATTAAACATTGTAATTATTTGTTATTTGCTGATGATTTGAAACTTTTTAGGACTGTAGCAGACACTACAGATTGTACACTAATTCAAAGTGATCTTGACAATATCAGTGAGTGGTGTCAAACCAATGGGCTGTCTCTCAACATCGATAAATGTCACAGTATATCTTTTTCGCGAAAAATCAATACCCTTCAGTACGATTATGTACTTAACGGTATAGGCTTAGTTAATGTTAATTCTGTTAAGGACTTGGGTATCCTTTTTGACTCCAAACTTTGTTTTACTGAACATTATAGCAAAATTATTAATAATGCATTTCAGAGACTTGGCTTCATAACAAGAAATAGTATAAACCTAGGAAATAATACTTTTAAAATTCTGTATGCTGCGTATGTTAGATCAACAATTGAATATGCATCGGTAATATGGTCTCCTTATCATCAGGTGCATATTGATAATATTGAAAGTGTTCAAAAGAAGTTTTTACGCATAGCTGCCTGGCGGGCTAACATTAATATCCACAATAATAAATACAACCCTTATTATATTGACTATAGCCCTGTATTGAATCACTTTCAGTTAGCTACATTGGAATCCAGGAGAGCACGGTCTTTTGTATATTTTTTATTTAAACTAGTTGTAGGACATATCGATTGTGGTGAACTTTTGGGTTCCATATACTTTGTTGCCTCTCGGACAACACGTAATAACTACCTGTTTTTTATACCAACGCATCCTACTGATTACGCTTCGCACAACCCTCTCACCCGGATGTGCAGAATTATGAATAAAATCGACCTTGACCCTTTTAGATTTCCGTGTACTAAGTTTAAGTGTCTAATTTCTGGGCTAAATTTGATGGAGTAAATGCGCTTGTTTTAGTAGTAATAGTAATAGTAGTAGTAGTAGATGTACTTAGCGAAACAGCTACATTATACCTGTTGTGAAATATAACTACTTCAATTTTGACATTATTAGGCAGAACAGTAATTGGTGTTTCGTTTAAATGTTTTTCTATTATTATACATTTTGTTTTATTAGTTCAGTATAAGTTATTTACATTCAACCAATTGACGATTTTTTTTTTCAAATAGTTGGACATTAGACATTTAGACGTTCTAACGCATTGTCTTATTTTGTATTTCGATATGTATATTAAAGTATCGTTAGCAAATATGTTTCGCTTTAATATGTTCTGAATTTTGGGTAGTCATAATCTTTTATTTTTTATTATAGTTATTACCATGTATTAATTGTGTAAGCCTGTGTTAACCACATCGTTGATTGGTTATACCGTTCCCCTTATTGTTGATTTTTTTATTTATACTAATTTCCATGTGATACTCATAATTTGCTTAGTTTAAGTATTGTTTGTTGTAGGTATACCTTTAGTTTTTTTTTTGCCACTGTGTTAACTTGAATTTCTTTATTAATTGTAAAAATGGAGTTTTCCGTTAATAAATAAAATAAAAAAAAATAAAATAAAATAAAATAAAAATAAAATAAAAATTAATTGTGTGTCGTCCGAAATTCGAGTGCCTGCTTTGTCAGTGTAGATTTTTGCCGCTAGACGTCTCATCGATTTTTGGAACTGCCAATTCTCTGCGCTTTGATGAATGCTATTATATTGGGGTTCTTATACATGTCTTCCAGTTCCTGGTTTGTTTTTCTCCTCCATCCTCGTTTTGTTCTTACGCCTCCATAAATAGCTCTCAACATTTTTCTTTTCCATCTTATAATTTTTTCTTTCTCCTCTTTGTTCACAGTCCACGTCACACATATGTCACTGTTGGTCTTATAACAGTTGTGTAAATTCGTTCTTTGGTGTTTCTGGATACATATTTGGATTTCATAAGATTTTTCAGGGCTCCATACTTCTGGTTTCTTTTGATGATCCTTGCCTGTATTTCTTGTCTCTCCTGTCTCTTTTGCTCTATGAATACCGCTAGGTACATAAATTCCGTAGTCCTTTCAATAGTATATTTCATGTTGTTAGCCATAAAAGTTAGATTCGGCTGATCATCAGAAGCTCTTTCCATTTGCCTCATAACCCATATATTTTGTCTTACTTTGATTCATCTCCATCCCAAATCTCCTTGCTTCCGCAGCTATCCTTGCCGTAATTCTCTCTAGTTCTTTCTTTGTTTTGCTACTAGTGTTAAGTCATCTGCATATGCCATTGGTGTTCGTCATTAAATATGGTTCCCTTTGTCTTCATTTTGATGTTTCTAATTATTGCTTCAAACGTCAGATTAAAAAGTATCAATGATAGAGGGTCGCCTTGCCGGGCCCTTTTCTCACTTCAAACTCCTTCTATAACAGTTTCTATTTTTGAAAGCTTTTTTCATCACCATAAATTACATGCACAGACCAGACTACTGTTGAATGAATAAGGACCAGAAGCTATCCAGTACGGAATGTGGCTGGTGCATAGGCCACACGATGGGCCCTTTTGCGCCTCTATCCGCGCTAGTTCCTAAGACCTACCCTTTTGGCAAAGGCAAGTACATTCTTAGGTCCTATCCGTTTTATCTCTATTGGTTCCAAGGTTCTTGAGCCCAGCATAATCTGCCTGTGATAACCCAGGGTTTCACAGCGACACAAGATGCGTGCCGAGGATTCTTCCTCTTCACCACACCACGTGCACGTTGGGTCGTTGACCACCCTCATCACAAACAAGTGACGCCTGAAGATGTTGTGACCCGTTAATAAGCCTACTAGCAATCTCAAGTTACTCCTATCCAGAGAGAGACAAAATCGTCCTATTCTCTCTGCAGGCCCTGCCGAGCCTGACGGAGATGACCAGAGATATTGTTCCATCTCAGAAAGTGTTAATTCTGGATCCACTCTCCAGTTGTTTTCCTAATCAAGTTTGCAGACAGTCCTAAGGCTGGTTCCGGGCCCACAAAACTGTTTCCGGATCCCACCCTAGCCAGATGATCCGGCATTTCATTACCCTTTACCCCAGCGTGCCCAGGTACCCACATCAGTGATACCTTGTGTTTAGCTGAGATGTCGTCAAGAGCCCTCCTGCACTCCAGGACCAGTCCCGACGTTATTTTCCAAGCACTCAGTGCTTTGATGGCTGCCTGACTGTCAGAGCAGATAGTAATCCGCCTCCTAGACCCGTCAATTTCCCGAATACGATTTACGCAGGCAAGTATCGCATAGACCTCAGCCTGGAATACTGTGGTGTGCCCCAAGAGGGAATGAAGGTCTTGTATGGGGTCCGTAGACTCCCGAGCCCGAGCCCTCTCTAGCGAGTGAACCGTCTGTGTACCAGACCTGTCCTCCTCCTTCGATGAGCTGTCTTTCCCTAGACTCCCACTCTTCCCTTGGCGGGAACACCACCGTAAATTTGCGATTGAAGCGATGCGATGCGATGAAGCGTAGGAGAAACTATATCGCTCCTCGCCAACAAAATAGGACCCTGTATGAGCTATACTTCATAGCATTGGTTGTACATACAATACAACAACCAATCTTAGCAAATATCTATAAATAGTGATTCAGCTAGATCATCGTTCAGGTAGGTATTAAAAAAATCCCCATTATTGTCATATTTCCGAAGCCATGGACTAGAAAATGATATGGTGCTCATGCAAATTATATTCATTCAAAAACTGGGCGGGCGTTGATTTATCCTTGGCCGATTTATGGGTGCAACAGGTCTAGCTTTAGAAATTTATAGACGTTAAGTGCTGGTTGCATTGGAGAATTTCTCACGATGGCTCTGATGACTTAATATACAGACATAATGTGATCAATAATAATTCTTCACTAAAAAAATACTTGTCGTCATTATTTTGTTGTCTTTTTAGTTTTGTATGTTTGCAAACATTACTTAAAACATTTTTGGCAACAGAATATTTCATCTTATATACCTACCCAAAATTTACTATGATTATTTTTTCAAATTATTATGTGTTACGTTTACACTGAACACAGCAAAATTGGGAACAGTAGTCGAATTTATGTTCAATGTCCCCATACTAACGAACACATGAGTCTTTGCCTTGATTAAAAAACAAAACAATAAACTTATCAAATAGGGGTTCTTAAGAATTTTAGTGCAACTTTTAAGAAATTAGTGGTGCTGTAGATAGCCAAAATGTTAATAAAAAAGCTTACTTCGACTTCAGGTTTTATTCATGTGCCTTCCAGTTTTTATCTGCTTTGTGGACTATTCGTTTGATAACGTAAAGTGGCCTAAACTGTGGGAAATCCTCATCTCTATGGGAGTTTCTTATCACCTAGTGTTTCTCATACAGAAACTCTACGAGTCTAATTCGGCTCTTGTAAGAATTGATGGTAACTTGTCTGGTCAAACTGCAACCAGAAAGCACGTGTTAACGACAACCTACTTCGTCTGGGACGCCAACATGTACGACCAAATTGAAGGTGTAGCCATGGGAAGCCCTCTAAGCCCGGTGGTAGCGAACTTTGTAATGGAGAAGGTCGAACAGGCAGCCTTAAAGAGCGATCAATACAAGCCCAAGATATGGCTCAGATATGTGGACGATACGTTTGTCATATGGAATCACGGAAGAGAAAAGCTCGAAGAATTTCTAGAACACCTGAACAGCGTGCATGAAAACATCAAGTTCACCATGGAGGTAGAAGAAAACAAAAATCTCGCCTTCCTTGATGTTCTTCTAACAAGAAAAGGAGCTAGATTAGGGCACAAGGTATATAGAAAGCCAACTCATACTGACCGGTACTTGCATAAAGAATCAAACCACCACCCATCTCAGAAGTACGGAATTATTAAAACTTTGACAGAACGGGCTAGAAAAGTGTGCGAACCAGAAGAACTCGACACCGAACTGGAACACCTAAAGAATGCCCTTATGGCAAATGGTTACACAGAAAAGGAAATAACAAGGACAATGAGAAGAAATAGGGCAAAACAAGAACCTAAACCGATAGCAAAAGCTTTTCTACCCTATGTGCCTGGAATAACAGACAGAATAGGAAAAATGTTACGAAAGGAAAACGTCAAGACCATCTACAAGCCCACAAGAAAGATACAGGAATATTTGAGAACGGTGAAAGATAAAAGAGACCCACTCACAACACCGGGGGTATATCGCATACCATGCACATGTGGGAGTGTATCCATAGGAACAACGAAGCGATCTATAAACACAAGAATTGCAGAACATAAGGCTAGCTGTCGACTAGGCCATACGGACAAATCAGCGGTAGCCGAACATGCGATTAAGGAGGGAAGTCACAGGATCAAGTTTGAAGAAACACAGGTTCTTGCCGCAACGTCTTCATACCATGCCAGACTTCAAAGAGAAGCCATCGAAATACAGAAACATCATAATAATTTCAATAGGAAAGAAGAAACACAGAAAGTCAACCGGACATGGATACCCATCCTAAAGGACCTGAAGACACTACCATATCGCGAAGGGGCGGGGCTACCAACGCTACCTGGTTGGGCCACGTCACCATTAGCAGGTATAAATACAGGTGCAGATTCACCAGCCGTCAGTATTTTGGAAGTCGCCGAAGTGAAATAGCTTCTGAAGATGCCATCCACTCGTGGTGGCGAAACGTCAAGCTTTAACGCTAAACGACGCCGGCCTAAAAACCCAAGAACCACAAATTCATTGGACGATGGCCGCGAAAGCCTTACACAGTATATCTACACGCTGGGTGGATACGACAAAACAGTTGCTGGATATAAGTATCAAGAGCGCCAGTAAACTGACAGTAAATCGCGAACAATGGCGAACTACAGTTCTTAAAACTATTGATAATATTCGGGTCGGCAATACTCTAGCTCCCACTTAATGCATTTTACGAGTTCACAACACGTCTGTTAAGACATTGTGACCATGATGATGATGATTTCCAACTCACTGAGTAAAAAAATGTAATGTACGCCAATGCACGTTCAATAGAATCTGATTATAATAAACGTTAGAATCCCGTCTTACCGCCTTGTACACATTTTTCCGTAGATAAATAAACATGTCAAATAAACGGAGCTTAAGAATTTTAATGCAACTATTAAAAAATATCGGCTCTGTAGGTGCCTTTTTCTTCCTCCACGTATAAACAACAATAGAGCGCAACGAGAAACGTGACGTGAAAAATATGAGAAGGAATGACCTTTGGACGGCACTACACAAGGAACGACCTTCCTCATTGGTAGCCACACATTGTATTTGCATCGCTGTGAAAAATTGAACCGGTGAGTTATTGGCTTGCTGTCACATGACGTTTTGTTTACTACGGTTGTAACTTGCTTAAGGCGAGTACTCGTTGATAAGCTGGACCATGGCCGACTCTACTCACTAGGCCGGAGCATTGAAATATGGCAACACTGAATCGGGGACCGAGCTTTTATTTGTGGTTAAGTCATTAGTGTAAACTTCCAGAGCAAAAAAGGAGATTGGAAGGTGATTTTTAATGTGTTTCTAATTATTTACCTGCACAAACGAAACTATAAAGATAACAAGATGCCTGCAAAGTGTGTAGTACCAGGTTGCACTAGCAATTGTGCTTCCAATAAAGGACATACCAACCATAACATTCCAGAGTAAACAAGAAGAGTGGAAGGTGATTTTTAATGTGTTTCTAATTATTTACGTGCACAAATAAAACTATAACGATAAACAGATGCCTGCAAAGTGTGTAGTACCAGGTTGCACTAGCAATTTTGCTTCCAATAAAGGACATAAACAGAAGTGGGTGAACGGTAGTCCTCGTATGGGCTGGTTATATTTATAAGAATAAAGACAATACTTTACAAACATTTCAAATGATAAGACCTATTTTAAAGCACAATGTGGTACCTACAATGTTTTCTGGAGCTCCCAAATATCACAGAAAAATACAGTTAATAGAACCCATCTGGGCATGCATCTGGGCGTACCTACGAAAAAATTTGATAGTGAAAGGGAATCAAGAGCAGCAAGAATGGCTTCACAGTGACCTAATAGTGAATTTTTCTAGCTCAAGTGACAATTTACAAAGTAAATTGAGTGTTCATTTAAGTGGAAGTGAAAGTGGCAGCAGGAAACAGGTTGCGTTTATTTTTATTTTGTAGTGTTTGACTACGATGAACCAGACATAAGATGTAAGTGGTATTAGTAGTAGTAGTTCTAAAAAGTATTTTTCTCAATTTATTAACCGAGATGAACTCTAATACATATGAAATGTAATAATTATTCTGAAACTATAGGCCCACTATTTGACAGCTAAGCCACGTTGCCACATCTAAGGCTACGGCCTAGTGTAGAGTCGGCCATGGCTGTACGCGAACAGAATATATAAAAATATTGCAATTCCGCGACCATAACCTCAATCTTCTTGATCACCTGATATTGGGCAAACAGGGCTTATTTGCCTTATACCGCCATGTAAAATTGAGGACTTTTATTTGTGTTTTTTACAGTTTTTTGGACATTTTTACCATAATTGTTGTATTATATTTTTGAAGGAACCTTTTTTGGTAGATAAGCAGATCTGTCAGTTACAATGATATAATTTATGTTCATCCTAAACATCTATAATCGTTGCCTGGTTTTCTTTCATGGGGAAACTTCGTGTCATGTATAATTTGAGGGTGTTAATTATAAATTCGGACGTTGTTTTGGGCTTCAGCCTCAGGTAACGAATTATAAAAATTTTCAGACCCTCAGTTCTGTTTGAGGGATTTGTCAATCTGACACGTAGACATCGAGCTCCGGAAAACTATACCGTTTTTGGTTTAATACCGCATTTTAAATCGCGGTTTTTCTCAAGTGGTTTGCTGAAGTGATAAAGTGCTAAACGATGAAAGAAAATTAGCCCGTATATGTGTTGTACAAGTAATTAGTGCATAATTGTGCAGACAATACACCCGAATTCTGCTGCCGCCAGCATAAGAAGGTAGAGGCAAAAACGAGGTGCTGTTATTTTCTGTTATCTGTGGTCGATCCATGGTCGTACGTCGAAAAACTTCATTGCTCAGGGAGAAGAGATGTCGACTAAAAATAAACCTCCTGACATAGGAGATAAGAAATGTGAAATATGTGATGATTTCATCAGAAAAGGAAGTGCAAGAGTAAAATGTAACGGGCAAGGCTGTAGTGTTGCATTACACCAGAAATGCTTCTTAGCTATAGCTAAAGTTATTAAGATTGATAGAGATGAGTGGCAGTGCAAGGGATGCATCGAGGAAAGCAGTAGTCAGGCCGGAGGTGAAGCTATTTGTCAAGAGTTAGCAATGATGAAGGAAGAAGTTCGCCTACTGAAAGAAATGTTAGCTGAGGTCAGGTTATCTAACAAACTCTTAATTGAACGGCTTGAAAATCTTCCTCAGGTAGACAATCATACACTGAATGACAAAAAAAATGGTTCCTTAAGTTATAGTGAAGTTTTATCCAATATTCCACGTAAGCAATCTACATCAATGCTAATTATTAAATCAAAAAATGGTAACGATGACAGTATTGACGTTATGAATACTATAAAGAGCAATATCAATCCGTCTTCAGAGAATATAATGATAGAACGCACTAAGCTAGTTAAAAATGGCATGCTCGTTACTTGTTGCGATGGTGAATCTTTAGATAAATTAAAAACTATTGTAGACAAGCAGTTTAGCAATAAATTTGATTCGTTTGTCCCTAAGCGCTTCAAACCGCGTCTGCTTGTTTCTGATGTAGACAAATCCGTAGAAAGTAAAGAGGCATTCTTGAATATGTTAGTGCAAAACAATCAGTACTTGTCTGACAAGGATATCAAAGTGGTTTCAATGATAAAACTAAAATTTAGTCTTAACGTCATTTTAGAGGTAGACCCTGAAGTTAGAAAACGTATATTATCAACAGGTTATATCCTCACGTCTTGGCAAAAATGCTATGTACGCGACTATGTTGTAGTTGTGAGATGTTTTAATTGCTGCCGCTTTGGGCATTTCAAAAAAGACTGTAAAAGTAAAACTGTTTGCTCTATCTGTTCTGGTGATCACGATTTCAGGCAATGTCAGTCGAGGAGAAATCTATGTATAAATTGTTCGGCGTCTAACAACTTTATGCAAAAAACTTAAAAAATTTACCTTGCTAGATACAAATCACGCAGCATTTGATCTCAAATGTCCTAGTTTTCTCAAGCGTTGTGAACAATTGAAATCAAGAATTGATTATGGTTAGTACTGTAAGGAACTTAAAGATGTATAACCTTATTTTAGTTTATATCGATTCTCAGTTTCAGCTTGCTTTGTTGTCATGTCTCTGCTTATTGTTATCGTTTATTCGCCTTGCTATAAATCATTACTAACATTTCTTTGTCTCTATCTGAATTTGACACTATTGAAACTGAAAATCATAATCTATTAATAGCACATTTGAATTGCAGATCTATTGTAAATACTTTTGAAGACTTGAGGTCGTATATACTTATGCAAAATTTTGACATAATAGGTGTAACAGAAACTTGGCTTAAACCAGACATACTTTCTAGTGTTGTGGAGATTCCAGGCTACAATTTTGTTAGACAAGACAGACTAGAAAATAGAGGTGGTGGTGTCGGGATTTTTTTGAGGAAGGGTATGAAATTTATAAATCTTATGGATAATCTTCCCGATGTCGCGGGGAGCGGTATTGAGCAAGTATGGATACAAATTTCATCAAATTCACTGAAGTTTACTGTAGGTGTTTTATATAAGCCTCCCAATGTAAGTCATGGTTCCCTTGAGAAATTAGGTGATGCCTTATCCATAGTATACCCAATGTCATCTGA
Organism: Callosobruchus maculatus; assembly: GCA_951848785.1. Taxonomy (NCBI): domain Eukaryota; kingdom Metazoa; phylum Arthropoda; class Insecta; order Coleoptera; family Chrysomelidae; genus Callosobruchus; species Callosobruchus maculatus. Next base: position 97,651 of record CATOUR010000261.1, read on the forward strand.
AACTATTGTGATGGGAGATCTGAATATTAATCTGCTTAATGAAAACGCTGTTGATGTAAAGTGTTTAAAACGTTTGGCAGACAGTTTCAATCTGACACAGATAGTTCAAGAAGCGACTAGAATCTCTGATAATTCTTACTCTTTGTTAGACATTATACTGGTCAGTAATGCTAATGCTGTATCCAGGACTGGAACTGTGCTACTTCCTGCCGTGAGTGATCATTTACTTACATTTTGTTGTTTGGAACTCTCTTCTAATTGCCACAGTCCCAAAACAGTTACATATAGAGACTTAAAAAACATGGATTTGGATCTGATGAATGATATCTGTAGTAATGTCAACTGGTCGTATATTGAGCAACTCAATGATATTGATACAAAGGTATTATGGCTAAATAATGTTATTAATTATGTGCTGGATATTTGTGCCCCTTATAAAACCAGAGTCTTCAATAAACGAAAATCTCCTCCATGGATCACTTCGAATATTAAATTTATGATGAAATTGCGAAATCGGTCCTACTCAGCTTATAAGTGTCTAATGAAGAAAAATAATGTTGACCCAGCTTTACTGACTAGCAAATGGATATATTACAAACAGTTGCGTAACTTGGTAACATTTTCCATCAGGATGGAGAAAAAAGCATATATTGAATCCAAGATGAAAAATATCAGAGATTCTAAGGGGTGGTGGAGAACTGTGAATGATCTTGGCATACACAAAAAGAGCCAGATATCCCTGCCTCTTGAATTGAACGATCCAAATGAATTTAATAACGTTTTCATCAGTTCCATACCCAGTTGTAAACCCTCAGTTGATTATATTACAAAATATAGAGAATCGCGATCAAGTCAGGCTCGTACAGAACTCAATTTATCAACGATTACAGATAAAGATATATTAAATGCAATTTCTTTAATTAAATCCAATACAGCGGGCGGTGATGGATTCTCACTTGATATAATTGAACTTTTTTTACCTCACTGCATTTGTTCCTTGAAACATTTGTTCAATTATTCCATTATTAACGGTGTTTTTCCATCTTCTTGGAAAATAGCTATTGTGCTACCTCTACCGAAAAAACAGAATATTTCCTCATATGGTGATTGCCGACCAATAAGTCTTTTAAACGTAATGTCCAAAATTTTAGAGCGTATTATTCAAAATCAGCTAGTCGAGCATATAAATAATCACTTGCTTCCGCATAATCAGTCTGGTTTCAGGAAAGGTCACAGTACAGTAACTACAGTCTTAGATGTAGCAGACGACATACTCAAAGGTTTTGACGAGGGTAAAATAACAACAGCACTTTTCTTGGATTACACCAAGGCCTTTGATTCGATAAATCATCAGTTATTATTAAATAAACTTTGGCATTTTGGACTATCAGAACGATCTATAAAATGGTTTGAAAACTATCTCTGTGGCCGTAAACAGAAGGTTAAATTGGTGATGGAAAATGGCAATTCAAGTATGTCCGACTGTCGAGACGTTAGTTGTGGAGTACCGCAGGGATCTATTTTAGGCCCAACTCTATTTGCTCTGTACATTTCTGACTTACCTTCAGCTCTGAATTATTGCAAATGTCACTACTACGCTGACGATGGTCAGATATATTACACATACTATCTTCAAGATGTCAATCAAGCTTCAGATTATATCAATTCAGACCTAAGTAGGATAGTCAGCTTCTCTGAAGGTCACTGCTTAAGATTAAATCCAACCAAATCGGCCGTCATCCACTTTCAAACTAGAACTATGGTTAATTTTGATATTTTTATGGGTGATCAAGCTCTTCCGGTAGTGGACAAGGTCAAAAACCTTGGTATAGTTTTTGACAATAAGTTATCGTTCAAAGATCATGTTACACAGATAATGAAGTCATCCTACTCTAAGCTTAAACATCTCTATAGCTATAAACTAATACTGTCAACTGAAACTAAACTGAAGCTGATTGAATCCTTAGTTATGTCAGCAGTGCAATATGGAGATGTTGTTTTTGGTCCTTGCTTAAATACCATTGAGATGAATAAGCTACAAAAACTACATAATTCATGTATAAGATTTGCTACGAACACACCGCGTAGACAGCATATAACCCCGATTTACGAGCATCACAAAATTCTGAAGTTTAAATTACTGTGGATATTACACCTTATCTGCTTGGTACATCGTATCATAGTGAAACAATTACCGTCATATCTTAATAGCCGATTAGTTTTTAGAAACTCCTTGCATCAAACTTCGTTGCGCTTTGTTCAAAACACCTTGGATATACCACAACACAGAACAGAAATGTATAAAAATTCGTTTACTTATAATGCTGCTCATTATTACAATAAAATACCACCTGTCTTAAAAACATACAGTCCACAAGTCTTCAAAGATAAGGTAAAACAACTGTTTCTGTCAAACGAAATCAACCTAAGCTAGGTTATATATTATTTGTTTTAATTTACCTTCTTGTTTATGTAATTTGTTTGTTCTTTTGTATACTTCACTGGTTGGGATTAATACCTGCCTGTCAGACACCCCGCCAGGATAAATAAAGTTATTAAAGTTATATAAAGTTATATTATTATTATTATTATTATTATTATAAGTTCGCCCTAAAAATCTAAAATCGTTATCTGGCTTCCTATCAGGACGACAACTTGTGTGATGTATAGTTTGAGGGTGTTAATTACAAATTCGGACGTTGTTATAGGTTTCAACCTCAGGTAACGAACATCAAAAGTTTTCAGACTCTCAGATCTTCAAGTTCCTTGCTGGGTTTCAACGCACCAGACTGCTTGAGGCTGAGACTGTGGAATAAACTGCCAGAAGAGCTGAAAGCAGCTCAGGGAATCGGTTGTCTTATAAGTCTTATAACATGCCTTAAGGTGTTTTTGGTGGAACAATGCCTTTATAATATAGAAGAATTTTTTAATATTCACCACGAAATGGCTTGTCTGCGATCTGGTAATTTTCTACTTATTTATCTATTACATTTATTTATTTATTACATTTATCATTATTAGTACATTTATTAATGTGTTTTGTAATGTATGTATCAAATATTTCGTTCTTTTTTCCCCTAACTGACTATTCCAATACAATTTAATTTGTCTCTTGGAAATAAAGGTTATTGTTATTGTTAAGTTTAGCCTAAAAATCTAAAATCGTTATCTGTTTTCTGAACAGTTTCGAATTTTAAATAAACTTCAACAAACTGACAATAGTGACATTAGACAGCAACGCACTACGCATGGTCTATTTCAAAACGTTTTGAAAGTGACAGCTGGTGTTTCCACCACATTTGGATCTCGATGCGATCCCAAAAATTAGCGAATCAACCTTGGACAGAAAACGTATTTGTAAGTATCCACGTTATATTTCAAAACCTACTTCCTGAAAGCCCTTGGAAACTTAATATATATATTTGTATGTTGTATGACATTCTAAGTCATTGTAGTTAGTGCCTAATGAATCATACTTGATTAGGCTAAATTGTATCTAAGCTAAAATACTCCTTGGTTAAACCTATGAGGCCAGAAACCATCATTCGCCAATTACAATTATCGTTGATTTTATTTAAGTTTTCGGTCACTTCTCGAAAAATAAAATCACTTTCTTCCCATACGGAAAAAAGTGATTTTATTTTCCGAGAAGTGACCGAAAACTACAAATAAAATAATTGGAATTCAACCTACGGTCAGGAACTTATACTTTAATAACCGCTGAGCGACTTACTAACCTTATCCTTGAGACAAAACCGCCGTAAACCGTAAAGAGAAACCGGATCGTGTATTAATTATTTTTAATTAAGTTTTTAGAGTCGCTCGGTGTCGGTTTCGGTGGCATTAGAATGCGTTTCCCATGTTCTTTACTCCGCTGAGGTTAATAGCTGCTGCCGCCATTGTAATTGAGACTCTTTTGCAGTGCTGCTTTTGCCTTAAACGGCCACGCGAAATGCTCCTAATTTTCATAAAATAAGCAGTTGCTCCTTATTGTGGAAAGTGAAGCGACCACGCGAGGCCTTAATAGAGCCATTTCTCGCACGTTTTCTTCGATAATGTTGATAATAATTCACGGGTACTGGGAAAATTCAATAATTTAATTATTTATTCTTATTATTATTTTAATTTTTTATTTATTTGTTTATTTATTTATTTATTTGTTTGTTTGTTTGTTTGTTTATTTATATTTATGTGTTTATTTAATTATTTATTTTTTATCCGTAAGACATGAATTTACATGTATAGTCACTTAATAAATATTTGCAAACTAACATAGTCACGGACAGAATAATAACATTTGTCCAGAAGAAAAACTTTCAATCCTTTTTTTTCAAATATATGCAGGTTGACTAGCATTATGCCATTTTTTTATAACTGAGCAGACCGCGTAGGCAGAGCCTAAATACCAGAGTACCGCGGCTGCTTTGAAAGGGTTATGTTAGAGGAAGTTTGTTAACGCAGGTTTTGAATGGGCTAGTACCCGCAGGCCCAATAAATACATCTCCTGGCAGTCCATTCCAAGCCTTGGATACCCTGGGAATAAATGTGCGGTTGTACAGCTCGGTTCTTGATGTATGAAGAACGACCGCCTTAGGATGAGATGCAGCGGTCGCGCGGGTGCATCTGATAGGAGCGGTGAGCGGCGGAACGATAGAGGATAGCTTAGACGAGCAGATTCGGTTTGAATATCGGTAGAAGAGTGAGAGGTCACCAACAACATGTCGGTGAGAAAGTGGCTGGAGGTGGCGCGTTAAGGCTAGGTCGCCAATTAGTGGAATTGCCCTTCTCTGGACGGCATCTAGTATAGATGGGGTAGTAGGGGCAGCAGCTCCCCAGACATGAGAGCAATACTCCAGGCTAGGTCTTGTCTGGCTTTATACACGGTTATTCACGTTATTCGACACGGAGCATTATGGCTATTTGATAAAAAAGAAAATAATAATTTCAGATGGATAGAGACCCATAAAGGCTACATTCTAAAAATATTTTCATGTTATACAAGGTGTCCCAAAAACACGAAATGTATCAAAGTTATGTTTTTTTAAATGTAGAATTTGATAACCTTTCAATGATATAAGGTTGTGAATATCAATCTCTGGTAGCTTTCATTTAATTTTAAATTTTCGAACAAATCGGCGATTTACAATTTTCCTACCTATAAGCAACGTAGCAGGCCATGAAATATAAACAAAAACATGTTTAGGTAGAAGAAAACAACTAACTTAACTGAAAAATACACACTAACTAGACTATAAAGGGACAAGATTATAAAAATTCCTTACAACAAGTCAACTCTCCCAGAAACAACTGCGATAACATCTCTAAGGTCAAAGAGAAGCTGGATTATGGCAGTAATAGATACTTTTTACAGTCTACTAGCTACCGCAATTTACTAGAGATTAAAAATTTCAAAGACAATTAAAAACCCTGATATGAAACAAAAACAACCAGCGACTGTTGCTCCAGCACGCAACTATCAATCATATGTAATGGTGTAAAAAAAGTACTAATTTGCGTCGAAGTCGATACCTCTGTCTGGAGCCCTTCTATTTTTCAATATCTATTAGCAGTATTGCAAAAAAGGAAATCTTGACAAATCAAATTTAAATTTTCTGCCAGTTAAGTTATGTTTTATAATTTGAACAAATTTTAATTCATTCTTCATTTTCTGCGATCTTGTTAAAAGGTACTGAAGCATTTTCAGAACTCCAGTCAGAGGTACTTTTGACTTTAGTTTTGACAGAGTTGCATACTTTTTTATATCATTAAATGTGAAATTTTATTATGAAAATAATAAACTGCTTACAACATTCTCTAGTAGTTTTTATTTTTTTTTTCAAAATTTTTAATGGTTTTGGAAATTGCCAATCTTTAGCTTTCTCTTTGACCCAAGATATGTTACCGCCGTTGTTTCTGGTTAGACTTTGGTTGTTGTGCGTAATTTTTATAATCTTGTCCGTTTAGTCTAGTTCCTGTGTATTTTTCAGCTAAGTTAGTTGTTTTCTTCTACCTGAACAGGTTTTTGTTTATACTTCATGGCCTGCTACGTTGCTTATAGATAGGAAAATTGACAAACGCGGATTTGTTTGAAAATCTAAAATTAAATGAAAACTGCCAGAGATTGATATTCACAACCTTATATCATTAGAAAGGTTATCAAATTCTACGTTTAACCGTATAAAAAAATTAGGCATTCCCATTTGAAAAAATCAAGTTATCGCTGATCGAAGCTTCCTTAATTAATCTACCGATTTCTGCAAGCATAAACGTAATTTAAATTTGACAGTCTTATCAAAGCTGTCGCATTTTATGCTTCGTAATACGGCAAAGTCACAGCCGTCCAAATTTTATAATCTCTGCGATATTCAATTTTTCCCTGATATCTACTTATACCGTAAATGGTGATTTACACCTAAACGGTTCGCTTTAAGTCCCATGTATGATACATAAAGTCACACTAGAAGTCACCAAGGAATCTGAATATGCGATAATATATTGGGTGTACCATTTAAAAAAACCATAACTTTGATACATTTCGTGTTTTTGGGACACCCTGTATAACATGAAAATATTTTTAAAATGTAGCCTTTATGGGTCTCTATCCATCCGAAACTATCATTTTCTTTTTTATCAAACACTTTAGCCATAATGCTCCGTGTCGAATAACGTGAATAACCCTGTATAGCGTGAGAAGGCTACATGGTGAGAAGTACTTTCTGGCTCTAAATAGGTACCCAAGCTTTTTACAAGCAGCTGTTGCAAGTGCCAGATCAGATTTTCTGTGATGTTAACTCCTAACAGCTTGAATGAGTGACTCCTTAGCAGAGCCTGGTTGTTCATTAGAACCGGGTGTTGGCTTGGGCACTTCTTGTTTGATAGCGTACAATACTGGGTCTTGGAGGCATTAAATTTTACCATATTCCTGAGCCCCCAAGCGATAATGGTATCGAGATGCTTTGAAAGCGAAGCTGCCACAGAGATTGGTTTATTGCTCATGATGCCTGCCTTAAAGGATTTCAACGAACTCAAAGAGTATGAACATATTAAGTAGGTCCCTGCTTCCCAATTATCCTTATTGTAAGCTTAGGTAATTACACATAAATAAAATAGGTAATACACATAATACACATAAATCTTAATGCCATACTTCGGCTTTGGAAATGCGTAAAATAAAGTCAGCCTAATGACCAAAGGGAACCTTTCAATACATCCTCATTAGACCCTCTTGTTATACCTCCTGTCATACACAGGAAACGCCAAGAAAGAAATCCGGCCCTACACGGACTTTTTTCGACCGCTGCACCGCAAGAAAGTGAAAATCTAATTAGGAGGGGATCGTAGCAAGCCGGAAAAGCGGGCGCGTCGAGGGCCTTCTTTTGTTTTCCGCGATTCTTTTGATCATTCGGCACTTCGGCCGGCTTAAGGGCCCCAAACCGCGGCGGGTGCCCTCAAGCCCCCCCCCCCACTCCAGCCGCTTAGCCAGATGCTTTCGAAAATGAGGGAATAACCGAAAAAGTGGTTGGGATGCTAGAATCCAGGCCGGAATGCTTCTTACCATAGTTTATACGCTTTTTTGTTTATTTTTATTTTTTTTATTTAAACAAGAAACCGCATCAACCACGCAGGGTTATTAGCGGTGAAGACGGTACAATTCATACATGGGTATTTATACTGATTAAATTTTAAAAAATAAATTAATGTCCTTGATAAATTTCACCACATTTTTGGGTTGTCGCAGAAGTACTTCTTTGATGTCGCTGGACAGGTGGTTGGATATTCTCTCGTTCAAATAAAACGTGCAGTCCATAAGGATGTGGGTCACTGTTACCCGTTCGTTACATGCTGGACAGACTGGACCTTCAGTTTGTTCGAATATATGCTTATGTGTAGCTAGAGTGTGTCCTACTCGTAGTCGTGACATATTTATTTATTTGTATAAATAGTGAAATACAAATATTGCCACCTCGAAAGCTACGTTTTGTACAAGGTATAGAAATGTACAGTACAATTTAGCTAACCTAACCTAATATTGCCCAGATCAGTCTAAAATATCTTGTTAGTAATGGTGGTATCTGCTTCAGGTTTTGAATTAAGAAATTTTTTTTTTTTTTGTGATAAATGGAAAGATCATATGTATAAGTTTTATAACAAAACTGTTTTTGTTTTCTTTTTTTTCGCAATAATTCAAAAGTTATATCAAAATAAAAATGGGTTTTTGAATCGAGTACCGAAAACACGCCGACGACTCCCGAGCCGTGTGACGTCACCATTGCGGTCAGGATGCTCCTTTGGCCAACGACGTCCTACTCCGATACTAGATTCTAGATTCCCAGCCAATAGTGAAAATACTTGCTGGTAGCTAGTGTATATTTGTTGCACATAGACGATGAATGAAGTTTGCAGCTCGAGACTAAGTCTCCAATCGAGATAAATATAGTTTTGAATGTTTGAATTCAGATTACAGATTCCAGTAAGGAAGTACCTAATCAAATATGTTTCGTTGAAAAGATCTCCTCAATCGAAGGATGGCCCAGTGATTAGAAAGTCCGATAGTGCATCTCAGGGTCTTTGGATCGAAACCCCGCTACCAATCATTAGCCCATGCTTCAGAGAAAAGCAATATTGTCCTGATGTGGGTTAAAGGGACAACAGCAACAAAATGAAATAAGTCCGATTTTGTTAGGAAGGCTTTTCATAGAAATAATGACTTTAAGCTGCCATTTTTAATGACTTTAAGCTGCCATTTTTACTTCCCACACCGATAGGTGAGGGGAGTATTGTGATCGCGAAAATTTTCGATTTTGAGATAACTCGCTTTTTGGGCGTTTTATGATGTCTACATAACGAACATCCATGGCACTCATTTCCGTCGGTCTGTCTGTCTGTCGGTCTGTCGGTCTGTCGGTCTGTCGGTCTGTCGGTCTGTCGGTCTGTCGGTCTGTCGGTCTGTCCGTCTGTCCGTCTGTCCGTCTGTCCGTCTGTCCGTCTGTCCGTCTGTCCGTCTGTCCGTCTGTCGTCTGTCTGTCGGTCTGTCGGTCGTCTGTCGGTCTGTCGGTCTGTCGGTCTGTCGGTCTGTCGGTCTGTCGGTCTGTCGGTCTGTCGGTCTGTCGGTCTGTCGGTCTGTCGGTCTGTCGGTCTGTCGGTCTGTCGGTCTGTCGGTCTGTCGGTCTGTCGGTCTGTCGGTCTGTCGGTCTGTCGGTCTGTCGGTCTGTCGGTCTGTCGGTCTGTCGGTCTGTCGGTCTGTCGGTCTGTCGGTCTGTCGGTCTGTCGGTCTGTCGGTCTGTCGGTCTGTCGGTCTGTCGGTCTGTCGGTCTGTCGGTCTGTCGGTCTGTCGGTCTGTCGGTCTGTCGGTCTGTCGGTCTGTCGGTCTGTCGGTCTGTCGGTCTGTCGGTCTGTCGGTCTGTCGGTCTGTCGGTCTGTCGGTCTGTCGGTCTGTCGGTCTGTCGGTCTGTCGGTCTGTCGGTCTGTCGGTCTGTCGGTCTGTCGGTCTGTCGGTCTGTCGGTCTGTCGGTCTGTCGGTCTGTCGGTCTGTCGGTCTGTCGGTCTGTCGGTCTGTCGGTCTGTCGGTCTGTCGGTCTGTCGGTCTGTCGGTCTGTCGGTCTGTCGGTCTGTCGGTCTGTCGGTCTGTCGGTCTGTCGGTCTGTCGGTCTGTCGGTCTGTCGGTCTGTCGGTCTGTCGGTCTGTCGGTCTGTCGGTCTGTCGGTCTGTCGGTCTGTCGGTCTGTCGGTCTGTCGGTCTGTCGGTCTGTCGGTCTGTCGGTCTGTCGGTCTGTCGGTCTGTCGGTCTGTCGGTCTGTCGGTCTGTCGGTCTGTCGGTCTGTCGGTCTGTCGGTCTGTCGGTCTGTCGGTCTGTCGGTCTGTCGGTCTGTCGGTCTGTCGGTCTGTCGGTCTGTCGGTCTGTCGGTCTGTCGGTCTGTCGGTCTGTCGGTCTGTCGGTCTGTCGGTCTGTCGGTCTGTCGGTCTGTCGGTCTGTCGGTCTGTCGGTCTGTCGGTCAGTCGGTCAGTCGGTCAGTCGGTCAGTCGGTCTGTCGGTCTGTCGGTCTGTCGGTCTGTCGGTCTGTCGGTCTGTCGGTCTGTCGGTCTGTCGGTCTGTCGGTCTGTCGGTCTGTCGGTCTGTCGGTCTGTCGGTCTGTCGGTCAGTCGATCAGTCGGTCAGTCGGTCAGTCGGTCTGTCGGTCTGTCGGTCTGTCGGTCTGTCGGTCTGTCGGTCTGTCGGTCTGTCGGTCTGTCGGTCTGTCGGTCTGTCGGTCTGTCGGTCTGTCGGTCTGTCGGTCTGTCGGTCTGTCGGTCTGTCGGTCTGTCGGTCTGTCGGTCTGTCGGTCTGTCGGTCTGTCGGTCTGTCGGTCTGTCGGTCTGTCGGTCTGTCGGTCTGTCGGTCTGTCGGTCTGTCGGTCTGTCGGTCTGTCGGTCTGTCGGTCTGTCGGTCAGTCGGTCAGTCGGTCAGTCGGTCTGTCGGTCTGTCGGTCTGTCGGTCTGTCGGTCTGTCGGTCTGTCGGTCTGTCGGTCTGTCGGTCTGTCGGTCTGTCGGTCTGTCGGTCTGTCGGTCTGTCGGTCTGTCGGTCTGTCGGTCTGTCGGTCTGTCGGTCTGTCGGTCTGTCGGTCTGTCGGTCTGTCGGTCTGTCGGTCTGTCGGTCTGTCGGTCTGTCGGTCTGTCGGTCTGTCGGTCTGTCGGTCTGTCGGTCTGTCGGTCTGTCGGTCTGTCGGTCTGTCGGTCTGTCGGTCTGTCGGTCTGTCGGTCTGTCGGTCTGTCGGTCTGTCGGTCTGTCGGTCTGTCGGTCTGTCGGTCTGTCGGTCTGTCGGTCTGTCGGTCTGTCGGTCTGTCGGTCTGTCGGTCTGTCGGTCTGTCGGTCTGTCGGTCTGTCGGTCAGTCGGTCAGTCGGTCAGTCGGTCAGTCGGTCTGTCGGTCTGTCGGTCTGTCGGTCTGTCGGTCTGTCGGTCTGTCGGTCTGTCGGTCTGTCGGTCTGTCGGTCTGTCGGTCTGTCGGTCTGTCGGTCTGTCGGTCTGTCGGTCTGTCGGTCTGTCGGTCTGTCGGTCTGTCGGTCTGTCGGTCTGTCGGTCTGTCGGTCTGTCGGTCTGTCGGTCTGTCGGTCTGTCGGTCTGTCGGTCTGTCGGTCTGTCGGTCTGTCGGTCTGTCGGTCTGTCGGTCTGTCGGTCAGTCGGTCAGTCGGTCAGTCGGTCTGTCGGTCTGTCGGTCTGTCGGTCTGTCGGTCTGTCGGTCTGTCGGTCTGTCGGTCTGTCGGTCTGTCGGTCTGTCGGTCTGTCGGTCTGTCGGTCTGTCGGTCTGTCGGTCTGTCGGTCTGTCGGTCTGTCGGTCTGTCGGTCTGTCGGTCTGTCGGTCTGTCGGTCTGTCGGTCTGTCGGTCTGTCGGTCTGTCGGTCTGTCGGTCTGTCGGTCTGTCGGTCTGTCGGTCTGTCGGTCTGTCGGTCTGTCGGTCTGTCGGTCTGTCGGTCTGTCGGTCTGTCGGTCTGTCGGTCTGTCGGTCTGTCGGTCTGTCGGTCTGTCGGTCTGTCGGTCTGTCGGTCTGTCGGTCTGTCGGTCTGTCGGTCTGTCGGTCTGTCGGTCTGTCGGTCTGTCGGTCTGTCGGTCTGTCGGTCTGTCGGTCTGTCGGTCTGTCGGTCTGTCGGTCTGTCGGTCTGGCGGTCTGTCGGTCTGTCGGTCTGTCGGTCTGTCGGTCTGGCGGTCTGTCGGTCTGTGCGCGTCTTTCTAGCCTCGTAATCTCAGTAACCGCTGCATGGATTGTAATGAAATTTGGGCAGCTATATGCTGGGGGTCGTAGTAGGTAATGTTCTTATAATTTTGAAGATCGGTACAGGGGCGGCGGCGTAATTACCAAAAAACAAAAAAATTAAATATTGCTCAAACTTCGTTTTTAGGTGTTTTAGGGCTTCCTGATCATTTTCTACTTTTTTTTGGGTGGGGGTGAAATTGGGGTGGTTGGGGGGTGGGGGGTTGCAAATCTCAAAAATATTTTGTACTCATAATAGGCTACCCATTGACCTGTAAAAGAAAGACATAGCGGCATAATACCCTTTTTTAGGCCCATCCAAACATTGCCTTGCCTACTCCAGAAACCAAGGGACTTAGAATTTTCGGATAAATACATAGGAATATTGCTTCAGATCGTTCTGTATTGAGTAACGTAAGTTATGGAATGGGTTTTAATGAAACTTTGTCACAGTATTATCACCGCGGCGAGGATGAAAAACGCGTATGTTCTGGAAAAATCGTGTCAGTGGCGGCACAGCAATAATAAAAAATAAAAAAAAAACGCCTCAAACCTTGTTTTTAGGCGTTTTAGGGGTTCCTGATCATTTTATACTTTTTTTTGGGTAGGGGTGAATTTGGGGTGGTTGGGGGGTGGGGGGTTGGAAAACTGAAAAATTTGTTGTATTCATAATGGACTGTCCATTGACCTGTGAATGAAAAACCTAGCGGCATAATACACTTTTTTAGGCCATTTGCTCAGTATAGAAACCAAGGGACTTTGCGATGTATACAGACGTACGAGTGTTGTTTTAGATGGTTCTATATTGCGTAACGCAATTATTCAATTGATTTTGACGAAATTTTGACACAGAATTGCTACCCGCGGCGAGGATGGAAAACGTGTATATTTTGGAAAAATTGTGTCAGTGGCGGCGCAGCTATAATAAAAAACCAAAAATTTAAAAACAGCTCACACTTTGCTTTTAGGCGGTTTAGAGGCTCCTTATCGTTTTGCATCGTACAGTTCAAGCATGCAGAATAAAACTGTGGCGCCCTAGTTCCTAAGGAGGGAGACGCAAGAAACTATTTACGAGGGCTTTTGTGATGGATGTTGTTTTTGCGGGCGGATGGGCGATAATTTAGTTGCAAGGGGATTTTAGTCTATATCTTCATGCAATGGGAAATAATAAAATGGTATCATCATTATGTGTGGGAAGTACCGAGTCAATCAACTTGACTCCATTTTTCAGTGTACCACTAGCATACAACATTGGAATATACCGTTTATTAAATTTCATCAACATAGATTACATAAAACTCCAAAAGGTTTCTATTTTTATACTTACATATTTTTTCCTATTCCAGGTAAGACGTGACCTCTCCGTTAGGAGGAACTTCAAAACACGTAAGTCTAGACATATGATTTATGTTTTTAATCATTTTCACATGAAAAAAGGTATATTTTGTAGTCAGTACGCAGTCTAATTTCTAAATGTAATTTCCAAATGTAAATGTTTTATCAAAGAAGACTAAGGTTAAGTCATTTATGTCAGGTGCAACAACAAATGATACACACTACGCTACATTTCTAAATAACGATGCCAATGTGATAAAACACATAGCAGGGAGAAGAATAACACTATCTATAATTTTGTAAATGAAATACATGATCATTTCACCAGGTCACAAAACAATATATATCCGGTTTACAGTCGTACAAATACAGGGTTATTCACGTTATTCGACACGGAGCATTATGGCTAAAGTATTTGATAAAAAAGAAAATAATAACTTGGGATGGATAGAGACCCATAAAGGCTACATTTTAAAAACATTTTCATGTTATACAGGGTGTCCCAAAACCACGAAATGTATCAAAGTTATGTTTTTTAAATGGAACACCCCGTATATTATTACATATTCAGATTCCTTGATGAATTCTATTGTGACTTTATGTATCATACATGGGACTTAAAGCGAACCGTTTAGATGTAAATCACCATTTTCGGTATAAGTAGATATCAGGAAAAAATTGAATATCGCAGAGATTATAAAATTTGGAAGGCTGTGACTTTGCCGTATTACTAAGCATAAAATGCGTCAGCTTTGGTTAGACTGTCAAATTTAAATTACGTTTATGCTTGGAGAAATCGGTCGATGAATTAAGGAAACTTCGATCAGCGATAACTTGATTTTTTCAAATGGGAATGCCTAATTTTTTGTATACGGTTAAAAGTAGAATTTGATAACCTTTCTAATGATATAAGGTGGTGAATATCAATCTCTGGTAGTTTTCATTTAATTTCAAATTTTCAAACAAATCGGCTTTTTTCAATTTGCCTACCTGTAACCAACGTAGCAGGCCATGAAATATAAACAAAAACCTGTTCAGGTAGAAGAAAACAACTAACTTAGCTGAAAAATGCACAAGAAGTAGACTAAAGGGACAAGATTATAAAAATTACTCACAACAAACAAAGTCTAACCAGAAACAACGGCGGTAACATATCTTTGGTCAAAGAGAAAGCTGGAGAAGCTGGAGAAATGGGTTTTTTCACGGCATACTAGCTACTGCAATGTACTAGAGATTGGCAATTTCCAAAACCATTAAAAATTTTGAAATAAAGTAAAAACCACTTCAGAATGTTGGAAGCAGTTTATTATTTTCATAACAAAATTTCACATTTAATGATATAAAAAAGTATGCAATTCTGTCAAAAATCAAGTACCTCTGACTGGAGTTCTGAAAATTCTTCAGTACCTATTAGCAAGGTCGCAGAAAATGAAGAATGAATTAAAATTTGTTCAAATTATAAAACATAACTTAAATGTCAGAAAATTTAAATCTGATTTGTCAGTATTCCTTTTTTGCAATATTGCTAATGGATATTGAAAAATAGAAGGGCTCCAGGCAGAGGTATCGACTTCGACGCAAATTAGTACTTTTTTACACCATTACATATGATTGATAGTTGCGTGCTGGAGCAACAGTCGCTGGTTGTTTCTGTTTCATATGAGGGTTTTTGATTGCCTTGGAAATTTTTAACCTCTAGTAAATTGCGGTAGCCAGTAGACAGTAAAAATATCTATTACTGCCATACTCCAGCTTCTCTTTGACCTTAGAGATATTATCGCAGTTATTTCTGGGAGAGTTGATTTGTTGTAAGGCATTTTTATAACCTTGTCCCTTTAGTCCAGTTAGTGTGTATTTTTCAGCTAAGTTAGTTATTTTCTTCTAGCTGAACAGAGTGTTGTTTATATTTCATGGCCTGCTACGTTGCTTATAGGTAGGAAAATTGAAAATCGCCGATTTGTTTGAAAATTTAATATTAAATGAAAACTACGAGAGACTGATATTTACAACCTTATATCATTAGAAAAAAGTCAAATTCTACGTTTAACCGTATAAAAAAAAATTAGGGATTCCCATTTGAAAAAATCAAGTTATCGCTGATCGAAGTTTCCTTAATTCATCGACCGATTTCTCCAAGCATAAACGTAATTTAAATTTCACAGTCTCATCAAAGCTGATGCATTTTATGCTTAGTAATACGGCACACAGCCTTCCATATTTTGTAATCTCTGCGATATTCAATTTTTTCCTGATATCTACTTATACCGAAAATGGTGATTTACACCTTAACGGTTCGCTTTAGGTACCATGTGTGATACATGAAGTCACACTAGAATTCACCAAGGAACCTGATTATGCAATAATATATGGGGGGTTCCATTTAAAAAAACATAACTTTGATACATTTCGTGTTTTTGGGACACCCTGTATAACATGAAAATATTTTTAAAATGTAGCCTTTATGGGTCTCTATCCATCCCAAATTACTACTTTCTTTTTTATCAAATACTTCAGCTATAATGCTCCGTGTCGAATAACGTGAATAACCCTGTATAGCTTTGAATTGTCCAATGCAATCCGCGACTAGAGCTTATAATAGGTTACCAGTTGAAATTAGATCTAAAATATGTTATAATAGCTTCTTGTACAGTTTAAAACAACACCTAGGCATGCATGTAGTTAATTAAGTAGTATATAATATAATTAAGGACTCTAGTAGCAATCTAGAGAATCTAAAGAAAAAGAATAAGCACTGTTGATAAGTTTATGTTTATAATTCTTGAGGCCCGAACCTTCGGTACTGTTTCAAGAATTGTTATAGTTTATTGTTATATAATTATTTCCAGAAATAAACGATGTTTCAAAAAAAAAATCTGGTTTGTACAGATGCCTGAATAGAAGGTAATAATGCATTTCTGTTACTTCTCAGCAGCATGAGGTGAACGCTCTGCCCTTAAAACCACCCAAACTTCCGGATTATCGATCTTGAAAGCGAAACCGACCAGATGGTGCCTCTCCACCCTCCCCAGGATCCTCTTACAGGATGTCCTCTTTAATATTTAAATTATAAAGAAACAAAACCTCTTATCTACTCCCACGAGATTCCTTAAAGGCGTTTTATCTTTGCGCCAACAAATTCGGGCGTATAAAAGTTTATAATATTATATCGACGATAGAGATTTAGATTGGGACTTGGAAGGAGCTTAGATGCAAAAGGTTGGGCTTTGGGCGAGTTAGTTAGCGCAACTCTGTGAAGTAGATGTGAATTTTTAACATGAGGTGATTTGTCAACAGTTTCTTAAGATTACATTACACTGATGTCCAGCATAGTCTGCCTGTGATACCCAGAGCTTCACAGCGACATAGAATATGTCACATACACATACAAGTGACGCAAGAAGGTGTTATGGCCAGATAGAAGGCCCACAAGTAATCTTAATCGGCTTCTGTCCTATGACCTTGGCCAAAGGCCCTATAATAAGGATTTTAGCTTGATGGGCATGTCCACTTCTCATAAGGTGTTGATTAACTGAGGGCCAGTCTGTGTACCAGACTAGGAATGAGGGCCAATCTGGTATGTATTGACCCATCTTATCCCCAACTTTTTCAGTTGGCGATATATCGGGTGATCGTGGAGACCAGGTGAGTACACTGACCTCAGCTTCCTGTAGGAACCTCATCGATACCCTTGTAATATGAGGATGTGCATTATCTTGTTGGAAGAAACCCTCTTCCAGGCCTCGGACATATGGAACGGCAATTGGTTCTAACACTTCATTCACATAACGTTGCGCAGTCATTGTGCCATGAATGACAAGTAAAGGTGACCTGCTGTTGGATGCAATGGCACCCCAAACCATCAAACCAATAGGACGGTGTACATGGCGCTCAACAGAAAACTGGAGATCACGTCGTTCACCCCGTCGTCGTCTTACGCGTTGGCGTCCGTCATGTGCCCCCAGCGGTACTCTGGTAATTAGGCTTTGCCTTTACGACATCATCATCATAGTCACAATGTCTTAACAGACATGTTGTGAACTAAAATGAAATAAGTCGGATCTAGAGCATTGCCGACACGAATATTATCAATAATTTTGAGAACTGTAGCTCGCCATCGTACGCGATTTACTGTCAGTTCAATGGAGCTCTTGATACTCGTATCCAGCAACTGTTTCGTCATATCCTCCTAGCGTGTATGGGAACGGTCACGGCGCCGCCCACTCAGGTCATAATCCTGAACTACAAGTTTCTCCATATTATCGCTTCTGTGAATATGTCCGAAGAATGCAATTTATTTTTTTATTCTTGATTATAGATATCAAGAAATTAATCAACATTGCTTCCAGTACTATTTTGGATACATGGCGGAGCTTTTCAATTTGGATCTGGAATGTATCTACTAGGATTTGGATCTTTTGCTAAATTTGATCCTTCGTTTTTAATGGATGAAGACATTGTTGTAGTTACTATAAACTACCGGTTAGGATCTCTAGGTATGATGTTAAGTGTAATAAATTCGAACACAAACACAGGTGTCTCAAATCCGAGCAAAATGTAAAGGAAAAATAAAAAAAAGCAAAATGTGGGTATGACAATAAATTTTGCATTAACATGGATCATCTTAAATAACATTGCCTTGATTATGATATCGTAGTATACGTAGTCACTTTACTGTAAGTTACATTTTTGCATTCTCTTCGACACAATGGAGGATAGTCTCTTTGGATTACCTAGCTCATCCAATATGAAAACGTTAGTTCGATGGGCAGTATAAGATACTCTCAGCATTCTCCTCCACGTCCACATTTCAAAAGCATCTATGCGAGCTCGATCTGGCTTTTTAACAGTCCAAGTTTCCGAGGCATACAAAAATATGGAGAAAACAAGATACCGAACCAGTGACATTTTGGTAGCTTTAGTAGGGTTATGGTCACGCCATATTTTAGTAAGCTTTGTCATGGCCACACGTACCTGTTTAATGCGCCGTCGAGTCTCATTTTCGCAGCTACCCGAATTGTTGATCAAAGAACCGAGGTACACAAAACTTTGAACTACTTCACAACGGCCTACTGACTTTATTTCTCGATGATTATCGGGCTCTATATCTACGATCATAGCTTTAGTCTTGCTGTAGTTAATACCAAGATGTTTAATGGAGCTACTAGTTCTTCACGAGAAGCAACAATAAGGGTTTACGACATATCAGTGAAAAAAAATGTATCAGTCTTCAAACTCACATTCAACGGCCTCAAAATATCCTACGTATCTCCAGGTAACGCCTCAGGTGAAAAAATAATTGAACGTGGGAAGAGGGTAACGATGTTTTTCTTATCTCTGCCCTACTATCGTATAATAATGTGTACATAAGGAAGGGCAAAGGTTTCAAACCGCATTTTCCTTGTCGTCCTACACAAATATGAATACGGTGTTTTGTTTCTGTACGTGCGTTTTGTTTTCTTTGTCTTCCGCTGAGTTAATAGGGCCGCTTTTGTTTCAAGCTTCAAGCGGAATTGTCTTCAAAGGAAGTTTACTGGATTAGACGTTTTGACGTTGTGTTTGATTTAGGCACAAATCGCCCACGCTTTTTTGACAACCATACTAGTATTTTTGGTCATTATTGTTTCAACGCCTCTGTATCATATTGTAATATCCTGTATATCATGATACTACGACTCTGTATATAGGATTGCTTATTTGTATTGTTGTTGATGTTCGGACGGATGGGCTTTCTAGAGTGTTATCAAAACGTCTCGATTTTTCTAGACGGTTCGATGAAGTACATAAGGCGCCACGAGTAGCGTGGCAGTAGTTCAGTTGAGTCGAGTTCTAGTTGAGATAAGGTTAAGAGATATTGTATTGAGTGTGAAGTAAAACGGTGAAAGTTATGTCCAGTTTGATTCGTTGGTGTGAAGAAAAAGAGGCCGTCGTGTCAATATTAGTAAAATTGAAGGTGGATGCGCCATCTCTGAGTCAGCCGTTACGACCAACGGATTTGAAGCCGTCAAAATCATTTTCGTGGCAAAGTTGGAGGGTTCAATGTTCGGTCCGACCTCCTAATCCAAAGGGGAGTTACAAGCTCACAAACAAATATACAGGTGAAGCCCAAAAAGCATTTTAATAATTGACGTACGTTGCAAAAGTTTTGAGAAGTTTTTCAAAAAATTAAAAAAATATCTCACAATAATTTATTTGAACTGGAGCAAGAACTACAAAAAATAACAATATTTCTTAATATAAAAATGATATTAAAGTACTGCTAATGGGCCATGATCTTCCTCATTAGGTTTTGGACAGATTCTGAATCAATTTCTCTGATTTTACTTCCCACACCGATAGGTGAGGGGAGTATTGTGATCGCAAAAATTTTCGATTTTGAGATAATATGCTTTTTGGGCGTTTTATGATGTCTACATAACGAAAATCCACGTCACTCATTTCCGTCGGTCTGTATGTCTGTCTGTCTGTTTGTCTGTCTGTCTGTCTGTCTGTCGCTTTTTTCTAGCCTCGTAATCTCAGCAACCGCTGCATGGATTGTGATGAAATTTGGGCAGCGACATTCTGTGGGGTAATGTTCCTATAATTTCGAAAATCGGTGCATGGGCGGCGGAGTAATTAGCAAAAAACCAAAAAAATTAAATATTGCTCAAACTTCGTTTTTAGGCGTTTTAGGGGTTCCTGATCATTTTCTACTTTTTTTTGGGTGGGGGTAAAATTGGGGTGGTTGAGGGGTGACGGGTTGTAAAATTGAAAAACTTGTTGCTTTCGTAATAGATTGTCCACTGCCCTGTGAAGGAAGACCTAGCGGCATAAATAACTTTTTTAGGTCCATCCGAACATTGCCTTGCCTAATACAGAAACCAAAAATTTTTTCTGGTATAAGCATACGACAGTATTGCTTTAGATCGTTCTATACATGTGTAACGAGGAAACTGTTGAATTGATTTTAATGAAAGTTTGACACAGTATTACTACCGTGGTGAGGACCGAAAACGCGTATGGCTTTTATAAATCGTGCCAGTGGCGGTGCAGAAATAATAGAAAAAAACTAAAAATATAAAAATAGCTCATACTTCGTTTTTAATCGTTTTAGAAGTTCCTGATCATTTTCTGCGCTTTATTGGGTGGGCGTGAAATTGGGATGGTTGGGGAGTGGGGGGTTGAGAAACTGAGAAATTTCTTGTATTCATAATAGGCTGTCCACTAACCTGTGTACGAAGATCTAGCGACATAAATCACCTTTTTAGGTCCATCCGAACATTACCTAGCCTATTACGGAAGCTAAGGGACTTCCGTATACATATAAGTATCTATTGCTTTAGATCGTTTTGTATTTTGTAACGTGGACACTATTAAATTGATTCTAATGAAATTTTGACACAGTATTGTTACCATGGTGAGGATGGAAAAGGCGTATGTTTGTTAAAAATCGTGTCAGTGGCAGCGTAGCAATAATCAAAAATCTAAAAGTAAGAAACCAACTCAAACTTCTTTTTTTGATGTTTTAGGGGGTCGTGATCATTTCCTGCCTTTTTTTGGTGGGGGTGAAATTGGGGTGGTTGGGGGTCGTAAAACTGAAAAGTTTGTAGTATTGATATAGGCTGTCCATTGACCTGTGAAGGAAAGACCTAGCGACATAAGACAGTTTTGGGGAGGGGGGGCTGGCGATTATTTGGTTGCAAGGGATCTCAGACTAGAGTTTCATGCTGTGGGAAAATAATAAACTGGTATCACCGTAATGTGTTGGAAGTACTGAGTCAATCAACTTGGCTTCATTTTTTAGCATTATTCTTCTTCTTAACTGCTGTTCGTTTTGAGATTCCCGGCCATTGTTATAAACTTTGGCACTCAGTTGAGCCCAAAAAGTTTCGATAGGTCTTGCTTGAGGAAGATTGGGAGGGTTGTCGTTTCGTGGTACAAAAGGTATTCCGTGTCGTTCTAGCCAGTTTCTCGGGTATTAATAAAATTGAGTAGTTTAGGCAAACATCTTTGAATATAGACTTCTGCGGTAACCGCTTCGGCCCTAACTCGTCCAGCGTACGGCTGTGGAATATCGTTGTCTGATATAGCACACCACACTAACACTTTGTTTTCAAACTTTTCTTGTCGTTTAAGTTTTACATTACCTGGACAAGCTTCAAAGTCTCTTGAAGAAAAACAATCATTACATTTGATTTCTGAGTTCGAAAATGTGAAATACTTTTCATCGTCAAGAATAATTTATTTTTATGTTGGCAGCAAAAAGAGTACGACGTAAATTGCGACAGCATTGAGGAGTTCTTTCTAATTGATTTGGAGAATACTTTGGAAATTTTCTTCTTTTTCGGAATTTTAAGTTATTTCTCTTAATTTCTCTATAGATTGTGCTAGCATTGACGTAAAAAATGCGTTCAAGTTTTTGTGTTGAAGTTCCAACTCGATGTTCACTTCTGTTGACCATTCTTTGAACTGTAGCAGCATTCAACGCTCTTGGACGTCATCTTTTTGGTAAATTTATACAAGGAATACCTTCTTCGCATTCACGGATCGCTCGATAAATTGTGACAACAGATATATAGATCTTTATATAGGCGAACTATTTCTTTTTTTTTCAAGTCGTCCGACTAGACTGTAAATACTCTTCCGAATATCAAATTCGTACAACATTTTGACTACTTATATCATAACCAAAATGGTTTTATTGTTACGTGTAGATGTTGACTGGTCACCATGGTAACGAAATCTGAATTATTTCCAACGGTGAAACTACCTCCCGAGTTTTGAAAAAAATTCTCAAAACTTTTGCAACATACGGTAAAATAAGTTGGTTTTGTTGTCACTCTTTTGCCTTACTTCAATCGATTCATGCTTTATTTTACGGACGTGTCTTGAGAGAAGGCTATTATTTCATGTAGATTCATAAATAGAATAGTTCTAAAAATACTCTGTAAAGACTATTTCCATTTAGACGAAGCCGTAAGCCTAGGAAGCCGTAAGAGAGAAGCCCAAAGCATCGGCGGATTTGGGGCGTGTCAAAAAAATTGATGGATCGTCGAGTGACAGCTTTATTACTTTTGTGTTTGTGCGGCTGAAAACTCACTTAAAAGAAAAAAGGAGGGACGTATAAATTTGTCGGGATTTACGTAACGTGGAGCATCTGAAAAAGGGGAAGCGGATACATTATGTTCGGTGATCAAGTTACTGTTAAGGCCTGCACCTTTAAAAATAATGCAAGATGCAATCTACGAGGGTGGTGTGATAATAGGCAGTTTTCGTTACTTACAAAGTGATGTTCCGTTTAACGCTATTTGACAACTTTGATATTTGCATTTCGTTTTACGTATATCGTAACCGCTAAATACCGGTATTGTACGGACGATAGCCATAGCGATTAACGAAGCAACACGCATGCGCAGCACGAATAAAAATTAGACCATAACCTGTTTTGGTTTTGACACTGACACTGGTTTTGATTTTTGAGTAGATCTGCAACAATTATTATCCGTCGTTTTACAAAAATGCTTCCAAATTCGTCAAGCTCAATGAGTGTGTTACAAATAATAAAAAGAGTCAGAGTTCGTTTTACCGAGGAAGACGACCAAATTTTATTAACAGAAATAAGAATAAAATCAACTCGTCCATCATTTTAGGGTAAACTACAGCGAACACTATTGAATTATGATTTTCTTTCAAACAACAACCTTTATAATACTCATCTGCTATTTTGACGTTATGGTGTCAAAGTTGTAGGTCAAAATAAGGTTATGGGGCATTTTACAGTGGTGTCTTGCTCCGAAAACTATTTATTTATCTGTCAAATAGCGGTTCTGACAACGTATTTGTTAACCGAAGC
This sequence comes from Callosobruchus maculatus, assembly GCA_951848785.1. NCBI lineage: Eukaryota > Metazoa > Arthropoda > Insecta > Coleoptera > Chrysomelidae > Callosobruchus > Callosobruchus maculatus. The sequence goes on from CATOUR010000261.1 coordinate 120,539, forward strand.
GGTAAGATTAATTAAGAACAACGAAAACTACCTATTGACTGCTCACACTAACTAACATTTGTCGATGTAGCAGTGTAAAATTTTGAAAGCTGCATCACTTAGGGTCGTATTTATATAGTTGCAACTAAAGGATTCCTTAACGCTTAAGGGTTCCTTAAAAGCTGTGTGCTTCACATTCGTTTGAAACTGTAAGTGAGCCTAATAGCTGATTTCAAGGACATTTACGTGGCTTGGGTTCATCGGTTATTTTTCACCAGATAAACAATGTTTTATCAGAACTCGACATCTTGTTTGTCCTTTTATTTCCCAGTTGCTTTACTCACAATACCATATCTATACACACACATTCCGATGATACCAGTTTTATTATTTTCCCACAGCATGAAACTATAGTCTAGATGCCCCTGCAACCAAATCATCGCTCGCCCGACCGCAAAAAAAGTGTTTTATTCTACTAGGTGCTTCTTTCACATGTCAATGGACAATCTATCATGAATACAACAAATTTTTTCTATAAACCCTCAGCCCCGAACCACCACAATTTCACCCCAAACAAAAAAAAATTAGCAAATGATCCAGAGCCCCTAAAATGTCTAAAACCAAGTTTGAGGTGTTTTTTATATTTTTAGTTTTTTTATTATTGCCCCGCCGCCACTAAAACGATTTTTAAAAACCATACGCGTTTTCCATACTCGTCGCGGTAATAAATCTGTGTCAAAATGTCACTAAAGTCAATTCAAAGTTTCCACGTACACAATACAGAGCGATCCAAAGTAATACTCGTATGTATTTTGTATACATCAGAAAGTTTCTTGGCTTCTGTAATCTGCAAAGCAGTTTTCGGATGAACCTAAAAAAGTGTATTATGCCGCTAGGTCTTTCTTTCACAGGTCAATGGGCAGTCTATTATGAATACAAAAAAATTTCAGTTTTACAACCCACACCCCTCAACCATCCTAGTTTCCCCCACCCCAGAAAGAGTAGAAAATGATCAGGAACCACTAAAACGCCTAGTTTTTTTAATATTGCTGCTCCGCCACTGAGTCGATTTCTAAAAATCAGACGCGTTTTCCATCCTCACCAAAGTAGTAATACTGTGCCGAAATTTCATTAACACCAATTTAGTAGTTTCTACATTATAAAATACAGAACAATTTTTGATTTTGAAAATTGTAGCAACATTACCTACTACGACCCCACACCATATCGCTGCCCAAATTTCTTCAAAACCTATGCAGCGGTTACTGATATTAGGAGGCTAGAAGAACGCCAACAGACAGACAGATCGACAGACAGACAGACAGACCGACAGATAGACCGACAGACAGACCGACGGAAATGAGTGACGTGGGTTTTCGTTATGTAGGCATCATAAAATGCCCAAAAAGCATCTTATCTCAAAATCGAAAATTTTCGCGATCACAATACTCCCCCTCACCTATCGGTGTGGGAAGTAAAATTCATATGGATTTCATTGTAATAACGCCATCTATGTTTAACCTACGAACCTCCCATCTTAACTGTTGATTAAGGAATGACTAAACAATGAAGCCTTTCATCGCCCTTAAAATGGTTTTGCACAACACCCCTGGATTGCTTAGATGCTGTTTGCCATGTTTCCCTCACCGTATCTGGCTGTAAATACACTTCGGGGCCAAAGACGGACCTCTGGGGCACCAAAGTTCGCTGTCCTGGAATTAAATTGGGGCGTTATCGAATATTCGAATATTTTAAGTTTGATAACGGTTGACGCCGCGATTGTGACGTCCGATGAATGGACAATAAGGGGGACAACACGGGACGAATGCATTATGTCAGTAGAGTTTCGGGACAGGCAGAGATAGGGAGAAATTCCTGTTTATAGATTGAGGAACACGCTGTCTCGCACTCTGTTTCTTTCCGCTGCCTCTCTCTGTTTCTATTTTCTTACAAGGCTACAAATCTAGGTAGATACCTTTTTTTTCAGGATAACAATAATTTTATTTGCCATGGAAATTTTAGTACATAATACCCAAAAAACTCCAACCATAAGTATGTTGAACGAAGTAAATAAACAACACATATCAAAAACAAACCGCAAATAAAACAAATATTACACAAAGTTTCTTGGAAACTTGTAGTGCGTCATCATCATAGTCACAATGTCTTAATAGACATGTTGTGAACTCGTAAATTGCATTAAGTCAGAGCTAGAGTATTGCCGATACGAATATTATCAATAGTTTTGAGAACTGTAGCTCGCCATCGTTCGCGATTTACTGTCAGCTCAGTGGCACTCCTGATACTCATATCCAGCAACTGTTTTGTCCGGTCCACCCACCGTGAGGGTAACAGCCACACCTCCGCCAGTCAGGGCGTGACCCTGAGCTACAAGTTTCTACATATTATCGCTTCTGTGTATATGTCCGAAGAATGTAAGTATTCTCGTCTACACAATGGAGGATATAGTCTCTTTGGATTAACGAGCTCATCCAGTATGGAAACATTAGTTCGATGGGCGGTATAAGAGACTCTCAGCATTCTCCTCCACGTCCACATTTCAAAAGCATCTATGAGAGCTGGATCTGCCTTTTTAACAGTCCAAGTTTCCGAGACATACAAAAATATGGAGAACGCAAGACACTGAACCAGCGACATTTTGGTAGCTTTAGTGATGTTATAGTCACGTCATAGTTTAGTAAGCTTTGTCATGGCCACACGAGCCTGTAGAATGCGCCGTCGAATCTCATTTTAACAGCTACCCGAATTGTCGATCAAAGAACTGAGGTACATAAAACTTTAAACTACTTCACAACTACCTACTGACTTCATTTCTAGATGATTATCATGATCTCTATCTACGTCACTGCATAATAGAACTTTTGGTATTAACTGCCAAGCCTTCGGAAATATTTGTTGCTATCTGCACCTGTTAAAAAATTTTTTAACGTCTCAGCTAAAACGTGATTTTTTAACAATTGTACAAAGCCCAGAAAATGACAATAAACATTTCCGAAATCTTGGCAGTGAACACCAAAGCCGTTCACGCGGTAAGCCTCGCCTTTTCCTTCAAAATTTCTGGCTACAACCTCAATATTTTATTGAATATACACTAAATTAATCAATCGGTTGTTAAATAATTTCCAAACAGTACGCTGCATGCAGGCATCATGAGCAATAGACCGATCTCTGTGGTCGAGCTGGAACGCAGAAGACTGGCAATGGCAGCTTCACTTTCAAAGGATCTCGATACCATTACCGCTTGGGGGTTCAAGAATATGGTAAAATTTAATGCTTCCAAGACCCAGTATTGCATGCTATCTAACAAGAAGTGCCCAACCAAACACCAGGTTCTAATGAACAACCGGGCTCTGCCAAGGAGTCACTCATTCAAGCTGTTAGGAGTCAACATTACAGAAAATCTGATCTGGCACGAACACGTCGCGTCAATTGCAACAGCTGCTGATAAAAGGCTTGGGTACCTATTTAGAGCCAGAAAGTACTTTTCACCATGTAACTTCCTCACGCTAAATAAAGCCCAGATAGGACCTGACCTGGGGTATTGCGCTCATGTCTGGGGAGCTGCTGCCCCTACTACCCTGTCTATACTAGATGCCGTCCATAGAAGGGCAATTCAACTAATTGGCGACCCGGCCTTAGTGCGCCACCTCCAGCCACCTTCTCACCGGCGTGTTGTTGGTGACCTCTCACTCTTCTATCGATACTGCAACGGAATCTGCTCCTCTGAGCTATCCTCTATCGTTCCGCCGCTCACCGCTCCTATCAGATGCACCCGCGCGACCTCTGCATCTCATCTTAAGGCGGTGGTTCTTCATACATCAAGAACCGAGCGTACAACCGTACATTTATTGCCAGAGTGTCCAAGGCTTGGAATGGGCTGCTAGGTGATGTATTTATTGGTCCTACGGGTATTGGCCATTCACAACAAACTTCCGCTAACATAACCCTTACACAGCAGCCGCGGTACTCTGGTATTTAGGCTCTGCCTACGCGGTCTGCTCAGTTATAAAAAAACAGCTACTATCTCCTTTCGTGCACTTTCACAGCTACGCGTTTCTAACCAAACCTTCCCTAATAGGGCACAACATTAGTAGGCATTCACAGTAGCGGCTTGTAGGAGCGTTGGAGTGCGTTGGCCAACGCCGAGTCCCCTCGGCAGGTAGAAGCAGGCAGGCGCCGGTTCCGCACGTAGTCAAACACACCAGTGCATGGTACAGTGAAAACAGACAAGAAAAAGAGTACAAAGATTGGCCAGTCGCATCTAGACACTGTATGGGAAACATGCAATAAGGGTTCAAAATGTTGCCCATTATTGGCAAAACAATGAGGGACAGTTGCAAAAATACTGGAAATGATTCCCCTGAGGGATTGGAGGGTACAATAGGAGGTGAGAGTTTTTGGTTAAAAAGTTGTCTCTCTGGACAAATATTTTGACGTGTCTTGGCGTTTTTTCGTTTAATCAGTGGTTTGTGATAAATCCGTAGTGGGAGGTTGTCAAATGAACTATTATTACATACATATATGTAGACTCACATCATATACATTAGAACCATTTAGTTGAAATTTGAGAATCAGATGAATATGTGACTGATCCTGTACATGTTCAACGAATTCTTGTGCGCGTCTTAGTAAGGAAGCTATCCACTCTGGTAGAGACTGTTTGAATCGCCTTGTAAACAAGTTTTTGGTATCAAAAGGGAGAAGTGTTGTATCATTTTGGCGCTAAATTGAGATATGACCGCCGCATGACTGATTTGTTTGGTTTGGGAATTATTGTGCTCATTTGAATATATCTCTGATACTAAGTGATAATACGCAGTAAATACAATTGCCTATTGTTATATATTTGGGTCTCGTAATATCATTGGTCGGGTACACTGTTATTTTGTTAAACATTAATATTAGAATAGCTTTTACTTCCGATACACACCGATAGGTGAGGGAAGTATTGGGATCGCGAAAATTATCGATTTTGACATAATATGCTTTGTGGGCATTGGGAACAACATTGACATTGGACGCGCTACATAAGGAGGCTCCTGCATTTGGCAACGCATGAGGAACGGCCTGGGTTCGGTGGGAATTCCCGTGTCGGACAGATCCTTTGGGCTGGCCCGCCAGATATAAGATATTTATAACATCATTAAATGCTCATTTCTCCCAACATTTTTCTATCGCAGTGCGGTTATAGGTCAGCTTGTGTGTTTTATCCCAAATAGAAGTTTCGCAAACACTGAAGCTATAAGTAATTCTTTATCGCTACTCATCTTTGAAGAAACCAGGCAGCAAACTAAATTTCTGTTACTATAAAGGCGTTCAAGCGGGCTTCCGACGCTGGTAAGCGGTCGAAAACTCAGTTGAGCAGGTGAGCCTGCATGCGGCACCTGCACGCCTTCGCACGCCCTTGCACGCTCACTAAAAAGCCCCACTGTGTTTGCGCACTTAGCCACCCTTCGTCAACTTTTGGCCAGACAAATCTATTATAACTTCCATCCGCATCGAATATCTTGCCTGCATCGTCCATTAGTCTTGCTGCAAATACAATCACATCAAATTCGTAGAGAGCTAATGGCATGGCCTAGTTGCGTAATCTGATATGCACCCGTAAGACGTCAAAGAATAGTTTAATTAGTGGATCTCTGGATATGGAAGCTGGTTAACCAGAATCTGGGTTAAACCATGTCGGTGCACACCTACGTACTATCTGGTATCGTATAAACCAGTTTGTTATACAGGGTGGATTGTTAAGCAAATAGTATCATTCAGAGTATCAGAGGTTCTAGGAAAACTTTGCAATACAGTTTTATTTATTTCTTCTATTTTTTTCAAAGTAATATTAACCTCTGTTCTCCAAAAATACTCTTTATACCAATTCTGCTAACTGTCAATAGGGTGGTCCCAATTTTAGCTCCATGTTTACAGTAATGCGCACAACTCTTATTATATATAGGGTGTCCAGTTAGTGTGTAATTCTTCGATATCTCGCAAGTTATACCTGATAGAAGAAAATGTCAGATACAAAAGTTATTTGGTTACTTGAGACACATATTCTAAAAATATTTTGAAATATACAGGGTGTTGCGGGAAAGTAGGATAGTGATCCACTTGATTTTTTTACTATAACCTTTTCTTAAATTCTTCTAGTGCCCATCATTGATCTCTATTCAAGCCTAAAATATTTTTGGGATCGATTGCGACGTTGCCAAGTTATGATTTATTTTCTATTAATTTCCGGATTTGCAAGGTCGCAAGTAATACGTCCAAATTGACATATTCCTTTAACTTTTCTCAATGGTATTATACAGCAAGTTACTTGAATATTAGGTGGATATTATTTTGAATGTTATCAGCAATTTGTATCTACAGGGTGTTTTCGGCAGAATTTTAAATTACGGCGACTTGAAGATCATTTTACTTTGTTTTTTTAAATGTAACAACCTGTATTTTTTATTTTAAATCGAAATATCTACTAATACCCTATCTCGCCTTGTAATATTTTTTTCGCGTTTGCGACGTTGCCAAGTTATAAATTATTTTTCCAAATTTTTAAACAAATATCCCCGATTTTAATTTATTTTAAATAGAATCCTCTACTTATTTTTATTGCGATGAATTGCGCATGTCGAAATTAGTAAGATCTCACAATTTCAAAATTTTGTTTCTATTAATTACTGAGATATGGCAACATCGCTTTTTCAGTAAACGGTACGGGAACGCTTGAATATTTCCAAAACTGCCACAGCTGGAGAGGTGAAATTCAATACTTGGGGGTTTTTGAACATACAGAATTCAAAAAGGCTAACATCAGTGTTGTCAGATTTACCAATTTTACGTCATAATTTTGAATGGAATGCCCTATTTATGAACTCTAACGTAAAAGTGGTAAATCTGACAACCCTGACGTTAGCGTTTTTGAATTCTGTATGTTCAAAAACCCCCAAGTATTGAATTTAACCATTCCAGCTGTGGCAGTTTTGGGAATATTTAAGCGTTCCGGCACTGTTTGCTGAAAAAGCGGTGTTGTCGTATCTCAGTAATTAATAGAAATAAAATTTTGAAATTATGAGATCTTACTAATTTTGACATGCGCAATTCATTGCAATGAATATAAGTAGAAGATTCTCTTTAAAATAAATTAAAATCGAGGATGTTTGTTTAAAAATTTGGAAAAATAGTTTATAACTTGGCAACGTCGCAAATGCGAAAAAAATATTACAAGGCAAGATAAGATGGGGTATTAGTAGATATTTCGATTTAAAATAAAAGATACAGGGTGTTACATTTAAAAAAACAAAGTAAAATGACCTTCAATTTGCCGTAATTTAAAATTCTGTCAAAAACACCCCGTAGATACAAATTGCTAGTAGCATCCAAAATAATATCCACTTAATATTCAAGTAATCCGCTGTATAATATTATTGTGAAAAGTTAAAGGAACATATCGATTTGGACGTATGACTTGCGACCTTGCAAATCCGGAAATTAATAGAAAATAAATTATAACTTGGCAACGTCGCAATCGATCCCAAGAATATTTTAGGGTTGAATAGGCATCAATGATGGAAACTAGAAGAATTTAAGAAAAGGTTATAGTTCCATATAAAAAAAATCAAGTTGATCGCTATCCTACTTTCCCGTCACACCCTATATATTTCAAAATATTTTTATAGTATGCGTCTCAAGTAACCAAATAACTTTTGTATTTGACATTTTCTCCTGTCAGGTATACCTTGCGAGATATCGAAGAATTACACACTAACTGGACACCCTATATATTCGTATAAACCGAGAATCTATTGATTGCAGCATCACCCTGTATCTCCAAGTTAAACACCTTCCAACAGCACTACTGCAACTAGATGCACGTATCACAAACCATCTGTCTACGTCGGCGCTTTGGGTCTGCTAATAAAGTAATGCCCGATGTAATTAATGCCTAATAATTAAAGAAATTTATGTATATTCATAGAACTGTAATAGGAAAGCAGCGGTCGGTGAAGTAGTACACGGTGTACAGCAATATTTCATTTTGTTTGTGTTGTGATTGTATTTAATTTATACCGCAGCATATGGATTAAGATTTTATACATACAGCGTATGAAATATTATTTAGTAGTGTATTTCACCTTTAAAATGAGAAAAATAGCATTCAGAGGAGACCCAGGTCCAAAAAGTAGCCCATGGTCCATAGGAAATAAATGAATAATGGGCGAGGCGAGAATGGGCTACTCTAGACTACAAACACTACCAAGAAGAATTTACCAGGATCTTAGACACAACCAAATCGCAGAATATGTGGGTCACACCATACCTAATGGATGCTAGAAAAGACCACATAACTCCGAAATATATCTTTAACAAGAAATTCGAAACTATAATAAGAGATCGAGAACTCTGTGAAGTAAACAACCTGCATCGGGAAATAGTCTGGTACACAGATGGATCAAAGACCGAGCAAGGCACAGGAGCGGGAACCTTTGGAAGAGGAACTAGACAGAGCATTCCGCTAGGAAAATACGCCTCGGTATTTCAGTCAGAGGTGTACGCCATCCTGCAATGTGCAAGGATCAATAATGAACGATTCTACAGAAACAAGAGGATCGCAATACTTACAGACAGTCAGGCTACACTTAGGGCACTAGAAGTGCCCAAAGTTACGTCTGCTCTAGTCTGGGAATGTTTACAAGAACTGGGAAGACTGGCAGAACACAACAAAGTAACTTTGGAGTGGGTGCCAGGACACTCAGGTATAAGAGGCAATGAAAGGGCAGACGAGCTGGCAAGACTAGGCTCGTCTGCTCTATACATTGGAGCAGAACCCGTCCTGGGGGTGCCTAAAAGCACAATCAGACACCAGGTCGGAGAATGGATGAAACATCACCACAAGGAGCAGTGGAACTTGTTGCCAGGATGTGTTCATGGAAAAACACTCATTAAAGCTCCATGCAAGGAAACAGCTGAAACACTGCTCTCCTTAAGTAGGAATCAGCTCCGAATAACGACGGGTCTCCTCACAGGACATTGTGGCCTGGAGGAACACCTGAATAAAATGGGACTCTACAATGGAGACCTCAACTGCAGATTGTGTGGAAGAAGAACTGAGTCAGCCCTACATGTGCTCTGTGAGTGCGAAGCGCTAGATCACAAGAGACAACAGCTCTTTGGGAAGACCAAGATAGAACTAATGGAGTACAGCTCAGCACCAGGACCAGTAGGTAAACTGCATAAACTTATGCAGGGATCGAGATTGCTGGAGTGGATACTGTAAATGAGAGGAGCAATAATACAATAGGCCTTAAGGCTTAAGTAGTGACGGGGACAGTAAGATCGGACGGCTCCTGGAAAAAAAATTGAAAATAAATCTGGAGAGTGTGCCAGTGGCTGAATAGTTTTTGAACGACCGATCTCTGTTTGTTGTACAGTCGAAGGCTGATCATCAGACTATTTTCAATAAACTCCGGTGTTCCTCAGGGATCTGTCCTATTCCCTACACTGTTTCTGTTGTACATCAACGAGCTGCTGGAAATAACATCCAATCCAATCTGCAGCTTTGCGGACGACAGTAGATTGATATCGTGCATGGAACCAGGCAAACCACTATCCTCCCAAGAGACGGGACCTACAAAAAACTTAGGCAAAAACCCTTACAAAGAAGTCTCACGTTGGCTTATCAAATGGTGGAAATGGAAGGTCACCCAATAGTCGAATCATCTTCCGTTAAGCTTTTGGGGATCAGCATTAAAAATGACATACCCTGGCATAACCATCATTCATCAGTATTGCTGAAACGACATCCCAGAAGCTTGGAGTTTGTTCCGCTGTAGGAAGCTGTATACACCAGAGCAACTGCTGCTGTTCTACAAGGCACAGATCCCACCATCGTTGGAGTATTGCTCCCATGTGTGGGGATGCGCACCAAAGTACTCTCTGAAGCTTCTGGACACTATCCAGAAGAGAGCAATTAGGCTAATCGATACACCTAACCTCACAAAGAACCTCAACCACAGCCTGGAACATCGAAGAAGGGTGGCTGACCTATCCCAGATTCTATCACGGAAGATGTTTGAGTAAGCTCTCCTAGATAATAACACCAAACGCCGTCCGAACGAGGAATACTAGAGAGGCTCTGCGAGCTCATCCTTACCAGGTTGAGGTCCCTACTCCCCGAACCAGTCTCCTCCATCACTCCTTCTTTTGGAGAACTTCTACGCTGTGGAATGAGCTTCCGGGGAATTTGTTTTCCGACGGCTACAACCTGCAGCGTTTCAAATCTAACGTGAACCGACACCTATCCTCTCGCAGCGCTTCTACAGTGCCGTAGGCTTTTAGCCTTTGCTTTGGGAGATTGACAATTGTATTATATAGGCTGTCTCGGGGAGCAAAGCAAAGGGGTACAGCTTGATTATACAGGATTTTTTTAACACAACACATAATTCATAAGAGGGGGGAACACAATGTGGCGTGGCCGTACATAACCTTAACATAATCAAAAAGGAATGAATGAATAATGAACAGAATAGATTGACGTAATGACATACGACATAATGACAATTGACTTGACAGTCCTTATAACCTTAACGTCAGGTAGTTACCTTACACTAGACACTGGTAATACCCCACAGCACTGGATGATATGAGAATATTCTGTTCACATCACTACAGATATTGTGAATATTCTGAGAAAATTCCATGGATAATTAGAATATTTACAGAATATTCTATAAACGTTCGAAATGGGAAAAACACCCCATATTCCTAGAATATTCCGCCGAATATTCCGCACTATTACATGAACAACCATGGTAGAATGTTTTTGAATATTCTAGGAACATTTTGTTTAAATTACCTCATATACGAAACGTTTTTAGGGAATTATGGATACTGTTCCAAAAATAATGGCACCTACTAGTGGCAGATGGTCACAAAAGTTAAGCGGTTAGACAGTCTATATAATAAAGTGTGAAAATGTAAACTTGTTGCATTTAACCTCAAAACTCTACTCACATTATATAATGAACCATACACCATAGTAGGTGACCATAATTTGGAACACTGTCACACACTTTATAACAACCAGCAACTTTATTGTACAAAATTGGGTATAAATGCAGGCCTTTCAGGAATAAAACTCGTGAATTCCTGAATTGCTAAAATGCCGACATCACATGTTGAAGCACAGAATGACAGAACACTTGAAGCGACGAATAGAGTGACAACCAGACAAGATTGACAGCTGACGACACCATAGTCACCATACATCAGCATAAGATGCTGTCACTTTATCGTCGGTGGATGCCGTATCTGTATTGCTGGCAATGGCAAATGACTAATAAACTTTTGAAAATTGCACATAATACTTATTAGGTATATTTAGGATGAACGCAAAACGAATGAAGGTTTTTTTTAATTCACTGAGAAACGTGCAAATATAAATTAAAAGTGCCTCATAATGAATATTTGCCTACATACAGATATTTCTATTACAAATACTACTAAATTTTCTTTAGAAAATAGCTACATTTTGTTCTTAGTAGATTATTAAAATAATATTCTATGAAGAATATTACTGGTATATTCTGGAATAATTCAGACATTAAACGAATAATCACCGATTATCCTAAGTGGATAAAATAATAATATTCTATAAAGAATATTATTTTAATAATACAGAATAATCAAGAGAAATAACGAATATTCTATGATTCTACTGAATATTCATGGAACATATAGGAGATTTAAAGAATATTCATAGAATATCCAGAGCTATGTGGGTACGTCACTCACTGGCGTCATAAATGTGTGGGAAAAGTACAAAATTCAAATAATATTCCTATTATTATTACTATTGTCTATTTATATCTCTATTACGAAGCAAGCTGCAAGAAGTTAGTCAGTTCATATAATGCGTTTCACTATAAAAATATTGCACGTCATCACATCGCTCCCTCTATAAAGTTTCATCTTAATGAAATTAAACAGAGCTCTCAAGAAGACGTACATAACAGCACATAAGTAATCAACTTCCAAGTTTTGGGTTTATAGCAAACTTGGCCTGAGGCAAAGACTTCCTACACTCCGCTGAAAGCTTGAAGGGAGAGGTTCATCGACAGAGTGCTTATTTACGGTTTGAATATAAAATGTGTTTATGTTTACTTTACAGACTTTAAAAGCTGATGGTACTTATGGTGGCGGAAAGAGCTTTTTATGTCTGCTTTGATATAAAGATTTCATTTAGTCGCTGAAGACAGAAAGCACTTATCGGCAACGCGTGTATCTTGTGGGTGTTAGTTTATTTTCTCTATACGCAGCCATTGTTCTTATAGAAAAATATATTAATATGAGAGAACAAGCAAGTAAAATTGGACGTTATTTACCTAACTACCAAAACCGCCCCAATGTCTCAAAATAATCATCATCATAGTCACAATGTCTTAACAGACATGTTGTGAACTCGTAAAATGCATTAAGTCGGAGCTAGAGTATTGCCGGCACGAATATTATCAATAGTTTTGAGAACTGTAGCTCGCCCTCGTCGCTATTAACTGTCAGTTTAGTGGCGCTCTTGATACTCATATCCAGTAACTGTTTCGTCGTATCCACCCAGCGTGTAGGGGGACGGCCACGGCGCCGCCTACTCGGGGCATGACCCTGAACTACAAGTTTCTCCATATTATCGCTTCTGTGTATATGTCCGAAGAATGTAAGCATTCTCGTCGACACAATGGAGGATAGTCTCTTTGAATTACCGAGCTCATTCAGTATGGAAACGTTAGTTTGATATGCGGTATAAGGAACTGTCAGCATTCTCCTACATGTCCACATTTCAAAGGTATCTATGAGAGCTTGATCTGCCTTTTTAACAGTCCAAGTTTCCGAGGCATACAAAAATATGGAGAACACAAGAGCAAGAACCAGCGACATTTTGGTAGCTTTAGTGATGTTATGGTCACGCCATATTTTAGTAAGCATTCTCATGGCCACACGTGCCTGATGAATGCGCCGTCGAATCTCATTTTCACAGCTACCCGAATTGTCGATCAAAGAACCGAGGTACACAAAACTTTGAACTACTTCACAACGGCCTACCGACTTTATTTCTCGATGACTATCATGCTCTCTATCTACGATCATAACCTTGGTCTTATTGTAGTTAATACCAAGACCATACTGCACTATGTTGTTCTAAGATGTTTAATATAGCTACTAGTCCTTCCTGAGAACCTGCAATAACGGTTGTATCGTCAGCAAATCTTAAGTTGGATATTTTGCTTCCGCCAATAGTTACACCGCCGTTCCAGTTGTCTAATACCTGTCTCATCACAAATTCATAGTAAATGTTAAACAACATCGGAGATAATACACATCCCTAACGAACTCCTTTTCTGGTTGCAATTTGACTAGACAGGTTACCACCAGTTCTTACACGAGCCGAATTAGACTCGTAGAGTTGCTGTATGAGAAACACTAGGTGATAAGGAACTCCCATAGAGATGAGGATTTCCCACAGTTTAGGCTACTTTACGTTACCAAACGCCTTAGAATAGTCCACAAAGCAGATAAAAACTGGAAAATAATGCTCTCTGGCTTTTTCAATAATTTGTTTTAAGTTTAAGATCTGTTCACGCGTACCGCATCCTTTCACGAAACCTGCCTGCGCCTGAGAAATTTGCCAGCCAATAAAACCCTCCAAACGAGATTGTAAAATATGTAACTTGAAAAGCTGAAGTTCAATCGCAAATTAGCAAGAACCTAGAAGTTAGAAGTTTTAAAATAAATTGATATCACTGGGAAGTTGTTTTAATTACAATCAGATAGAAATACTGAAATATTTTTATATTCCATTAAAAAAACAAATATGTAGCAATGTTTATGTATACTATACACTCATTGCCATCAACATCTTCGTAGCCTGGTACTCAACTGAGATGTACAGCGTTGCGTGAAGCTAGTAACCTGAGAGAGTTGAAAGAGTTCCATACCAGTTTTGATGTAACGTTCTCCAGGATTCCAAGGACTTTTAAGCTGCTTGAGAGTCCGACAGGATCACAATAGCCCTTAGTTTTAAAATCAGAATTTCATTGCTGATTAAAACGAAGAATTTTATCAAATAGTCATTATCAATAGTTTTGAACACTGTAGCTCGCCATCGTTTACAATTTGCGCTCTTGATATTCATCTCCAGCAACTGTTTCGTCGTATCCACCCAGCGTGTAGGGGAACGACCACGGCGCCGCCCACTCGGGTCATGACCCTGAACTACAAGTTTCTCCATATTATCGCTTCTGTGAATATGTCCGAAGAATGTAAGCTTTCTCGTCGACATAATGGAGGATAGTCTCTTTGGATTGCCGAGCTCATCCAGTATGGAAACGTTAGTTCTATGCGCGTTATGAGGAATTCTCAGCATTCTTCTCCAAATCCACATTTTAGAAGCGTCTATGCGAGCTCGATCTGCCTTTTTAACAGTCCAAGTTTCCGAGGCATACAAAAATATGGAGAACACAAGAGCAAGAACCAGCGACATTTTGGTAGCTTTAGTGATGTTATGGTCACGCCATATTTTAGTAAGCTTTGTCATGACAACACGTACCTGTTGAATTCGCCGTCGAATCTCATTTTCACACCTACCCGAATTGTCGATCAAAGAACCGAAGTACACAAAACTTTGAACTACTTCACAACGGCCTACCGACTTTATTTCTCGATGATTATCGTGCTCTCTATCTACGATAATAACCTTGGTCTTGTTGTAGTTAATACCAAGACCATACGCTGCACTATGTTGTTCTAAGATATTTAATAGAGCTACTAGTTCTTCCTGAGAAGCTGCAATAAGGGTTGTATCGTCAGCAAATCTTAAGTTGGATATTTTGCTTCCGCCAATAGTTACACCGCCGTTCCAGTTGTCTAATACCTGTCTCATCACAAATTCAGAGTAAATGTTAAACAACATAGGAGATAATACACATCCCTGACGAACTCCTTTTCTGGTTGCAGTTTGACTAGACAGGTTACCATCAATTCTTAGTCCACAAAGCAGATAAAAATTGGAAAATAATGCTCCCTGGCTTTCTCAATAATTTGTCTTAAGTTTAAGATCTGTTCACGCGTACCGCGTCCTTTAACGAAACCTGCCTGCGCCTGACAAATTTGCCAGCCAATAAAACCCTCCAAACGAGATTGTAAAATATGTAACTTGAAAAGATGAAGTTCAATCGCAAATTAGCAAGAAGCTAGAATTTAGAAGTTTTAAAATAAATTGATATCACTGAGAAGTTGTTTTAATTCCAATCAGATAGAGTTAGTTAATACTGAAATATTTTTGTATTGCATAAAAAAACAAATATGTAGCAATGTTTATGTATACTATACACTCATTGCCATCAACATCTTCGTAGCCTGGTACTCAACTGAGATGTACAGCGTTGCGTGAAGCTAGTAACCTGAGAGAGTTGAAAGAGTTCCATACCAGTTTTGATGTAACGTTCTCCAGGATTCCAAGGACTTTTAAGCTGCTTGAGACTCCGACAGGATCACAATAGCCCTTAGTTTTAAAATCAGAACTTCATTGCAGATTAAAACGAAGAATTTTATCAAATAGTCATTATCAATAGTTTTGAACACTGTAGCTCGCCATCGTTCGCGATTTACTGTCAGTTCAGTGGCGCTCTTGATATTCATATCCAGCAACTGTTTCGTTGTATCCACCCAGCGTGTAGGGGGATGGCCACGGCGCCGCCCACTCGGGGCATGACCCTGAACTACAAGTTTCTCCATATTATCGCTTCTTTGAATATGTCCGCAGAATGTAAGCATTCTCGTCAACACAATGGAGGATAGTCTCTTTGGATTACCGAGCTCATCCAGTATGGAAACGTTAGTTTGATGGGCGGTATAAGGAACTCTCAGCATTCTGCTCCATGTCCACATTTCAAAAGCGTCTATGCGAGCTCAATCTGCCTTTTTAACAGTCCAAGTTTCCGAGGCATACAAAAATATGGAGAACACAAGAGCAAGAACCAGCGACATTTTGGTAGCTTTAGTGATGTTATGGTCACGCCATATTTTAGTAAGCTTTCTCAAGGCCACACGTGCCTGTTGAATGCGCCGTCGAATCTCATTTTCACAGCTACCCGAATTGTCGATCAAAGAACCGAGGTACACAAAACTTTGAACTACTTCACAACAGCCTACCGACTTTATTTCTCGATGATTATCGTGCTCTCTGTCTACGATCATAACCTTGGTCTTTTTGTAGTTAATACCAAGACCATATGCTGCACTGTGTTGTTCTAAGATGTTTAATAGAGCTACTAGTTCTTCCTGAGAAGCAGCAATGAATTACATACTGCGATCCTAAGCGTCAGGTTGCCAATATCCGGAAAAATTACACGTACGATAAGAAATTCTGATACATTGTTTCAACGCCTCCTTGTTTTCACCGATAATATGTGAGAGTTTGCCTTAAAAGGACGAAATAAGGTAAATTACGTACCCAGCCCGTTCATCGTTGCCAAATCTGAGATAAGGCCGCGTTTCCATTAAAAATAAACCAATTTGGAAGGCGGTCGATTAAAATCACCCCACGCTATAACGGATTACACAAAATTACAATATAAAATGGACGTATGCGTATGACAAGCCCATATTAATAATTTGCTTGTAAGTACATCAGCGTATGACTACGTCGCTATGGCAAGTCTCTATCTGATAACACGAGGTGGCAAAAGAAGGTGTACACCATTTCTTGATTCCTGTCAAAAAATGTCATTCAAAATTAATGTTTTGATTTTTCACACTTAGATAACGTATAAAAGCAGGTCTGAAACATCTAAAATTTTTTCGTCAAGCGAGACTAAAATTCAAAACAGCACCGTCAAATTATCCATAAAACGAGGTTCCATGTTAATAGGCCAAATAAAGATTTTCAATTTTTTAAGTAAAGATGTAATTTTTTTTCATCACACGAGTCCGAAACTTAAAACTGCGACCGGATTTGTAATCAGCACCCTCAAATTATCCAAAACACGGGGTTTCATCTTAATAGAAATCCAAATAAAGATTTTCGATTTTTTAGGTAAGCCTGAAGATCTGAGGGATCTGAAATTTTTTAATTTTGTCAAAATAGACTGAGTTTCAAAACAGCGAATGAAAAACTCGAAATTTCACCTGGATAAAAATCCAAATAAAGATTTTCTGTTTTTCACGCAAACCTGAAGATCTGAAAGATCTGAAACTTTCGAATTTTGTCAAAATTGACTTAATTTCAAAACTGCGACCGGATTTGTAATCAGCACCGTCAAATTATGGAAAACACGAGATTTTATCTTGATAGAAATCCAAATAAAGATTTTCGATTTTTTACGCAAACCTGAAGGATCTGAAATTTTTGAATTTTGTCAAAACAGATTGTATTTCAAAATTGCCACCGGATTTGTAATCAGCACCCTCAAATTATGGAAAACCCGAAATTTTATCTGGATAAAAATCCAAATAAGGATTTTCGGTTTTTTACGCAAACCTGAAGATCTGAAGGATCCGAAATTTTTGAATTTTGTCAAAATTGACTGAATTTCAAAACTGCGACCGGATTTGTAATCAGCACCGTCAAATTATGAAAAGCACAAGTTTTCATCTTGATAGAAATCCAAATAAAGATTTTCGATGTTTTAGGTAAACCTGAAGATCTGAAGGATCTGAAATTTTTGATTTTTGTCAAAATAGACTCAATTTCAAAACTGCGACCGGATTTGTAATCAGCACCGTCAAATTATGGAAAACACGAGATTTTATCTTGATAGAAAACCAAATAAAGATTTTCGATTTTTTACACAAACCTGAAGATCTGAAAGATCTGAAATTTTTGAATTTTGTCAAAATAGATTGAATTTCAAAACAGCGACCGGATTTGTAATCAGCACCGTCAAATTATGGAAAACACGAGATTTCATCTTTATAGAAAACCAGATAAAGATTTTCGATTTTTTAGGCAAACCTGAAGATCCGAAGAATCTGAAATTTTTGACTTTTGTCAAAATAGACTCAATTTCAAAACTGCGACCGGATTTGTAACCAGCACCCTCAAATTATGAAAAACACAAGATTTCATCTTGATAGAAATCCAAATAAAGATTTTCGATTTTTTACGCAAACCTGAAGATCTTAAAGATCTGAAATTTTCGATTTTTGTCAAAATAGACTGAATTTTAAAACTACGACCTGATTTGTAATCAGCACCAGCAAATTATGAAAAACACGAGATTTCATCTTGATAGAAATCCAAATAAATATTTTCGATTTTTTAGGCAAACCTGAAGATCTGAAAGATCTGAAATTTTTGATTTTTGTCAAAATAGACTCAATTTCAAAACTGCGACCGGATTTGTAATCAGCACCCTCAAATTATAAAAAAAACGAGATTTCATCTTGATAAAAATTTCAAATAAAGATTTTCGATTTTTTACGCAAACCTGAAGATCTGAAAGATCTGAAATTTTTGACTTTTGTCAAAATAGACTCAATTTCAAAACCGCGACCGGATTTGTAATCAGCACCCTCAAATTATAAAAAACACGAGGTTTCATCTTGATAGAAATCCAAATAAAGATTTTCGATTTTTTAGGCAAACCTGAAGATCTGAAAGATCAGAAATTTTTGACTTTTGTCAAAATAGACTCAATTTCAAAACTGCGACCGGATTTGTAACCAGCACCCTCAAATTATGAAAAACACAAGATTTCATCTTGATAGAAATCCAAATAAAGATTTTCGATTTTTTACGCAAACCTGAAGTTCTTAAAGATCTGAAATTTTCGATTTTTGTCAAAATAGACTGAATTTTAAAACTACGACCTGATTTGTAATCAGCACCCCCAAATTATGAAAAACACGGGATTTCATCTTGATAGAAATCCAAATAAAGATTTTCGATTTTTTAGGCAAACCTGTAGATCCGAGGAATCTGAAATTTTTGACTTTTGTCAAAATAGACTCAATTTTAAAACTGCGACCGGATTTGTAATCAGCACCCTCATATTATGGAAAACACGAGATTTCATCTTGATAGAAATCCAAATACTCATTTTCGATTTTTTAGGCAAACCTGAAGATCTGAAAGATCAGAAATTTTTGACTTTTGCCAAAATAGACTCAATTGCAAAACTGAGACTGGATTTGTAATCAGCACCCTCAAATTATGAAAATCACAAGATTTCATCTTGATAGAAATCCAAATAAACATTTTCAATTTTTTACGCAAACCTGAAGATCTGAAAGATCTGAAATTTTTGACTTTTGTCAAAATAGACTCAATTTCAGAAATGCAACCGGATTTGTAATCAGCACCCTCAAATTATAAAATACACGAGATTTCATCTTGATCGAAATCCAAATAAAGATTTTCGATTTTTTAGGCAAACCTGAAGATCTGAAGGATCTGAAATTTTTGATTTTCATCAGAATAGATCGAATTTCAAAACTTCCACCGGATTTGTAATCAGCACCCTCAAATTATGATAAACGCGAGATTCCATCTTGATTGAAATCCAAATAAAGATTATCGATTTTTTAGGCAAGCCTGAAGATCTGAAGGATCTGAAATTTTTGAATTTTGTCAAAATAGACTGATTTTTAAAACTGCGACCGGATTTGTAATCAGCACCCTCAAATTATGAAAAACACGAGATTTCATCTTGATAGAAATCCAAATAAAGATTTTCGATTTTTTAGGCAAACCTGAAGATCTGAAAGATCAGAAATTTTTGACTTTCGTCAAAATAGACTCAATTTCAAAACTGCGACCGGATTTCTAATCAGCACCCTCAAATTATGAAAAACGCGAGATTCCATCTTGATAGAAATCCAAATAAACATTTTCGATTTTTTAGGCAAACCTGAAGATCCAAAAGATCTGAAATTTTTTATTTTTGTCAGAATAGACCGCATTTCAAAACTGCGACCGGATTTGTAATCAACACCCTCAAACTATGAAAAACACGAGATTTCATGTTGATAGAAATCCAAATAAAGATTTTCGATTTTTTACGCAAACCTGAGGATCTGAAATTTTCGATTTTTGTCAAAATAGACTGAATTTCAAAACTACGACCTGATTTGTAATCAGCACCCTCAAATTATGAAAAACACGAGATTTCATGTGGATAGAAATCCAAATAAAGATTTTTGATTTTTTAGGCAAACCTGAAGATATGATCTGAAAATTTTGAATTTTATCAAAATAGACTAAATTGCAAAACTGCGATCGGATTTGTAATCAGCACCATCAAATTATGAAAAACACGAGATTTCATCTTGATAGAAATCCAAATAAAGGTTTTCGATTTTTTAGGCAAACCTGAAGATCTGAAGGTTCTGAAATTTTTGATTTTTATCAAAATAGACCGAATTTCAAAACTGCGATCGGATTTGTAATCAGCACCATCAAATTATGAAAAACGCGAGATCTTATCTTGATAGAAATCCAAATAAAGGTTTTCGATTTTTTAGGCAAACCTGAAGATCTGAAGGTTCTGAAATATTTTGTTTTTGCCGAAATCGACTGAATTTTAAAACTGCGACCGGATTTGTAATCAGCAACCTCAAATTATGAAAAACACGAGTTTTCATCTTGATAGAAATCCAAATAAAGATTTTGGATTTTTTACGCAAACCTGAAGATCTGAAATTTTAGATTTTTGTCAAAATAGACTGAATTTCAAAACTGCGACCGGATTTGTAACCAGCACCCTCAAATTATGAAAAACACAAGATTTCATTTTGATAGAGATCCAAATAAAGATTTTCGATTTTTTACGCAAACCTGAAGATCTTAAAGATCTGAAATTTTCGATTTTTGTCAAAATAGACTGAATTTTAAAACTACGACCTGATTTGTAATCAGCACCCCCAAATTATGAAAAACACGAGATTTCATCTTGATAGAAATCCAAATAAAGATTTTCGATTTTTTAGGCAAACCTGAAGATCCGAAGAATCTGAAATTTTTGACTTTTGTCAAAATAGACTCAATTTCAAAACTGCGACCGGATTTGTAACCAGCACCCTCAAATTATGAAAAACACAAGATTTCATCTTGATAGAAATCCAAATAAAGATTTTCGATTTTTTACGCAAACCTGAAGATCTTAAAGATCTGAAATTTTCGATTTTTGTCAAAATAGACTGAATTTTAAAACTACGACCTGATTTGTAATCAGCACCCCCAAATTATGAAAACCACGGGATTTCATCTTGATAGAAATCCAAATAAGGATTTTCGATTTTTTAGGCAAACCTGTAGATCCGAAGAATCTGAAATTTTTGACTTTTGTCAAAATAGACTCAATTTCAAAACTGCGACCGGATTTGTAATCAGCACCCTCATATTATGAAAAACACGAGATTTCATCTTGATAGAAATCCAAATAATGATTTTCGATCTTTTAGGCAAACCTGAAGATCTGAAAGATCAGAAATTTTTGACTTTTGTCAAAATATACTCAATTGCAAAACTGAGACTGGATTTGTAATCAGCACCCTCAAATTATGAAAATCACAAGATTTCATCTTGATAGAAATCCAAATAAACATTTTCAATTTTTTACGCAAACCTGAAGATCTGAAAGATCTGAAATTTTTGACTTTTGTCAAAATAGACTCAATTTCAGAAATGCAACCGGATTTGTAATCAGCACCTTCAAATTATGATAAACGCGAGATTCCATCTTGATTGAAATCCAAATAAAGATTTTCGATTTTTTACGCAAACCTGAAGATTTGAAAGATCAGAAATTTTTGAATTTTGTCAAAATAGACTGAATTTCAAAACTACGACCTGATTTGTAATCAGAACCCCCAAATTATGAAAAATACGAGATTTCATCTTGATAGAAATCCAAATAAAGATTTTCGATTTTATAGGTAAGTGAAGATTCTGAAATTTTAGATTTTTATCGAACGAGACTGAAACTCGAAACTGCGACCAGATTTGTAATCAGAACCCTTGAATTATCCAAAACACAATGTTTGATCTTAATAGAAAGCCAAATAAAGATTTTAGATTTTTTAGGCAAAACTCAAAAATTGAAAAATCTGAAATTTTTGATTTTCGTCGAACGAGACTGAAACTCAAAACATCGACCAGATATGGAATCAGTACCCTTAAATTATCCAAATCAAGAGGTTTCATCTTAATAGAGAACCAAATGAAGATTTTCGATTTTTTAGGTGAACCTGAAGATCTGAAATATCTGAAATTTTTGATCTTCATCAAATGAGACGAAAACCCAAAATTGCTGATCTCTTTAACGTTTACAGATATAGATTTTATATGAAGTCAGTGTTAAATAATATAATAGTACAGTCATTTACAACCGCATAACTCTTGTATCGTGATGTCGTTCCCCATTACAGTCTCTCTTAGGGTACAGTGTCTTTTCTTTCGTCATACTAAATCCGATTGAAGCTTCGTCGTATGAACGTACCCATTTAAATCCACGTCTGCTTCCGCTACCTCCGCAACAATTTCTACCGTGTATTGATTAAATGACAAATCGTCCCTGACGAATTTCGGATTAGGTTTTCAATAAATCACGGCGTGCAAGGGAAAGGTGCGATGGCTGAGTTATTGAGAACTTTTTGACGGGCGACTCTTTGTCTTATTCCGTTCGGATTTGTCAGTCAGCCCTTCTTTTCCCTTCAATTCCGCCACTAATTAGGTATTTCGAGAGTTGGGTCGTGTAAAGGGGCAATTTTTGATCCTTTGGTATCTGTACCAAAGGAGAGCTAGAGCAGTTGATATAAAGAATGTTAGGAGCACCATTAGGAGAGAGAATTCATATTCTGAGATGACAGTGACATAATTACTTCCCACACCAATAGGTGAGGGGAGTATTGTGATCGCGAAAATTTTCGATTTTGAGATAATACGCTTTTTGGGCGTTTTATGATGTCTACATAACGAAAATCCACGTGACTCATTTCCGTCGGTCTGTCTGTTGGCGTTTTCCTAGCCTCCTAATCTCAGTAACCGCTCCATGGATTTTGATATAATTTGGGAAGCGATATGCTGTGGGGTCGTAGTAGGTAATGTTGCTACAATTTTGAGAATCGGTGCATGGACGGCGGAGTAATTAGCAAAAAACGAAAAATTTCAAATATTCCCCAAACTCCGTTTTTAGGCTTTTTAGGGGCTCCTGATCATTTTCTACTTTTTTGGGTGGGGGTGAAATTATGGTAGTTGGGGGGTGGGGGGTTGAAAAGCTGAAAAATTTGTTGTATTCATCATATATTGTCCAATGACCTGTGAAAGAAGCACCTAGTAGAATAATAATAATAATAATAAAACACTTTTTTGCGGTCGGGCGAGCGATGATTTGATTGCAGGGGCATCTAGACTATAGTTTCATACTGTGGGAAAATAATAAAACTGGTATCATCGGAATGTGTGGGAAGTACTGAGTCAATCAACTTGACTACATTTTTTTTATTCGACTTTTCATCAGATTATCGATCTCAATGGTGGAACTCACCATGTAGTTGTCTTGCTGTGCCCTGGCTCTTTGATTATTCTCCTGCAGTTATGCAATTTTTGTTTTTTGATTTTAATATTCCAACATTATGTGTCTTTATGGACCTAGCAAAAGCATTTGACACAGTCGATCATATGATACCCATGAAAACTTTACAAAATTATGGTATACGGGGTCAAATCTATCATCTAATTAAAAGTTACTTAAGTAATAGAACACAAACTAATGTGATAAATAAATGCTCTATTCTCCATTGCCTATAACATGCGGTGTTCCTCAAGGAACGGTACTGGGGCCATTATTCTTCAACATATATATAAATGACGGTTGATGTTAGTGGAGATGTGAGTGTTGCAGACGATACAGCTGTTATATTTTCTGCTAAAAGTTGGGAAATATTAAAGTCAAAGGCTGAAAATGGTTTTAAAAAAATGTTCAACTGGTTCAGTAGTCGACTTTTAACAGTCAATTTCAACAAGACTCACTTTGTTCCATTCGCGTTGTACGCAAACGGCTTACCGAAATACACCAACTTACAAATCAGTTGTAGACAGGTAGCTCCTATATCAATGGTCACCAGTATCAAGTAATTAGGAATATATCTAGATTGCCATATCAAATGAAAAGAGCATACAGAATATGTTGTCAAAAAGATACGTTACGTTATAAGCAAATTTAAACTCCTTTCCACTATACTTACCTATGAACAGATGACCATTGTATACGAAGCACTTGTGCATAGTCATATACGATATTGTATTGTGGTGTGGGGCGCAGCATGTAAAAATAATATAAAGGAAATAGAAATTATACAAAAACGTTTAATAAAAAATTTATATAAAGTTAAATGTACATATCCTAGTGACTTGTTATTTTCTAAAACAAGAATTCTAGATATCCGCCAAACATTTTTCATGTCATTAGGTATTTACCAATATAAAAATAAATCAAACTTGACAAAACACGAACATAAATATGACATAAGATATGCATGTAATGTTGTACCAAAAGCAAGGAAAAATACTTTATTACGATGCCATACATTTCTTGCTCCAAGACTATACAATAAGATACCAGAAGGCATAAAATGTCTAGTGCCTTTAAATTCATTTAAGTATGGTTTAAAACAATGGATAGTAAATAATAATCGCATTAAAATTCACCAACCTGTAGACATATGTAATACCTACTATTACTAATATCTATAGAATACAAATATTCCTGAATTAACTCTTATTTGTTGTTTCTATTTTATAATAATTGCCTTGTACCCAAGCACAAGTTTTTAACTTTTCTAGGGCACTTGTTGTTTATTGTATTTTATTTATTTTATATTTCCAATAAACGCTATACTACACTGGAGAGGGCTTAAAGACTCACCGATATTTTGATTGATAGGTAACGATAAGTAACCATACATTAGTGTTATTGAGTTATTGATGACAACTTTTTGACGGGAGACTCTTTGTCTTATTCCGTTCGGATCTACTTCACGGAGCCAGTCAGCCCTTATTTCCCTCTAATTAGGTATTTCGACATTTGGTCCCTATAAAGGGGGAATCTTCAGTCCTTCAATCTTGTCAGGTGCTTTTTAGGCTCACAACTAGTTCCAACTTTGGCCTGTCATCAGGCACTCGTGAATGCATCTACCTGCAACAAAATTGTGGTGAGCTAGGTGAAAGGGCACTCATAGTCCAAGGGCAATATTCCAGTGTAGGGGATAATTTTATGAACAAGGAGATGAGATCACCTGGTGTGGGATTGCTCAGCTGTATTATCGATGAGACAAACCCAAATTGAACGTCAGGAATCGTGTTGTGATCTGACGAGCAATTCTCGAGGTGCCGTTTTTAATCACCTTTTTGACAAGCTTAGACGGCGCATTCAACAGGCACGTGTGGCCATGACAAAGCTTACTAAAGCTACCAAAATGACGCTGGTTCAGTCTCTTGTGTTCTCCATATTATTATATGCCTCGGAAGCTTGGACTGTCCCCATACAGGATGAGCTCGGTAATCCAAAGAGACTATCCTCCATTGTGTCGACGAGAATGCTCGCATTCTTCGGACATATTCACAGAAGCGATAATTTAGAGCAGCTTGTAATGCAGGGTCAAGCCGCGAGTGGGCGGTGTCGTGGCCGTTCCCCTACACGCTGGGTGAATACGACGAAACAGTTGCTGGATATGAGTATCAAGAGCACCACTGAACTGACAGTAAATCGTAAACGATGGCGATCTACAGATCTCAAAACTGTTAATAATATCGTGTCGGCAATACTCTAGCTCCGACTTAATGCACATTACGAGTTCACAACATGTCTGTTAAGACATTGTGACTATGATGATGAGATAGCGCAGACAGTAGGCTAACGGGACGATAATCCTGCGGAAAAATCGAACTTACTAATATTTATCTGGAGGTTAACGATTAACTGTTAGATAAATGGTTTAAAAACCTGAACGAATTCACGTAAATCTTTATCCGACAGTTAATATCCATGGAAACGCTAACCGGCAGCTACCTAACTGACACTTTTAACTGGACATTGGGAAACCGGTTCTAAGACATAATATTCGCTCAAACCAAGCGGTTATTTTTGAGCGGCTTGAAATAACCTGGAAATTAGCTGAATTATGAGCCTACAGAGAGCGCTTAAAAACGCAGACAGAATAAGAACAGAAAAAAGGGGGATCTAATGGGACAATAGTCCTGCGGAAAAATCGAACTTACTAAATAATTATCTGCAGGTTAACGATTAACTGGTAGATAAATTGTTTGAACAATTGAAGGTTAAACCTGAACGAATTCACGTAAATCTTATCTGACAGTTGCTATCCATAGAAACGCTAACCGGCAGTTACCTAACTGACACTTTTAACTGGACATTGAGAAACCGGCCCTAAGACATGGTATTCGCTCAAAACCAAGCGGTTATTTTTGAGCGGCTTAAAATAACTTGGAAATTAGCTGAATTATGAGCCTACAGAGAGCGCTTAAAAACGCAGACAGAATAAGAACAGAAAAAAGGGGGATCTGAATATCAATAACGTGGAGCACCCTTTTTCTGGATCTTTTGTGTATTCCAGCCGTGTCTTCCTTTCACAGACAGACATTCCGCGAGTTTTTCCTTTATCGGAATTTTCAGGGGAGTCGCAAACATGATACGGAAAGCAAGCCATCCATCGACGTAGAGGAATGATAATTTCTGGGGATAACGCGGCGTCGAGTAGCCTAACTCAGAATTTTGTAATGCACTAGTATCAGGAGGTTAAGAACAATGATTTAATTGTTATAACCGCTTAGTGCATACAAAATAAACGTACTGCTGCACTTCGTTACTTTCTACATCATTTTGTTTTTTAGTAATTCCATTCTAAAGTTTAAAGAAAGGAATTCAAATTCAGCCAATCAGTGCCAACCGCGCGAGTCATCAGCAGTGCATTGTTGCCAAGAACAGCTCCGATTCGCAGACGGGAACAGAAGACAAGATAGATGAGCCAGCCCGCGTACAGCTCCGGCATTTCGCGCGCCATCAGAATGCGGCAACACAGCACACATATCTGTCTTTTGATTGGCTGTTCGCCTTTAGGGTAGTGACGTCACTGCCCTAGGAGAATTCAAATATTTTCCTTATTTTCACGGTTTTTCCTGTGCCCAAAAAAATCGAAGAAAAAAATGACATGCTTTTTATCACGTACTCTATCATAGGCAATCAAAAAAAATCATGATACTAGTCCATTTAATTTTTGGGATCATTAGCTAACTCAGTACTTTTCACGATTTGAAGTTTCTAAAAAACTGTGTCTGAAAAAGATGTCTATCTTAACTCAACGTATTTTTAACGTATTAGGATATTATATATTTTATTCTGCGGCAGCAAGTTCCGCAATGGACTGCTGACACCTCCGCTTGAAGTCGAGTGTGAGGGAGAGCTCCTCGGCTGCTCGTTTCGCTGCGCTAAAAAGAAAGGCTCCTATACCCGCATTCTCGTTCTCTCGCAAAAAGCAGATCAGGGGATCGATGCTGTTCGTTACATAGCAGGCAGTGGCAAAAACTACCCTGTTGTGCAGACGCTCCAAACTCAATAGTCCACGCCCCCCCCCCCCAAGGTGTCGCGGGAGGTATATTCGCGGTACAGAGGACTTAGGATGTACACTTCTCTCCATATTCATCCTTTTGCAGGTCTTCGTGTCGATTTCCTTCAGCTCGTTCACTTTCCAGTGTATAGCACCAAAGGTGTATAATAACAATGGGACCGCAAGCATGTTTGTGGCAGCGACTTTGTTCTTGCCGGACAGTTCTGATGACCAGATCTGACGGAGTCGGTGCAAATACTTGTGGCGGAGACACTCTTTAACCAATTCTGCCTCTTGGACATGACGCTGCGCCACTCCAAGGTAGGTATAAGTATCTCCGGCATGCAGTTGTCGCAAGATGCTCCCATCAACGAGCTGTTCCTCATCTCCACTATCTCCGCTTCGTCCTCTCTTGAGATGAACCAATGCACATTTTTCTGTTCCGAACTCCATTCCGATAGCATTACTGTAATCCTGCACCACCCTCAGCGATTGTTGTAGTTCGCGTTGGCCGGAGGCATAAAGTTTTAGGTCATCCATATAAAACAGGTGGGTGACCTTGTGCCTTCGGTTATTGGGCGTGCCACAGCTGTATCCTTTAGTATTTCTCAGCGCTATGGACAGAGGCAAAAGTGAGATGCAAAAGAGCAAGGGACTCAAAGAGTCTCCTTGGAAGACACCTCTTTTCAATGACACCAACTCTGTCTGAACCCGGGTTTCACCTGATGTTATAGTGAACCGGGTCTTCCAGAGTGGCATCAGTTATTTGATGCATCCCACTATCTGATTATCCACCGAAAGACATTCCAACAGCCGCACAATGAGGTCATGAGACGTGCTGTCGAATGCCTTGCGATAGTCAATCCAGGCCATAGAAAGGTTGCGCTTGTACTGCATGGAGTCCTGCGTGACACATCGGTCAATCAACAGGTTCTCCTTGCAGCCAGCTACTCCTTTCTTTGACCCTCTCTGTTCATACACGTCGAGAAATACAGGATTCGCAGCTTGAAGGATACGCATGTACAAGATTCTGGTGAAGAGCTTGTAACATGCGTTCAGACATGTTATTGGCCTGTAGTTTTTGGGATCAGACAAATATCCGGTGTTCAGGAGAAGCACGGTTCGACCCTCGACAAACCAAGCCGGAATTGGCTGCTCCTGATTTAGCCACGAGTTAAAAACTCTAGCTAAATGCCGGTGGCAACTGGGGAATTTTTTCCACCAGTAGGTGTTTATGCCATCCGGGCCAGGAGCTGCGAAATTCTTTGCGCCTCGTAAGGCGTCAAGAATTTCTTCCGTGTTTATCGGGTGACGCAGTACATTCAAGTTAGGAGTCCTCCTACAAACGGACTCGAACTGCGCCAAGGCCGGAGTGTCTGCTGAGAGAGGTTTAGGTTTTTCGTAAATGTCCCTCCAAAAGGCCTCCACGCGATCAGCAGTTGGCGGCTGCTCTATGGCTGGAGGCGGCTGTTGGAAAAGGCGAGAAGGTCTTTCGTAGAACATTCTGTTCTGCTCCAGACCTCTCGCCCGCGCCACCAACGATCGCTTAGCAGCGATTAGCATCCGTATCCTGTCAAGACAGTGTTGCTTGACAACAACCAGTACCGCTTGACTGAGTGTATGATGGTCGCGCCTCAACCCGTAGGCTATCTGGCGCACTCGGCGCGTAAAAGGCTTCCCAGCCGCTTTATATTCCATCACACACTGGATACGGGATACTTCCTGGCGAGCCAACTGGATTTTCGCTTCCATTTGGCGCACCCGTCTCTGTGCTCTCTCAACAGGAGAGTCTCTCACTCTCCCCTGTCTAGCTAGCCTCAGAGCCGCAGCGTAAATTTCGCAATTGATGCTCCAAATGTCAGAGGCCTCCGATAGACGTTCACCCACAATCTTATCGTCTCTCTTCAAATCTGCCAGCTTCAAGGACCTTCCGTTGTTATGCAAGGCCCTTCGGTCCCTGAAATCCCCAGGTGAGACGACTTGGTCGATTTCCCTCTCGGCGGGCCTTACCGGCGAACTTTCAGCCTAGCTAACAGGCCTTCCGTCCGCCGAAGGGGCAGGCTGAGCTGGAGCACCATATCCCTGCCTCCGGAGGTACGATACATAATCTCGCAAATTCTGAGAGGTAAGCGTGCTATGCTCTGGGTGCATTTCACACCACCTCTCATACATGCGGGACATGTATCCCCTACGGCGCGGGCTACTGCTCTCGTAGCAGCTCAGCAGGTCATCCCTGAGCTCCGTCGTCCACCTAAAACGGTCCATATCATTGCGGGGGGTCGTCATCAGGGCGATTCGAAGCACCGCCACCTTGCCCAACGCCGGCTTCCGAAACCGGCTCGGTGTGGGTGCTTTTCCTTCGAGGTGGTCGAACCCGAAGATAGGGCCCGTCAGGTGGTTAGCCTTAGGGGCCCCGCAGCCGACATTTCCGGAGGCAGCCGTCCAAACTGCCTCCTGAGGATGCACTTGCGAAGGTTGCCGGCTGGATTACATCCTTAGGCTTCGGTATACCCTGCGGTGTCGTCACGCACCGGATAGCCTACTGATGTTGGGTGGCTTCCTGCGGGTGTCTGGTATCAGCCGCCCCTAACGTGGAGTCAGACGCTGTCGGAGTACCGCTCCTTACATGGAGATCCGTCGTGTCCTGTTTATTGTGGAATAGCCGATCATCTGGATGCAGACGCTATTCCACCGTGCTAGTTTTGGTCCGCCCCGGGTATTTGATTTCCCCGGTATCACCCATATCTGGGAGGCGTTCCCCTATCCGCCACCTTGGGGAGGCGCCACTAAGGCGATCTAGCAACCCCTCGCGGGTGTCCGTATTATTATTAATACTATTATTATCATTATCTCTTTCCATCATCTATTATGTGGAAGGCAAACGACTCCTTTGACGTTGTCTGAGAAAATATCGAATCAGCACCACCGCTTCTAGACTCCCCGGTGTTTTCCAAATAATCAAGAGTGTGCATCAAAGCTGCAGCGACAGCCTAGTGTGGGCGGGGGACCCCCCAAGGTCTCCCGTCTGCATTAGGTCCCCCCATTATCTTGGAGGCAGCCTCCCGCCATTGTGCAAGCGTCATACTTCTTCCACAGTATATCCAACTATACAGTAGCGCAACTCTCCAGAATTTTGGTGGTTCGCGC
Organism: Callosobruchus maculatus; assembly: GCA_951848785.1. Lineage (NCBI taxonomy): Eukaryota > Metazoa > Arthropoda > Insecta > Coleoptera > Chrysomelidae > Callosobruchus > Callosobruchus maculatus. Next base: position 151,292 of record CATOUR010000261.1, read on the forward strand.
ATAGCATCCTGCGCATCGTTCGCAGGATGCTTAGCACGGCGATCGCCTGAGTCGTGTTCAGTCTACGAGAGTGAAGGTAGTGTCTTTGGCAGAACCGGATTAAGGAATTTGGTGATACGCTGATATGGATATCGGGACGCGTGAAGTCAAATGTTGCGTCGCTGTAGGCTGTATTAACAATTCCAAAAACTATGACTATAGTTTTTTAAGCTTCCTCAAGATGCTGCCAGATATGCGATTCCTCCAATGTTTAATATGTTCCTTTATTACCTAATAATATTAAAGTATGATAGCATAGCTCCATTTGTCTCTAACAAAGTCTGGCGGGTATTAGGGTAGCTGTGTGTTTTTTTTTTCAGTTTTTTAGAAGAGTTAGACGTTACGGAAAGACGTTCTTTAATAATGAGCCTAAAGTCAGAATGATAATTTCTCACTGTTTCCTCACAGCACCACAACGTTCAAAAGATGTTTCACGACATATAACAAAATAAATGTGATTATGCATTCAAGCATTATGAAATTTTAAGCAGGAAGTGAAGTCCATTTTAATAGATGCTCAAATAGAACGTTCACAATAAAAAGAATCAACATGCTAGTTTCAAAAATATATCATTGCCCTCTATAAACATGGATTCTTCTCTTCAATATGCCTATTCATAATATGTAATATGCAAATACAGAAGGAAAGGTAGTCTTGGTAAACTAGATAAAAAACAGTTTTGCAATTTTTTTATGAATAATGACCAGTTTAGTATATTTTATCGTTGTTATAAACATATTGATCATTATTTTTTATGTACACCTAACAAGTTTTCATCTGTTTTGCTGTTTACCACGTTTTCGTACCTCAAACGTTTTTCTATGATGATTGATAAAGATAAATTTAAAGATTGTGGGATAACTAGACATAAATGTTATTTTGGACGCTACGTCGTTACATATACCCATATTTGAATCATATAAGATATTATAAAGTTTTTATATTTATTTAAATGTTTAAGGTTAAGTAAGATAAGATAAAATAAAGTTGAATAAATCTCGCATTTTTGTAATTTACTTACAAACAATAAAGCCACCTATTTTCTCGGAGTTAACAATTTTCTTTCATACACCGACTGTTTCTTGTTTTTCTTCTAAAAAAAATGTTTACACCCCATTTATATGCAAAGAATCCATGATGAATTAGAAGAATCAGTACAAAACATTTTCACGTACATTAAATGCGAATGCATGGATATAACTTACAAATTGTAATTCAGAATGCCAAAGACAACTGCCTAACCTCGATGAAGAATATCACATACATAACACACAATAATTACGCTTCTTCAATCGATTATTGCTAATCCGACCCTGTGCTCAGAACGTAAACGGCAATACTTGCGGCTCGTGCTGAGGAGCCGACGTGAGGTTATGAGAGGCCAATTTTTCGGAGACAAATTGTCTGCATGATTTCTAGGGAGTTGCGCTACTGTATAATTGAATATACTGTGCTTCTTCCGCTCACGTAGAACGACGCGACGTTGCGACAGCAAGCAGCGCGATTAATAAATTGATACAAAGGAAAAGTAAAAAGAAAAGTGAAACGCTCCAGGTTCTCGTAATTAATGAATCGCTCCCTTATTAAAAACACCCCCGGGCGTGGCGGCGACAACGTGAAACGTTGCGACAGCCGAATAAAAGGAAAACTCACGGAAAACTCTCTTTCCTTTGCGTAGACGGACATTTTTCATTGCGAGGCGGTAACGGCAAGTAACCCAGTAAACACATATACGTTACTTAAACGTAATTTAAACGTGTGAACGGTTGATAAAACGTTTACGTTAGAATGTTAACGGTTCGATTTTGGTGTAAAATTATACCGTTTGATTAAAGCGTCATAATAACGTTTAATTAAATACATAATTCTACGGTGACTCAGTTTCACGTTAGAGTAACGTTGTGTACTCCACAAATAAAGTGTGACAAAAATGATGTATTCAGACGTTAATATAACATTTTGATTCATAATCATTCTGCAATCCATAGAGTTTCAATATTGAAGTAACGTTTGGCTAAACCATTTTATTAACCATATGAGCAACTGGTTTATCAAAAGTTCTTCATTTTTAAATTAGGAGCAAAATCTGGTCAAGTGTCTAACAAGAAACAAAATACATAATTTTGCTAATCCGCTATAAGCTATACAAACCGTTATGATAGCAGATGAAAATAACGTGCATTGCTCGTTCAGGTACAACGTTATAATAACGAAGTTTCTAAACGGAGCAATTTGATTGGCCAAGGCTGTGCGTGTATGTCGTGACAGCAGTACTGGCGGCGGCCATTTTCACCCGTGTTGTTGTAGAGTCAACAAGTGTTCTCCGCTCCCTGAGTCTTCAGCAGTTTAGTACAGGTCTTGCGTTTGGTGAGTACATCCACATGACTAACTAATTTGCTGAGATGAAAATGCGAATGTCCCTAATGCTAAAGATTTGCTGTGGACCTCAGAGATGCAAATGATGCTATTACAACTCGTCGCTTGGTGGCGTGCGTTTGTTCTGGTTTTTCTTCTCAACTCATATGTAGTACCTATAACCGTTTCTTAATAGTAGCATTGTAATAATTATCATGTTTCCTGATTATTATTTGGCTTTTTTACATTTTGTTTCATACTGTTGAAGGAATAAATCTGTATTGGTTTATTTTCATGTATTTATAATGATTTGGATTAACGCAAAATTAAAACTGTGACTTCCTAATTTTTATTAACGCCGGACATATTGTGGTGGCGGTCATGAAAAATAAATAGTTAGGGTTGTTCTAGATTTAATGAAAATGCTCTACTTTTAGGTAATGGTCAATTATGCCACATTTTAAGATTCTCTCAGAACGTCAAGTACAAAGAAAAGTAACAAAACGAGCAACTTTAACGAAACAAAAATTTTACATTGCGGTTTTTTATAAGCGCCCTTAAAGTTGTGTATATACTTTATTTTAAGTTATATGTTATACGTATATTCCTTTATAGGCAGCCTTCTAATTTAATGTATCTACTTATTAATGAGAGTTCAATAAATACGTTAAAAAAACAACCGTTGCGTTTTATTTATGGTACCCTTTAAAATTATAAGCACTATTAATAGCAATTCAAATACTACCTCAGAATAATGTTTTAAATGGAGAAAAAATAATATCTTATTAACGTTGCAAATACACGATTTTTAAACGTTTTCGAAAAGGGTTACAAATTGAACTTTTTTAAACGTATAATGATCGCTTTTTTAAAACGAGGATAAAACGTATATTTATACGTTACTTGTAACGTTAGAAACCGCGACAATTGTTGATTGTACCTAAAAAAGTAACGTAAAAATGAAAAGGTGTCAGGGATTAAATAACGTTTAACTAACGTATGAGTGTTTACTGGGAAAGCGTACCTCCATGGGCATTGCTGGTGGGGGACATAGGTGTAGTTGGGAGGGGCTTGGGGGGGTTAGCCACCAAGAATGAAATTATCCCCTCCAAAAGTCCAAAATTCGTTCTGTTAAGTTTATTGTGTCTAGGGCAGGGGACTTAAGCCCTCTCAGATCCAGGACTTAAGCCCCCCCAGGTTCAGGAATTTAACTACGCCTATGGTGGGGGAAAGAAGAGGAGGACAACCCTCCAGTGATATCGTCACACAGAAAAATCTGTCGTTCTGTCAAAGACTTACGCTTGGATTCAATGGGACGTTACACTCAGCATTCCTCAAATACAGCGATGTTTTATCCAGTGGGAAGTGTATAGTTGGTAACGAATTATATCGTATTGTCTATTCAACTACAAGATGTCACTGGATTCCAATGGATTATTCAATCGCAGCCTGTCGTTAAATCGAATCTGTGTTTTGTAATTGATTCTAAACTACTTTCTTTTCCTTGGGCCAATAGATTTTATTGCGAGGACAGCTGATTGATTCGTTTGGATGTTTAATTGTGTGATTTTGTATGAAGTTATAAGGAGCATGATACAAGAATTAGACATAAGCCTGCACCAGTTATTGTATTATTACCTGAAATATAACTGTCTGACTAATCTAAATACCTACATTCAAATGTGGGTGTTAGCTCTTCGAAGTCCCAATTTCTCAGTAGGTCCTCCATTTAATATATAACTGGACACATTTAAATCACACAATTGCTGATGCAATACGCAAAACCACGAGATGACACAACACGGCTAACACCGAAACAACACAACGGAACAACTTCGTCCATGTTGACGAGTTCGCGGCGATAGTAGCACTGAGATCATCCCCCTGTTCTTTTTTTTACCTTCGTTGAATCGGGACATCAGTCCCGCTGAATACTGATTATAGTTCAGCGAACGACAAGGGCCATTGAAACAAAATTAATTTTTATCAGATGAATTATCACAAACTGCTATTGCAGTAATAATTTTTGTACATTGAGTAGATTGTATGCTTTGCTTAAATGAACATAGGGTAAATTTCGAAAACCAAAGGATGTTTTGATTGCATTATATGTCAATACTGGTATTAGAATGATTATACATATTGTTATAACGAGTATAAAATTATTTTGAATTTATTGGCGTACCTGTGATTACTTCGGATATAAGGATTGAATTCTTTCAATGACATGGATTTGAAACAACTGTAAATATATTTAAAGTGATGCAAGAACGATAATTTGTCATAAGGTTCCGTGTAAAAATTCTAATTCTTCATAACAATAACTTTCTGGAATGATCTATAAGAAGTTTGGAATTTATGAAAATAGATACCTATTTAATTAAACTTATCAAAACTGAAAAAAGATGAATTGCAATTACTAGCCCAAGAAACATTTTTAGTTTTATCGAAACCTACAGGAGGCTGATACAGCTCAGTATTTAATACCCTTTTAAAGCAAACTTGCTTTAAGGACTTTATTAAGGCAATGATATAACCTCCACATAGCCGGGAGGGCCCACACTTAAGAGAGCTGTCACGACTTTTGATGAAGCTAGCCTTAAAACCACAAGTACTTGAGCAAGTCTGTGTTAAGTCTCCGATAAATACTCATTCTTTTGTCCTTAAAGCTTTGTTGAATCCTCTAGGCTTTAAGACATCATAACTTGAGGCCATGAAATAACTATTCTATCTTAAGATTGCTTTCCTGTAGATATTTTGGTAGACAAATGACGTATAAAGATAAGTTGGTTTTATGTACATTTTATCAGTGCTTTTTATCTAGACATTTACAACATGGAGTATTGTAGGTATATATACAATCTATTACTATTTTATGATCATAAATTCAGAATTTTCTCCAATACTACAATGAAAAAAATAAAACGAATCACAGTTTATTGATGCAACTTATAAGATAGCCCTAAAAAATGAGAGCTCTCCAAATATATTACAATTCTGATGAAAATCTTAATTAAAAAATATTCAATTCTTTTAGGTTAAAATATAAAGTCGCATATATATTAGTTTCAAAATGCAAGGGTTTACTTGCAATATATGTTCAGTCGATATACACGCTAGGAATTGTACTATTATCAAATACAATTACGTATATAAAATAATTGCGGTAATCAGTAACTCAAAAAATATGGCGCAATAGACGCCCATTTCCAGAATATTCTTAAAACCACATTAAAACTCATAAGTCTTTCATATGGATAATATAGTCTTGATACTGGCCTAATTGTTTTAAAATAGCTAACCTCAAAATATATTTCTTATTCCGTAGTATATCGTAAGTAGGTTATAACCTGTTGATGTTGGAAATTCTGTGTGACATTGCCATTGACAAACTAAAAACTAATCATTTTGTGGTTTCGTGCATTAATAATTACGTGCTGCTGTGCCTTTGAAATTATTTGAAATGATGTTGGTATTTCTTATCACCAAATATTTTCTTTAATTTGCTTTTGAAATGCCCATTTTTATTTAATTTGCACCACTCATTAGGTTTGGATCCCTTGTTAAGTTTTAATTTTATCCAAGCCTATTTAACAAGAACATGTCTATCCTATCATAAGCAGCCTGAAAGCCAATAAGTTTGAAGGAAGATTTTAGTTGTGCCTATTTGACTTGGAAAATATATAGTTTTAAGGCTTTATTGAGTATTTTCCTTCAACTGTTTAAAACCATTAGGCTTTCTTGAAGGCTTTTTTTGAAGTCGGTAAGTCTTAAGACAGTCGTAAGGACAAAATAGCTTTAACAGAATTTATATGAGACCACCATAAAGCTTAGTTAAAACTTTACAGTTTAAATTGACTATTGGCCGTATGAAATAGGTTTTATGGATACTCCTTATAACCTGTTGATAGGATAATTTGATCCTGAGTGCATTTGGCCATAGTCAATGCAGTCATAAAACACAACTCTTATCAAATGTCACCTTAAAACCTATTTAAAACCTACATGAAGCTAATAGGCTGCTGAAATGTTTCTTGGGAGGGGTGCTGGCCGGCTCCTAGACTATATCTGCATTGCTATCTACCATATATACATCATAGTATGGCGTTATACGTTTAAATGTACCAGATATAATCCAGCACCATTAATAATCAAGTAAGCTAGTGGCACTTTTTGTAAATCTATTCCAACCCCCGACAAAACAAGCGGATTAATTGCAGGAAGCTCGACACGATTAAAAATGACACAAAACGCGGCGCGTAATGACAGAGAAAGGGCGGAATGACATAAAGGGTTTTCTCTGTCATCAATCAGTGTACACCGACTCTTATCTGTGTACGGAACACCGGAGTATGTGTGTCAGTGGACACTATCAATTATGCCTGGGCCCTTTTGATAACGATCTCTCTGTTTTCTAGTTGCGCGTCCCAGGTTATGCCGGGTTTGATAGATGGGTTCTCGTTTCGGATATTTCGGGTCTATTAATTTTTTTGAACAGAAGATGGATATTGGGTAGAACCAGTGTTTACTCAAATAATATAAGCAAGCGAATGGGGGTGTTCGTATCTGTCGTATTATGCATTTATACTACTCCCAACGTCTAGAAAAAAAGGATATTTGCATTGAAAATTTGTACACAGCTCAGTACCATCTCTACAATCAAAAACATGCCGTTCGTAATATTCAGAAACGTTCTTTTATTAGTTAATTTTTTATTGTATCGAAAATTTTAGTTATGGTGCACAGGAAACCTCTTTATTGGTTCATGTTCATATTTGTTGATACAATAAATCGACGTTTATGGAAGTAAAATCCGATATGAGTTGTACGTTATGACGAAGCATTAATATATACAACAATTTATTTGTGCTGACAATTTACAACGTTTATTAATAACAAAAACCGTATTTATGAATTTGAAAACTGAATTTTATTAAAAATATCCTGAAAGAACAGTAACATCCGTTTATCATAATAATTAAAGTATTTGTTGTTTCAACAACCGTGACTGTGGGCACCATTAATTGTTTTCATTGATACTATAAACCTATCTTTATGTAAATCACAAACGCCAGTGCTTATAAGTAAAACGCATTTGTAAGATCAATAAACGTTGTCGTGAATATCATGAAACCGTTCAACGAAAGGCTGTTTTGAAAGTAGCGCCACTCGGCCTCTTGGCGTTAAAGATACCGAATAACCGAATCAGTGGAAGCGTCTGTACTTACAGGTACACGTAGTTTGTGTTTGTGTGTTTGTATTGATAGCTGGTGGACTGTGAAAAAAGTGTTGCTGTTCTGTTGGGAATCTAGCGTCCTTTAGGAATAATATTTAATAAAGAAATAGTGTGGTTCTTGCTGTTTCTGTGGTGAGATAAGCTACTAAAAGGTGAGTTTTTTCCTTCCTCCGACATTACATTACGTTAGGGGCTGCTGGGTATGAGGGGGTTGACAGCACAGTGTTTACGTATTCGATGGAAAAAATCCCTCTTGAAATACAAATCGACGTGTCACGGCGATTTTCAATATTTATGATAATGTCAGAGATAAGATGGGTGGCAAATTTTAGTTGGGACGCACTGCATATTTATTATATTAATTAACTTGCTTTGCTTGAATTCACAAACAGTGTTTATAAAATACATAACTATTCTTTGTGAATACAATTAATCACCTTATTGATACAATATGCAGAATACGCTATGATCATAAACACTAGTAATTGATTTAATAAATGCATTTGTGTGCATAGTAAACAATAGTCACTAAAAGCATAACATATATTTATTATATCAATAAACTTACTTTGTGTAATTCACAAATGGTGTTTATAATATTCAGAAACTACATTTGTGAATACAATTACTGAGGCACATCTCTCAACAATTCATAAATACTCGTTTATTGGATACGTAAAACTGTTGGTTGGCACAAATTCCATGAACAAGTTTGTTGTTAGCACAAACTTTTTTATTATAATTACGTACCTTTTTGGTTGAATGTAGTACGCATGTAACACTTTTTGTTCATTCAGACGCTGTTTACCTACATGACACCTCTAAAAAACTCTAGACGTGTAAAAACAAAGCATGGCTTTTTGTCGATTCAAAAACGACGACGGGGTGAACGACGTGATCTCTAGTTTGCTGTTGAGCGCCAGATGTACACCCTCCTATTGGTTTGATAGTTTGGTGTGCCATTGAATTCAACAGCAAGTCACCTTTATTTGTGATTCGTGATACAATGACTGCGCCACGTTATGTGAATGAGGTGTTAGAACCAGTTGCTGTTCCATATTATGTCCGAGGCCTCGAAGAGGGTTTCTTCCGGCAAGATAATGCACGTCCTCATACTGCAAGGGTATCGATGATTTTCCTAACGGAAGCTGAGGTCAGGGTACTCCCCTAGCCTCCACGATTACCCGATTTATGGACAATTGAAAAAGTATGGGATTAGATGGGTCGATACGTAGGCGAGTTGCCCAATCCTCCGACTATGTTGGACGAACTGGAACACGCTGTGAGGGCAGCTTGGAAGGCTGTACCTCTAGAGTTCAGCAACAATAAGATTACGAGCATCCCGCATTAGAGGAGGAGTGCGTTCGTTAACATGGAGAGCCCACCCATTATTGATCTGTTGTATTTTTTTTATAAACTAATTATGGCAAATGAGTTCGTTTATTATTGTATTTAGTCCTACGGCATTTCATTAACTGCAACCCTTTTTTTCTGTGTTCGGATTTCACTTGCGAGTAATAGATTTTATAGTATTTTTTTGCTTGCCCTTACCAATATTTAACTGTATCTTTTTCATTGCAGGTGAGTCCGTCACACACTCCACATATCTGCACTGCAGTAAGTATAACATGAAGTTTGTAGAGCCAATGATCAAGAAAATGGCAGTGGACAATCATTAAACCTTTTTCTTAACTTCAATATCTCACCAAAATCTCACCGCCTTGAATTTAGGATGAGAAAATATTGCACAAAAACATCTAAAAAGACATTTATCTAATTAAAAATTTATTTGAACTGCGCAAACGAAAGGAAACATTCTAAAAAGTTACATTAGCAGTAGGGACGAAATTTTCCTATAAAAAAATGTAGTCAAGTCGATTGACTCAGTACTTCCCACACATTGATGATATCAGTTTTATTATTTTCCTACGGCATGAAACTATAGTCTAGATGCCCCTGCAACTTAATCATCGCTCGTCCGACCGCAAAAAAAGTTTTTTATTCTACTAGGTGCTTCTTTCACAAGTCAATGGACAATCTATCATGAATACAACAAATTTTTGAATTTTACAAACCCTCACCCCCGAACCACCCCAATTTCACCCCCAACCAAAAAAAAATTAAAATGATCAGTGTACTGTATGCCCTATCCTATATCGCCACGTAACAATAACACACAATGACAATGTTTACCTCACACTTACTTCTACGCCTGCCGTTCCTCGACTGCCGATGCCGGCAACCACAGCACCAAGCGCTCGGTTTATTTACTTCTCATATATAGTCTGTTACATACAGTATGTCACAATCAGGAACCCCTAAAACGTCTAAAACGAAGCTTGAGGTGTTTTTTTATATTTTAAGTTTTTTATTATTGTCGCGCCGCCACTGAAATGATTTCTAAAAACCATACGCGCCTTCCATACTCGTCCTGGTAATAAATCTGTGTCAAAATGTCATTAAAGTCAATTCAGAAGTTTCCACGTACACAACACAGAACGGTCCAAAGTAATACTCGTATGTATTTTGTATGCATTAGAAAGTTCACGTCCCTTGGTTCCCGTAATCGGCAAGGCAATGTTCGGATGAAACTAAAAAAGTATATTATGCCGCTAGGTCTTTCTCTCTTAAGTCGGTAGACAGCCTATTATGAGTACGCCAAATTTTTCAGATTTACAACCCCCCACCCCCCAACCACACTAATTTCACCCCCACCCCAAAAAAGTAGAAAATGATCAGGAACCCCTAAAACGCCTTAAAACGAAGTTTGAGGTGTTTTCATATTTTCAGTTCTTTTAATATTGCTGCGCCGCCACTGAGACGATTTCTAAAAATCAGGCGCGTCTTCCATCCTCGCCAGAGTAGTAATATTGTGCCGAAATTTCATTAAAATCAATTCAGTAATTTCAACATTATAAAATACAGAACGATCTAAAGCAATACTCGTATGTGTACATCGGAAAATTCCTGTAATACACAAGGCAATGTTCGGATGGACCTAAAAAAGCGTATTATACCGCTAGGTCTTTCTCTCTCAGGTCAGTAGACAGCCTATTATAAGTACAACAAATTTTTCAGCTTTACAACCCCCCACCCCCAACCACCCCAATTTCACCCCCACCAAAAAAAAAGTAGAAAATGATCAGGAACCCCTAAAACGCCTAAAAAAGAAGTTTCAGGCATATTTGAAATTTTTCCTTTTTTGCTAATTACTCCGCTGCCCATGCACCGATTTTCAAAATTGTAGCAACATTACCTACTACGACCCTATACCATATCACTACCCAAATTTGATCAAATTCTATGCAGAGGTTACTGAGATTAAGAGGCTAGAAAAACGCCAGCAGACAGACAGACAGACAGACAGACAGACCGACGGAAATGAGTGACGTGGATTTCCGTTATGTAGGCATCATAAAATGCCCAAAAAGTATATTATCTCAAAATCGAAAATCTTCGCGATCACAATACTCTCCTCACCTATCGGTGTGGGAAGTAAAAAGGCTTTCCACGAAGAATTCTCAACTTGATCAAAGCCTCAAGTGCCTCATTCAAATAAACTAGACGCCTAACTCTGCTACTTTCCGAATTATAGAGAGGGCAATATTCCAGACAGCTAGACAGACCGACGGAAATGAGTTACATGATTCATCTTTTCATGTAGATGCCATAAAACATCTAAAGGAGGGTCTTTCAAAGTCGGCAAACTTTGAAAACTTTAAATTCATAGTTTAATTCTCATTCTAGAAAACTTGGGGCAATTGTGTCATTTTTTTGGACTGTGCTTCTAGAAATGTTATTTAGGGTTACGGTTCCAAAGTTTAAATGAACAAAAATAATAAAAGTTAACCACAATAATCGAAAAATTGTTATAATTTGAGAAAATTTCTAGGTTTTTTTTAAATGCCCATAATTTTCAAATTTTATGGGACAGATTTTTTTTCTGATTTTTCTCATGATAGTTACAACCAATCCTGTCATCCCGTAGCGCATTGACGTTGACTTCTGGGACACCCTGTATAACTAGTAAGGGACTAAAGGTCCGTTACCCCATTCAAATAAACTAGACTCCTAACTCCGCTACTTTATGAATTATAGAGTTTTCAAATATTCCAAACAGATAGAACGAACGACGTAAATGACTGAATACGGCTCATCTTTTGATCTAGATGCCATAAACCATCAAAAAATGTATATCACAAAAAATTTACATTAGCAACACGGACAAAACTTTCCTATAAAAATGGTTTTTTCCTCGAAGTACTCTCGACTCGCTCAAAGCCTCAAGTTCCTCATTCTAATTAAAAATAAATTGAATTAGGCGGGCGGACGGTAACCTAATATGATTATTTAATTAATAAGGCGGAAGTTTTAATTTCTGGTCGACGTGTTCGGAGACAAGCAATCAAAAAGTCGTTTCTCGGAAGTTTCGGTGTAACTTTACAGGGCAGACTAACTGGATTAAAAGGTGACAGATTTAATGGCCACAGATCACCGAAAGAGGTCGCAGTAGAAAGTTGAATTCACCTGGAGTGTTAGAGGAACCTTAGTTGAAATAAAATGCTAATCATCAATCTATGCCTCAGAAGGCAATGCTTATGTAACATGTTTCATTACTGTAAGCCCTGCTTAAATATCGGTAAAAAGAGCGAGGTCAACGACCTCCCGCCGACCAGAAAGTTGAATGGAGAAGTTTCCAAAAAAATAAAATTTGGAAAATTCATTATTATTCTGATAGTCTATTTCTTCACTTGAAGAACGTCGAAAGAATCATTTGGATATTCCAAAAAAAACGGCGGAGTTATTCAATTTTATATTTGCGTAAAGCGACCGCAGATGTGAAAAGCTGTATGACGTCACATGTTATTAATTGTTCGCGGCAGCCACAGTCTGGTCGGGACTCCGCTATGCATACGCTGCGCTGTACAGTATGCGACATTTAGACTTGAGTGGAACGGCGAAGGTGTTTGTTGTAACGGGCAGACGCCAGTACATTTTTGAAGTATGGAGGAAGGTTACGTTCGTGGTAATTGTAGTAATCTTCCTAAAGTGGATGACATGATTATGGACTTTTACTTCCCACACCGATAGGTGAGGGGAGTATTGTGATCGTGAAAATTTTCGATTTTGAGATAATACGCTTATCGGGTGTTTTATGATGTCTACATAACGAAAATCCCCACAACTCATTTTATGCTGGTCTGTCTGTCTGTCGGTCTGTCTGTACGCGTTCTTCTAGCCACGTAATCTCAGTAACCGCTGCATGGATTGTTATGAAATTTGGCAGCGTTATGCTGTGGAGGTAGTAGTAGGTAATGTTTCTATAAGTTTGAAAATCGGTGCATGGGCGGTGGAGTAATTAGCAAAAAACCAAAAATTTTAAATATTCCTCAAACTTTGTTTTTGGCGTTTTAGAGGTTCCTGATCATTTTCTACTTTTTTTGGATGGGGGTGATATTGGGGTGGTTGGGGGGTGGAGGATTGTAAAAAAAATTATTGTATTCATAACAGGCCGTCTACTAACCTGTGAAAGAAAGGCCTAGCGTCATAATACACTTTTTAGGTTCATCTGCAGGCGAGAGTATTGCTTCTGATCATTCTGTATGGTGTAACTAGGAAACTATAGGATTGATTCCAATTAAATTTTCACGCAGTATTACTACCGCTGCGAGGATGTAAAATCTTTATGGTTTTTAAAAATCGTGTCAGTGGCGGCGCAGCAATAATAAAAAAACTAAAAATATAGAAACAGCCCAAACTTCGTTTTTAGGCGTTTTAGGGGCTTGGTGATCATTTTCTACTTTTTTGGGTGGGGGTGAAATTCGGGTAGTTGGGGGATGGGGGGTCATAAAACTCAATTTTTTGTATTCATAATAGGCTATCCATTGAAATATTTGTTTGGTGTTTTTATGGTGGCGTTAGTACACCTGAGTACAATGCAATATGTATAGTTTCTCGGTCTGCTAGACATATTCTAATAATATGAGTACCAATAAACTGCAGTGTATCGTTTTGTCACCGTCGGCGTAGCCTACCCAGCCTACCCTACTGAAAACAAGGAATAACAACATGAACGAGGAGGCCGGCGGCGGCGCGGTGGCTTGCGGGAGCAGCATCCTCGACAGGGCATACACAGGCTAGCGTTGTGTCGTGTGACGTGTGACGACACAGCGGCTTCGCGCGGAGGATACGGCAATTCAAACTTTGAAGGGAATAGCGCGTGGTGACTTTCAGTTAATAAAAGTTAATAAAACTGTCAATCAATAATTTCTTTAAGCCAAACGAGGCAAAGCCTAAATACTAATATACTACGATTCGCTAGAATAAAACACGGTTGAATATCGGTCTGTCGGTCTGCCTGTCGGCGTTTTTCTAGCCACGTAATCTCAGTAACCGCTGCATGGATTGTGATGAAATTTGGGTAGCGATATGCATTACCATGGCTGCTACACTTTTGAAGGCGGAATAATTAGAAGAAACAAAAAATTAAAATATTCCTCAAATTTCGTTTTTAGGCGTTTTAGGGTTTCCTGATCATTTTCAATTGCTTTGGGTGTGGGTGAACTTTGGGCTGGTTTTTAGTGCTAGAGAGTAGTGCATGAATTTAAATGAAATTGCCTGTTAGTGCCTAACATATCATTTATTCGTCTGAGACCTAAATCACATTGACGAGCTTTAATAAAAGCGAAACGACGTCGTCTGTGATTGGTTTCGGATAAATGAATGAAATTGCTACTCTTTAATTGAGTTAAGTTGCTTTTTAGCATAAACAGAATGTCGGGAGTGTTAAATGAGTGTTCCACAAAAAAGAGTCTTTTTGTTGTCGTATCCGCAGGTTTCTATACCTGATGCTTTTAAACGGGTCACATAAACAGTGCTCGGTTCCTCAGATTAAACGCTCAGGTACCGGTTTTGGTAGATAGAGGGTGAACCAATATTTTCTCAAAGTACTGCTTCCCAATATCTATACAGCTCAAACTTCGTTTTTATGCATTTTATGGGTTGCTGATCTTTTTTTTTTGGATGAGTGTGAAATTGGGATGGTTGGGGTTGGGGGTCAAAGAACTAAGGAGTTTGATGTATTCATAATAGGCCATGGGGGCCCCCCAACATATTTTTTTAGTCTTTTGTGGGAAGCCTTTACCCTTCCTAAGGGCCCCCAAACAAATTTTTATACGGGCCCACTAAGACACGCTATACTTCTGATTAAATATAAGGCTTTAGATCCGGGGGAGCGGGCTTCTGTCTGGAGGGTAAAGAAGTGCGGCGGAGCTTCGCGCTGGGAACCTGCACGCGATATTGATGGCGGCATACTCGACGGAAGTCGAACAGTGCTCTGAACAGAGCATATATATATATGCTCTGACAGCCAATCAGCTCTGAAAGCGGTGGCAGCTCCGAGGGCCAGATCAACTCTGGCTCAAGAATGCTCGGCCGCCCTTCAGAAATTAGCAAGCCATAAGAAGGTGACCCTGCTGTGGGTCCTCGAACACATTGGTATACCGCGTAACGAGAGAGCGGACCGACTAGCTAGTATAGGGGCCAGCAGCCCCTGAATCGGCCCAGAACCTATGCTGGGAATTAGCAGACGCCAGGTCAATGTGAACCTGGACAACTGGGCCTACAAGGAACTGGCGAAAGCCTGGTTAGAGAGAGACGACTGCAGGCAAGCCAAAAGATTCATAGCAGGCCCTGATAAGGGCCGAACGCTATGGCTTTTGAATAAAGGCAGAAAGACGCTCAACCTTCTGGTGGGGGTTCTTACTGGCCATTGCCGGCTGAATAGACATTTGTCACTTATGAGAGTGGTAGGGGACCCCATTTGTTCCAGATGCGGGGAGGAGGACGAGACAGCGTTCCACTTCCTGGGCAGATGTGCAGTTTATCGCAACCTTAGGGTTCAGATATTCGGCACGACGGAATTTGGGAAGAACATGTCTGTACATGGAGAGATATATTTATTAGCAAGGGTGAGTGGAAGAGCACCTTGATGTGAACTCTCCCTTGAAGTTAGTGGGCATTTTTGTTTGTTACGAGTACCTACTTCTTTTATTTTTGTATCATATAGGTATTCGTTTGTCCATTAATAAATACGTTATTATTATTATTACTATTCGTATTCCGTAACTTGAAAATCGTGGAAAGACAAACTAGCAGCCGCCACCTTTTTTTTTAAAGGTGAGTCACCTCTGGAACAAAGTAATAGCAGTGCATTCGTCATATCTTTTCCCCGTTCAGTTTCCGGTAGCCTTCTTTGCAGAGTGACTCTCAGGCACTTCCGCTCTCCTCGCGTTTCCCGCTAAAGAGAAAATGGAAGGAGGAAATGCATTTTCTTTTCCCCTCTCGCTTCCAGCAAACCCAACTATGCACCGAGCACCAGGCTGGAGTTAGTTAAAATCGCATTCAACGAAAATTGCTACCTACCTTGAATCGCGTCGGTGTATGCAAGAGAGAAATGGGGTAGTTGCAAAGACCCGGAAGGTTTGAAATTATGCTGAGTGAAATTATTATGAAAATGCTCACGCATATAACCGCCTTTGTTGCATAAGTGGTTATGTATAACCAACGAATTCGCATGCATTAAAAGGAGCAAAATCCATGATCTAACAAGATTGATTGCAAAGCCATGTCAAAGAGTAGGTAACTAACAAGAGGAGACAGTCAGACAGAGCGAATAAAATTAGACAGAGATAGAGCTACACCCAAATTTAAAGGGCCTCGAATTCGCCCGAGCTGACCCGAGCTAGTTCGGTATCAAGCGTTGCCACATTGAGATTTGTATTCGCATTTCCTGCGACGTCATTATTTGGGAGATTGATAGGAAGTAGAAACACTTCGTCGCAGTATTGATAATTTACTTACTTACTTAACGTTTATTGGCCAGCTATATACAGTAAAGTACCTACATTTGTAGTCAGAGCACTACTGATTACTAAATTTATTTAAATTTAAAATTTAAACTAATTACAAAAAATTAACACTAAAAAAAACACAATAAACAATAAGAATATTACTATATGGACAAAAACTCATCCACAGAATAGGGGCTATGGTCCAGTAAGACCCGCTTTGCGTATGTGTAGAATTGTCTTTCTGTAAGTTTTCATATGTCCAGGGGAGAGGTTAGTGCAGCAAACTTATTATATATGCGTATATCGATTTTGTTTATCTCGGTAATTCGTATTCTGGAGTATGGCACCACAAGATCCATTGCAGATCTGGTTTTGTACTGGTGAAAGTCGGAGTGACGTAAGCGATTTGATAAATTTTTATGTAGGTATTTCCTTTAGCGTATGAATTATGTAGATTGATGGTAGGGTTAGAATGCTGTGCTTCTTGAAAAGGGTCCTGCAGCTCGTGCCCGGTGGTGCCCCCTCCAGGATACGAACTGCCTGTTTTTGTGACGTGAATACTCTCCCCACTGCTGCTGACCCACCCCACAGCAAAATGCCATAGTTTAAGTGGCTGTCGACAAGAGAGAAGTAGGCTAAGCGTAAGGCGTCGTATAGCAAGCATGTGTGAGGAAAGCTTAGCGGATAAATAATCAGTATGACAAGACCAGGAGAGAAAGGTATCGAGCTTGATACCTAACAATTTGACAGGCTGAGAGCGTGGATGGTGCTTATCAGAGCTGAATAATATATGTGTACTTTTATTATCGTTCAATTTAAGTTTATTGGGTGAGAATCAGATTTTTGCCTTGTCCATTTCGGACTGCGTCCCCGCTCTTGTCAAAATTGTGGTGTCATCAGCGAATATTATGCACTTATCGTTCACAAACGAGGAGGGAAGATCGTTTATGTACAGAAAGAAGAGAATTGGCCCGAGGACTGATCCCTGCGGTACACCATTTAAGACTGCTGCAATTTTGGATTCTTTCCCATTCATAACCACATAAACGTAATGAGAGTGGATAAAAGCTTTTATTCAACTTGCAGATGTGAATTACACCTAACAGTTTGAATTTACAATAACAAAGCATCTCTCAGATTTGTCTAAAAATTCTCGACATGGCAACCCTGCTCAGCAATAAAAATGGTCATCCATTCCCCGATTTCCGTTACAAATAAAACTCGTATAAAACAATACAGAAAATAGGTCGAAGTGGAGCGTAATCCAGGGGATTCTGACAGTAGTTTAATGTGGATGGAGTCGGTTTGATAGGCGGACGCGTTCGCGATAGAAATCGAAAAACGAACGAAATCGCCTCACGAGAGAAACAGATACATCACCGAGGATTGACGGGAGACGATGGAAGGGGTGGGGGTTGGAGGTTGGTGGTGTGTGGGGGGGGGGAGTCCTGCCACATCGAGGGGATATTTCGGAATGGGAGCAGTAGGCGATAGGGAAGGCCGAAGGTGAATACACCCTGGAGGATATGGGACAAGTCATTGTTCATTGAACGTCCGAGAATGTGGACTACTCGCAAGGGAAGCCCCAATACAGAAAAAAATGAAGTCAAGTTGATTGACTCAGTACTTCCCACACATTACGGTGATACCAGTTTATTATTTTCCCATAGCATGAAGCTTTAGTCTGAGATCCCCTTGCAACCAAATCATCGCCCCAATTTCACCCCTACCCAAAAAAGGTAGAAAACGGTCAGGAACCCCTTAAACATCTAAAAACGAAGTTTGAGCTGCTTTCGTATTTTTAGTTTTTTGATTATTGCTACGCTGCCACTGACACGATTTCTAACAAGCATACGCGTTTTCCATCCTCACCACAGTAATAATAATGTGTCAAAAATTTCATTAGAATCAATTTAATAGTTTCCACGTTACAAAATACAAAACGATCTAAAGCAATAGATACTCGTATGTATACAGAAAATTCCCTTAGTTTCGGTAATAGGCAAGGCAATGTTCAAATGGACCTAAAAAGCTGATTTATGTCGCTAGGTCTTCCTTCACAGGCCATTGGACAGCCTATTGTTAATACAGCAAATTTTTCAGTTTTTCAACCCCCCACCCCCCAACCACCCCAACTTCACCCCCAAAAAAACTCAGAAAATGATCAGGAACCTCTAAAACACTTAAAAACGAAGTTTGAGCTGTTTTTATATTTTTAGTTTTTTTATTATTTCTGCGCCGCCACTGGCACGATTTATAAAAACCATACGCATTGTCCATCCCCGCCACGGTAGTAATACTGTGTCAAAATTTCATTAAAATCAATTCAACAGTTTCTTCGTTACATAATATAGAACGATCTAAAGCAATACTCGTATGCTTTCACCAGTCCTTTGGTTTCTGTAATGTTCGGATGGACCTAAAAAAGTTATTTATGTCGCTAGGTCTTCCTTCACACCCTCCAACCACCCCAATTTCACCCCTACCAAAAAAAAGTAGAAAATGATCAGGAACCCCTAATACGCCTAAAAGCGAAGTATGAGGCATATTTAAAATTTTTCGTTTTTTGCTAATTACCCCGCCGCCCATGCACCGATTTTCAAAATTATAGGAACATTACCTACTACGACACCATGGCATATCGCTGCCCAAATTTCATAACCATCCAGCCGTTACTGAGATTACGTGGCTAGAAAAACGCGTATAGACAGACTAACAGACCGACAGACAGACCGACGGAAATGAGTGATGTGGATTTTCGTTATGTATTCTCTTCTTCTTCAGCTGCCTATCCACTTTACTGGATGTTGGCGATCACATTTTCAAACGCTTCCCTGTTTGTTGCTGTGTGTACAAGGTCCCCAATTGTTCTTAGGCCTGTCCAATCCCTCAGGTTTCTGAGCCAGGACATCTGTTTTCTTCCGACACCACGTCTACCTTCTATTTTTCCTTCGACGATCAACTGTAAAAGTCGGTACTTTGGGTTTCTCTTTTCGTTATGTAGACATCATAAAACGTCCAAAAAACGTATTATCTCCAAATCGAAAATTTTCGCGATAACAATACTCCCCTCATCTATCGGTGTGGGAAGTAAAAGGATTGCCGTTGGTGAAATGCAGTAGGACTAAATAAAATAATAAACGAACTTATTTGCCATAATTAGTTTATAAAAAAATCTATAATGGGTGGGCCCTCCATATTGAAGAATGCACTCCTCTAGCCTACGCGGCATGCTCGTAATCTGGTTGTTGATAGACTCTAGAGGTATAGCCTCCCAAGCTGCCCTCTACCATATTCCAGTTCGTCCAACGTGGTCGGATGATTGGGTAAATCCCCTATGTATCGACCCATCCAATCCCATACTTTTTCAATTGGCGATAAATCGGTTGATCGTGGAGGCCAGGGGAGTACCCTGACCTCAGTTTCCTGTAGGAACCTCATCGATATCACACGTAAAAAGAAATGCTCAAGTCAAGAATTGTGATATTCTTGTAAATACATACTCACAACAAGAATATCTGTTCTCACTCTAAAAATGAATATTTGATGAGAAAATTATAAAAAATTTGTATCAAGAATAATATGTTTTTGATTTATATACTTATTTTAAAGAAATATGCTCCGAAAGAAAATATAATTTTATTTGCAACCAAGACTATAATAATAATTTAATAACAAATATTTCATAATTTTATATGAAGATTATAATGTTTTCCAGCGGTCTCCAGTTTACTTCTATCAAGAATATAGACTGCTTTTAGATGCGAACCTTCATTTACAATATGATAATCTTGGTCTGAAAATGAACGCTGTTTTACAGGCACATCCTATATTTGTATCAAGTAAATCATTTATTTGACGTCTACCAACGTCGGAGTGCGCAGGCGCGCAGCGTGTTACGTGTCAACTCTAACCCCTCCACCCTCTCTACTCAACAGCCTGTTGCCCGTCCGCGTCCGCGCCGCCATTATCTGTTTTTGGATTGTCGCATTCGTCGCCGTATTTAGCATCGTAGAGTAATACCTGCATCCTGGATCCTGCATAATAGCACATAATAGAGTATCTAGTCAAACTGTTAAATAAATTGCCATTGCCACGTGATACCACCGTCAACCATCAGTAAACGCATCTGCCGGTAGTGCTGGTCCACCGCCATTTGAGTCGCGTCTAAGTTCCCGTCAGTTTCCTTATCACTGGATCTATCCAACCATGAATGAGCTATTAAAAAAATGGGGATGCGAAGACCTGCCTCTGGTGTTCCTACCAGCACGTATGTTAAATGTGATTTGAGAAATTTTCTTGCAGATAATGACATAGACGAGAAAAATTTCTACATGCTCATAGAAGAGTTTGAATGCTCAAATCAATACTACTAGATTCCTCATCCAAGAATATCACAATTTGAGAATAAAGTTGAGATACCTGCGTCAAGTTTATGAAATGCTCTAGTTAAGATTGTGGAATGCTTCAGTCAAGATTATGAAATGCTTCGGTCAAGATTACCATATGCTTGATTTAAGATTTTGGTATTCTTACTTTCAAGAATTTTCCAATTTTGCATTGAAGATATTTTCTCAATCTAACCTTTATATGGTCAAAGATATCGTATTCTTACTTTAAGATTAGCGTAACTTTGCGCGTATAGGAAGTTATGGTACACTTGAATTAAAGCATCTGTACTTCATATAAGAAATTATTTTTATGTGTGTACCCTTGCTATATAAGGACGTGCAAGATGTACAATAGAGCCCTACCACTCAATCTGATGATGAAATAGAATAATAAATAATAATTTAACCTACTTTATATTATGTTAACTCCCGCGATCCCAATGTCTACTTCCAAAACAGGAAAAGTTAGTTCCATCACCTCAACAGTCCACCTTGAAACACAGAAGAAGAATCTACAATCTGTACTTGTCCCAAACTCTCAGTCCCACCGAAATCCTTTAGTGATTTGACCGTCCAAAACCAGTCCTCAAACTACAAATTGTGGTTTCTCCACAGACTACTATTTTTCAGTAGTCTTTGGGTTTCTCGAACGCACAACAAGTAGTTCCAAACTAGAATTTAGCTGCTTAAACATGATTTTGTTATTGTGAACACTCGAACGATTTCACGTTGGAAATCTGATGCTAGAACACAACTTATAATATTATTATTGTCTATGTATTATTAACATTTCTCTGTATTAGTTAGCTTTTGCTAAATCAAGGTCTTTTATTCATTCATACGTTGTGAGTTTTGGATTTGCCACGTTATTAAATTAATACTCAAACTAAATACCTCTTCTTTACATTAAGAATTTTGAATTTAAACTATTTTGTTCAGTACTACTACCATCTATTTTAGAGATCGATAATTATTTTTTAAATCGCCAAAAACAATCTGGATGAAGAAATCTTCCATGTGTTTATTATGATTTCTTTCAATTATTACCGGTAGTGGGCGATGGTTGATTCATTTCTATATTTACGGATTAGTTTATGTTCGTTTGTGTTATTTGGAAGGTTTACAAAACATGAGCAAGGTCTAAACGTGACAGGCACGTATCCAGGATTTGATTTTGGGAGGTCCAGATTACATTTTTGTCACCTTTTAATGTTGCTTGACCTTTTGGGGAAATCCTACACCTCAAATTTGCTCTCGTCGGGGGAGAAGCAAATTTGTGGATTACATTTTTTAGACGGCATTATATAACATATCGGGGGGTTCGGACCCCCTGCACCCCCCTAAATACGTGCCTGAGACGTGAGTAACTAAACTAACTAAACAGTAATACGAAATTGCAGTGAAGACTACCTATTTTTCACTGGTATGAAAACTACCATACCCAATGGTGCATATTTAAGGGCAGACATAAAAAAAGGAAAGCAAAAAAGGGACCGCATTAAATGAGGGGTGTCCACATAGGAAATTACTAATTTAGACTGACACACGCACATATGGCTTTTGCTGGAGGATGACTTGCCACATCTGCTCCACAATAGTATACAGGACCTGATTTGTCACATTTTTGTCTTTATTAAGAGATTAATACGACGTTGTTAAATTTTTTTTTCAAAAATTATATTAATATCAATTAATAGATTTTGGGACTCTACTTTTGAGCCCTGTCATCAAAGGTGCAGATTGTGTACAAATTCACCACAACAAAACACAGACCTAGCACTATCCATATTAGTCTTTTTTCACACCACATATTAATTAAAAATAAATAAAAATGCCTTAAAAATACAATAACATTAAAAACAAGCCAAGAAACAAAATTTTCAATTAGAATTAAAAGCAAACGCTGAACGATGTCAACAAAACAATCTAGTATATAGACAAACTTCACAATCGGTATATTTGCCATCAGAAGAAATATGTAAAAACTATTTAATCTACCTCAAAAATTATATCCTCTTTGAAGGAGCTTAAAGCATTTTTTTGAGATTCCTACTTATGCGTAGATTGCCATTTTTTTAAGTAGACTCCCCATGCATTGATTTTTTTTCACAGTACATGATTTTCTTGACAGTTTTCCAACACTGATGTTGTTATCACCCTATTTAATATTATTAAGTCCGTCTCTGTTCAAAAGAAACATCTTGTCCACACAATAGGAAGTGAGGTAGTTAAGTAGAGGGAAATACCAGGTTACACAGTTGATTAGTTCGTTTGGAAATAGAAGATGTAATAATAGGTGTCTTCTGGAGCTAACAACTTTTTTTTAGCCAAGTGATTAGGAAGAAATGACTTTGGTGTTTTTTAATGATGACATTCGTGAATGACGTAAACGAAGTGTCTAGTTACAACAGGAAGTGTGGCAGTGACAGATCTATTTGAGGACCGTGATTTTAGGAAGTAATTAGGATACATAATTAGAACTAGCAAGCTTGACGAAATCGTTTAAATTGAAGTGAATAGGATAAGATTATGAAATCACTGGAGAATCGTTTTAGTATGAAGCTAATAAAAGCGTCTTAAAAACCAGCACGATACCTCATTCTAGATTTAATTCAATATTTTTTCAATAATTTTCGATCTCAAATTCAACACTTTTTGCGATTACAATACTTCCACCGTCTATTGGCTTAGACTAGGGTTGCCAACCGTACTATAAATTATTATAGTATTATATATAGGGTGAGTCAAGTTCAACGCCTCGGACTCTTGTGGCTAAACGATACCACTTTTCGAAAAACCAACTTTGCGAGTGTATATAGGTCGGGTTGTACTACATTCCAAAAATAATGAATTTTATACAGGGTATCTAATAAAAGTGTGACATATCAAAGTTATGTTTTTTAAAATACAGCACACTGTATGTTATCGCATATTCAGATTCTCGGGTGAATTTTAGTGTGACTTTATGTATCACACATGGGACTTTTAGTGAACTGTTTAGGTGCAAAACACAATTTTTGGTATAAGTAGATGTCAGAAAAAAAATGAATGTCACAGCTATTATAAAACATCAAGGGCTATGACTTTGCGTGTCACTAAGCATGAACTGCATGAGCTTATGTTAGATGGTCGAGTTTGAAGTACATTTGTACTTGGATAAATCTGTAGATCAATTAAGGAAACTTCAGTCAAAGATAACTTGATTTTTTCAAATGGCAATACCTAATTTTTATACACTCAAATGTAAATTTGGACAGCCTTTCTAATGATATGCAGTTGCAAATATCAATCTCCGGTAGTTTTCATTTAATTTCGAGGTTTTTATCAAATCGGTGTTTTTCATTTTCCCTACCTATAGACAAACTAGCAGGCCATGAAATATAAACAAAAACGTGTTCAGATGGAAGAAAACAACTAACTTAGCAAAAAAATCCAGAAGAAATGGAGTAAAAGGACAAGATTATGAAAATTCCCTACAACAAATGAAGTCTAACCAGAAACAACGGCGGTAACACGTCTAAGGTCAAAGAGAAGCTAGAGTATGACATAAATCGATAATTTTCACAGCCTACTAGCTACTGCAATGTACTAGAGAAAAACATTTCCAAAATCACTAAAAACTTTGAAATGAAAGCAAAACTTTCAGCGATTGCTGCTTTCAGTCTAATATCTTCAGAAAGCAATTTCACATTTAATGGCATAAAGCCGTCAAAGTCAAAAGTAACAATACCTCTGACTATGACTTTCTGACTGTAGTTCTTTAGATTTTTCAGTATCTATTAATAAGATCGCAAAAAAAGGAATACTGACAAATCATATCCTAATAATAATATGAACAGATTTTTAATTCATACGTAATTTTCCGCGATCTTGCTTACGGTTACTGAGGAATTTGTAGAACTCCAATCAGAGGTATTGGTTACTCCTGAATATTTAGTGTAATAGACAAATGCCACTTTTATCGAAGGTAGAAAATTGTTAAAGATTGCACGATATGCAAAAAATATAACTTTTATAAAAAACAAATGAATAGAAACTATTAAAGACTATTTTTATCTATCCCTACTGAAGTACCATATTTTTTTGAAGCGTACTATATGTTTTATAGCATTCTTATAAAAAATACTATACAGGGTGTTAATTAAGTATGTTAACAAACTTTAACCATGAATAGTACTCCGAAAAATGGAAAGAAAATGTCATATGAACATGGGCCCGGAAATGCTTCCTAAGGGAGCTACCCTGAAGACGGTTTTCCCTCGATATTCTCGAAACCATCCATAACAAAATTACGAAATTAAGTACGATGGGTAAGCTTTTGACGCTGAATCTGATTCTGAATTCAGAATTTCCTAATTTTAATCAGAGGCGTATCATACGGGAGGAGTTAAGGGTAAAAATAACCCCATTTTCTAAATGGTAATTTTTTGACATTTTGATTTTAGAATATGGTATTTCAGAGATTTCTAAGTAAAAATAGTCTCTCGGTACATCTCGATAGGGCTAACCTTCTTCGAGAAAAATGCAAATTATTGAATTGATGCAGGCTATTGTAAATAAATAAATGCACTTTTCTCGAAAACGGTTAGCCCTATCGAAATGTACCAAGAGACCATTTTTACGTAGAAATCTCTGAAATACCATATTCTAAAATCAAAATGTCAAAAAAATTACCATTTAGAAAATGGGGTTATTTTTACCCTTAACTCCTCCCGTATGATACGCCTCTGATTAAAATTATGAAATTCTGAATTCAGAATCAGATTCAGCGTCAAAAGTTTACCCATCGTACCTAATTTCGTAATTTTGTTATGAATGGTTTCGAGAATATCGAGGGAAAACCGTCTTCAGGGTGCCCCATGCAAAGGAGCGTAGCTCCCTTAGGAAGCTTTTCCGGACCCATGTTCATATGACATTTTCGCTCTATTTTTCGGAGTACTATTCGTGGTTAAAGTTTGTTCACATAATTAACACCCTCTATATACAAACAAAAAAATGTTGGCAACCCTAGCGTAGACAGCAAAATTGTTGAAGCTGATCTGTGCAATGGAAGCCAATGACCCTAACTCGCAGGTAACAGACAGACAGACCGACATCCAATTTGCAATGTTGACTCCGTCGTCGGAGCATATTTGAAGGCCGACCATAGAGCCGGGGAGGGTAATCAGCCGAAAAGGATGGAAGCCATCCGGACTAATCCGGGCAGTCGAAACCGGCGGAGTATCTTAGTCATTGGTGTCACGTACTGCCCGAACGCTTATATCATCGGAGTAATTGTAATTTCGACCGGTTCGACAGACTCGCTGCGATAGGTGGCGCTGCTATCGATGGTCTGGTCGGGGGATATCCAACATGTTAGGTGCACACCGCTCTGCAGATTGATACGTCACTCGTTTATCCCAGTCAAACTATCATACACAGAAAAAAATACTGTTGCGTTTCCAATTAATTGTTTGTATTTGGATGTTTTTCCATCACTTTAAATATATTTACAGTTGTTTCATATCCATGTCATTCAAAGAATTCAATCCTTTTATTCAAAGTAATCATAGGTACGCCAATTAATTCAAAATAATTTTATATTCGTTATAACGATATGTATAATCCTTCTAATACCAGTATTGACATATAATGCAATCAAAACATCCTTTTGTTTTCGAAATTTACTCTATGGTTCATTTAAGCAAAGCATACAATCTATTCATCTGATAAAAATTAATTTTGTTTCAATGGCCCTTGTCGTTCGCTGAACTATAATCAGTAGGTATTCGGCGGGACTGATGTCCCGATTCAATGAAGGTAAGAATAAAGAATAGGGGGATGATCTCAGTGCTACTATCGCCGCGAACTCGTCAACATGGACGAAGTTATTCCGTTGTGTTGTTTCGGTGTTAGCCGTGTTGTGTCATGTCGTGATTTTGCGTATTGCATCAGCAATTGTGTGATTTAAATGTGTCCAGTTATATATTAAATAGAGTACCTACTGAGAAATTGGGACTTAGAAGAGCTAACACCCACATTTGAATGTAGGTATTTAGATTAGTCAGACAGTTATATTTCAGGTAATAATGCAAGAACTGGTGCAGGCTTATGTCTAATTCTTATATCATGCTCCTTATAACTTCACACAAAATCACACCATTAAACATCCAAACGAATCAATCAGCTGTCCTCGCAATAAAATCTGTTGATCCAAGGAAAAGAAAGTAGTTTATTACCAAACACAGATTCGATTCAACGACAGGCTGCGATTGAATCATTCTTTGGAATCCAATGACATCTTGTAGTTGAATAGACAATACGATATAATACGCTACCAACTACACACTTCCCATTGAAGAAAACGTCGCTGTATTTGAGGAATGCCGAGTGTAACGTCCCATTGAATCCAAGCGTAAGTCTTTGACAAAACGACAGATTTTTCTGTGTGTATGTTCTTACGAACCTAGTAAATGAAGTCAATATAGCCATATATGGTGTTTCATAAGTTGACTTTTTTTCATACAACGGATAGTACTCGCCAAATTGAGTGTTTTTTCCCAGTAACATATAAACGAAATATTTATAGAAAACAAGATACTGACCCATAAAGAAATCCTCAATTCTAAGTCCATCCATGGGCAATGGATCACATGTCATTTATTATTTATTTAGCGTATGGCTACATGGATTAATTGGTAATAAGTCTTAAACAATATAACAAAATACAAATATTAAATTTAAAACAAACAAAAATAAATGGTCTATCTATCTATCTATCACATGTCATGATATCACAACAAACAAGGCGGAGCGCAAAAGTCCAGGACCGTAATCTAAAAATATAAATCGCAACAGACGCTACGATTGTTGTCAGGTTGTCATATGAGTTAATAAATTGCTCGCACTTCGTGTTTGTTTTCAGTATATTATTCAACTTCTCACTTTAGATGAATTTATGTTGCCATAAATTATTTCAAACTGATACGACGTGATTACATTGTGAATCTATCTAATATCCAATATTTTGTAAAATAATCTGAATATGTTCTAAGGGAAATCAGTGAATAATTTTCCAAAGTGGCAACGACGCATTTCTAACATGATGCAGACTTGCAGACACAGGGTGTGTCTGCTGCTGAGTGGTTATCAAATACTACGACCTACGTCGTGTTTCCTTTCTCGTCTTAATCAATCGTATCGAGTTCCAAATTATATTTACGTATTACGTTTACTTGATCACTTGCTTCAGAACCAGCTTGCGTCATTTGTGTTTATATTAAAGTTTTAGTGCCGCATTTTTTTGTTTTTTTATTATTTATAAAGCGTTCGGTGAATTATTTTTAATAAGTGGGTGATTTACTTTAAAACAATGTCAAGTTCAACAGATTCCGCAGACCGAAAGTTTTCGAAAAGGTAGACGATTTTGAAAAGCATGCCATAAGGCGGAAAGTCACGAGTTTTTCTTTCGAAATGTGATAAGTCTCAATGACACCAGCGATAGTGATGTAGCCGAATTATCAAGCAATCTTGATTCTGAGTAAGGTAGATGATTTTGTACACATTTATATTTGTTTATCTCGAACAGAAATTAGAATTAAATTTCGTCATTTATATATTCAGATACGGTCCTGCCTGTGGGCGGAGCAAATCCTCTTCTCTCCAATGAAATTCGACTCAATAGTCAAAGTTTATTTACTTTCACTATCAGGTTTCGGACTTTACACAGATGTTCACAGAGGTGTTCACCAGGGTTCAATATTAGGCCCACTACTATTTATGCTCTTTGATAATAACTTACCATCACACAAAACTCTTAAAATCTTCAGTTTAGAAAAAAATGTTTTCACACTGTACCCTTAGTCCTTAGTCAATCGGATGACTATACCCTTGACCCCTGGACTATAACTCGTTGTCTCTCTGCATTACTCGTTACAAACTACCGAAGAATTATCTGCTCCCTAATTGGAACGGTAGTTTTACTGCCCAGATTTTATTATGTGTTGCAATGGAAAGCTGTAAACGTAGTCGGAAAATCTCATCATCTGGTTTTCCGGAAACCCAAGGTAAATAGGCTCTGAATAAATAGTCCACACTTTTTGCCTTGCCAGTTTGTGGGATCTTAGTGTGTTGAAAGTATTTGTAAGTTAAGTATAGATAGGGTCATCGACCACCCGCTGATAAGAAATTGGCTGGAGGTGGCGCGCCAAGACTTTGTCACTGATAAAACTAGATAGTCTAAGATCCGAATATAAAGCGACCTTCACCGAACTGATTAATGGATGAAAAGCATTTTATATTAAATATGATATGTTAAAAAACATATCGCGAGTGGGTTGGCTGAAAAAATTCAGTCCAGAGTATGATTAATTAAAAATATTGAAAAATTAATTTTTTTTAAACATTTCACTGGTTTGGTTAATAGACAAATCACATACCAATCGAAAGTATGAAGCCCATAGAATTTGCAAACGTTAAGTTGGCTACGTTTTTCCCGTCCCAACTATAGGGTAGGCAGGTATAAACAGGTAAATCAATAATAGTAATTTGCACCGATGTGGTTTATGCATGAAACTTATATCAAAATAAAGATAATTTTATTGCAAACACGTCGATATAGGGTTGTCTGCAAAAAATGAATCTGGAATTCCGGTTGTCGAATTTTAAAGATCAAAATATTGCTGCCAGTGAATACGTGCGCCAGAGAGGTCCGAGTGAACTATCCCGTGTATTAACAAAGGACGCAGCATAGCAGCTGCGTGTAGCTCGGCCATTGAATGAAAGAGAGTGCGCATTTCATGTGTCCGTGAAATCTAAGTGATTTATTTGAATAAAACATACTCAAAGATGTATAAATTTATGAATCTTCCATGTCATTATTTCACAATTAAAAAAAAATTTAAAAGATGTATTTACTAAGATAGTTTTGAAGAGTAAATTATTATGCACTTATCGTATCCCCACCAAGACAGTTATTAAACTCTTCATTATATTTTTTACCCAAGGCAGTCACTTTTTTGTAGCACGTGGGACGATAATCTACAAAATCGAGTGATGCATTGGGTAACTCAACGCCACTGTATTTAAAATTTTTCTTTTTACCAAAATTTAATTTCAACGAACAATTTTTATACGTTTCATCGGTAAAATCAAGAACATCATCGTCCGAATTGCATAGAAAACACTTTTTAGCCATTTTTTATCACAATTTAATGTTTATAAATAACAACAATCAGTATAGTAGTAGTAGCACGCTTTTTCAATTCAGAAGAATGAGGCAAACTGTTCCAATACAATGATGCACAGCATTTACGATTGTATCGCTATCCTTTTCAATTTCACGGACACATGGCATGCGCACTCTCTTTCATTCAATGGCCGAGCTACACGCAGCTGCTATGCTGCGTCCTTTGTATTAAAGCTGAAAGCCTATGGCGCTGTAGAAGCACTGCGAGAGGATAAGTATCGGTTCACGTTAGATTTGAAACGCTGCAGATTGTAGCCGTAGGGAAACAAATTCCTCGGCAGCTGATTCCACAGCGTCGAAGTTCTCCAAAAGAAGGAATGCTGGAGGAGACTAGTTCGGGGAGTAAGGACCTCGACCTGGTAAGGATGAGCTCGCAGAGCTTCTCTAGTTTTCCTGGTGGACGGCCTGTGATGTTATTATCTGAGAGAGCTCAATCGAACATCTTGCGTGATAGAATCTGTAAAACAGGGATAGGTCAGCCACCCTCCTTCGATGTTCCAGGCTGTGGAGGTCCTTTGTGAGGTTAGGCGTATCGATTAGTCTAATCGCTCTCTTCTGGATAGTGTCCAGAAGCTTTAGAGAGTGCTTCGGAGCGCATCCCCACACATGGGAACAATACTCCAGCGATGGTCGGATCTGTGCCTTGTAGAGCAGCTGCAGTTGTTCTGGTGTATACAACTTCCTACAGCGGAACAAATCTCCAAGCTTCTGAGATGCCGTTTTAGCAATACTGACGACGTGGTCGTGCCATGACATGTTATTTTTGATGTTCATCACCAGAAGCTTGACGGAAGGTGATTCGACTATGGGGTGACCCTCCATTTCCACAGTTGGTAAGCCAACGTGAGACTTCTTTGTAAGTGTTGCTGTCTGAGCTTTCTGTACCTTGAACTGTACTTTATTTACTAATCCCAACTTGACAATTATTTTGATATCTATCTGTAAAGCCCAAGCTTGAAAAATATGATTAAGGTACGATCATATCTACACATCTTTTCAGTGTGAAAACAGCTTCAGAACTGTTTCATCCAGATGTATATTCGAGTGGTATCAGCCACTTACTCGCAGCAAACCGAGAAAACTCGCTTAAAAGGCAACTTGGCTGAGCCAAAATGAGAAAGTGACACTCGCCGGAAATAACAAGATTACCTTCACCTGAAAAGAGTTGAATCGCCTTGGCCCAAAATAAGAAAATCTAATAAGTTTCCAAGTTCTCCTCAAGCCAGCGCGGCTTTAAAATTCCGAGTGGCGTTTGCGGCAATCAAATGTGATATCCAGAAGCACGCCCGCAAAAACTTTCCCTAATTGAGTTTTTAGCTTTTAGTTGGACCGAATTTAAATTTGAATCGCTTTAAATTCCTTTGTAAGTCGCGTCTGAAATGCGCTGCCGTTTCTTCTAGAGTGTAACAGACACACATAAAAATAATTTCTTAGATGGAGCACAGATGCTTTAATTCAATTATACCATAACTTCCTATACGCGCAAAGTTATGCTGATCTTAAAGTGAGAATATAATATATTTGACCATATAAGGGTTACATTGAGAAAATATCTTCAATGCAAAACTGGGAAACTCTTGATAGTAAGAATACCAAAATCTTAAATCAAGCATGTGGTAATCTTGATCGAAGTATTTCATAATCTTGACTCAAGCATTTCATAATCTTAGCTGGGAGCATTTGATAAACTTGACGCAAGCAGCTCAACTTTATTCTAAAATTGTGATATTCTTGGATGAGGAATCTAGTAGTATTAATTTGAGCATTCAAACTCTTCTATGAGCATGTAGAAATTTTTCTGGAGAAACAGTTCTGCAAAATTTCTTAAATCACATTTAATATACTTAGTACTTATCTAGGAACACCTGAGTCAGGTCTTCGCATCCCAATTTTTTTAATAGCTCATTCATAGTTGGATAGATCTAGTGATAAGGAAGCTGATGGGAACTGGGACGCGACTCAAATGGCGGTGGACCAGCACTACAGGCAGATTCGATGACTGATGATTGACGGTGGTATCACGGGTATCACGTGGCAATGGCAATTTTACAGTTTGACTAGATACTATGTGCTATTATGCAGGACCCAGGATGCAGGTATTACGCTACTGTGCTAAAGACGGCGGCGAATGAGACAATCCGAAAACCGATAATGGCGGCGCGGTCGCGGACGGGCAACAGGCTGTTGAGTAGAGAGGGTGGAGAGGTTAGAGTTGACATGTAACACGCTGCGCGCCTGCGCACTCCGACGTTGGTAGACGTTAAATAAATGATTTACTTGATACAAATATAGGGTGTGCTTCTAAAACAGCGTTCATTTTCAAATCAAGATTATCATATTGTAAATGAAGGTTCGCATTTGCAAGCTGACTATATTCTTGATAAAAGTAAACTGGACACCGCTGGAAAAAATGATAATCTTGATATGAAATTATGAAATATTTGTTATTAAGTTATTATAGCCTTGGTTGCAAAGAAAATTATATTTTCTTTCGGAGCATATTTCTTTAAAATAAGAATATAAATCAAAAATATATTGTTCTTGATACAAATTTTCTATAATTTTCTCATCAAATATTCTTTCTTAGAGTGAGAACCGATATTCTTGTTGTGATGAGTATGTATTTACAAGAATATCACAATTCTTGACTTGAGAATTTCTTTTTATGTGTGGATGCTTTTTGCTCCTTGGTGGATCGTGGAGTCTGTTGTGGAGAACGAGATATGCCTTGGATTCACTGGAACTGCTCGTTTTTCACTCTACAGCTTGTGCAAGCAAATAAGATCAAAGACAAACGCAGCGGTGTAGTCCTAATGAGTAGGTAACAGAGTTGACAGGTCCTGATAAATACAGGCTGTTTATTTGGAAACCTCCCACTCCGGATGTCTCGAAAACCCGGAAAAACTTTCCCTAATTGAGTTTTTAGCTTTTAGTTGGACCGAATTTAAATTTGAATCGCTTTAAATTCCTTTGTAAGTCGCGTCGGAAATACGCTGCCGTTTCTTCTGGGGTGTAACAGATGCTTTTTGCTGCTTGGTGGATCGTGGAGTCTGTTGTGGAGAACCAGATATGCGTTGATGGATTCACTGGAACTACTCGTTTTATGCAAGGAAATAGGGTCAAAGACAAGCATAGCGGTTTTTGACCAGTGTGTCGCTAACAGATTCGATAGGTCCTAATATACAATATACTTTTTTTGGGTGGGGGTGAATTTGTGGTGGTTGGGGGGTGGGGGGTTGTAAAACTGAAAAATTTGTTGTATTCATAATGGGCTGTCCAATGACCTGTGAATGGAAGACCTAGCGACATAATTCACTTTTTTAGGTCCATCCAAACATTGCCTCGCTTATAATAGAAACCAAGGGAATTTGTGATGTATACATACGAGTATTGTTTTAGATCATTCTATATTGCTTAACGCGAAAATGATTGAATGAATTTTAATGAAATTTTGACACAGTATTACTACCGCGGCGAAGATGGAAAACGCGTATGTTTTGGAAAAATCGTGTCAGTGGCGGCGCAGCAATAATAAAAAAACCAAAAATAAAAAAACAGCTCAAACTTTGTTTTTAGGCATATTAGGGGTTTCTGATCATTTTCTACTTTTTTTTGGGTAGGCGTGCATTTAGGGTGGTTGGGGGGTGGGGGGTTTTACAACTGAAAAATTTGTTGTATTCATAATAGTGTCCATTGACCTATGGAAAAAATACCTAGCGGCATATTCTTTTTTTAAGTTCATCTGAACATTGACTTGCCTATTACAAAAACCATGGGACTTAGAATTTTGTGATGTTTACATATACGAGTGTTGCTTAATTTCGTTCTATGTATATTGCGTAAAGCGAAAATGATTGTATTGATTTTAATGAAATTTCGACACAGGAATTACTATCGCGGCGAGAATGGAAAACACGTCAGTTTCTCGAAAATCGTGTCAGTGGCGGCGCAACAATAATCAAAAAACTAAAAATATAGAAACAGCTCATACTTCGTTTTTAGACGGTTTGTAGGCTTCTGAGCGTTTTGCATCGCATGTAAAATCAAAACTGTGGCGTCCTAGTTCCTAAGGAGGGAAAGAGGGTGGGCGATGATTTGGTTGCGAGGGGATTTCAGACTATAGCTTCATGCTATGGGAAAATAATAAACTGGTATCATCGCAATGTGTGGTAAGTACTGCGTTAATCAACTTGACTCCATTTTTTGGTCAATTATTCTGCAATAAAATGGCACAACAATCTAAAATTACATATCAGTACAGTTTGGCATACCTTTCCAGTACCATAGATCAGAGGTCACCCGCACACACATAATGTCATACTGGGCGTTTCAGTTTTTATAATTTTCAGATTGTCACAGTCACAACCGCGAAGTCGCCACTTCTGGCGATTTTCATTCATGATCATGCCTGCCAGCCAAAGGTTAGTGATTTTTGGCTAATTTTCATGCCAAAAGCTGGCTACAAACATACTCATAACCTGGTAGCATACGATACTCGTTTTGAGTAAGACATCAACGGGCTCCACCGAAACTGCTTTCTTACTGCGCCTGACTGTGAATGTAGAGGAAATGTAGGTTGTATGAGAAGTTTAGTGTAACACGGTTTTATTAGTTTCACCTGTACGTGGGTTTGTGAGCTTGTAAAGATCATATGAACTAAAAACAAGTTTGCCCTCTCCTAACTCGTGTTGTTCGATTTCTGTTCACAAAAAATCGTTACATGTAACGAAAAATCCATTAAATTGACATAGCTGCCTGTCTCAGATAAGTATGCTTTCCCACGGTTCTAGAAAGATAGTTGTTGAATTGTGTCGGGTGCGTGATAGTAACTGCAACACTGCGCCATCTGTTGTCTTAAACTGTAACGTGTCATGTGTCGAACTCGCTTCTTGCATAGCCACCTATAACTAATGATACGGAACTTTGGCGCTACTTTTCGCCTGAATTGGGATTGGCATTAACAATTCACATTCCCAATGCCTTGTAAATGACATAACGTGGCTCTCGACACTAGGATAATGGTAATAGAATTAGGAGTACCAAAATGAACAATTTTGCTGGATGTGTAGCTTAAGTTCAATTACAAATGCACAAAGAATAGTTAAAACAAAGTTGGCAGCTTTATGGTTCATCGTTAGGTGTTGTATCAAATGGCCGAATCAGTTTATCAGTTAGAGATCAACTTGCAAAGCAGGCTTGAATATCGGACACAGTCAACTGTTTTATTAGGTAACGGTCATGTCACGGTGAAAACGCAGTCTCTCGACGATCGCCGAAGCTAAGCAGCGTTGAGCGCGGTTAGTACTTGTTTGGGTGACCGCTTGACTTTTTTGCAATATAATTTTTTTATAGAAGTTGGTTGTAATAATCCTAAGTGCCTCTAATTGAATCTAAAATTAATAAGTTGTTGTTAATCGGTTTTATATAAGGTCTGGCAGGTAGCGCTACAATCATGATAGCGTCCGTTCGAGACCGTCAGTTTAAAACCGTTAACCGTTAACTAAAAACTTAAAAATATAGTTTACAAAACTAAAATATAAAACACGGTTTTAAAGAACTCAGAACTAAAAAATTAAAAATAATTTTTAAAATAAGCTTAGAACAACAAAAAACGAAAAATACTAGTATGTTTGTGCCGCCCACGCGTTTTTCACAATCATACTAGTATTTCTCGACCTTTCTAGTTCTAAGTTCTTCAAAACGTGTTTTTTTTTGTTTAGTTTTTTTTTAAACTATGTCTATTTACTGATGATTTTGCCCTTATGTACCTTCTCTGTTAGTTGCATTGGATATTTCACACTTCAGATCCAATTTTGCCAATCGTCTCATTTTGTAAACCAAAAAGCGTCCAGACTGGTAGCAAGACGTGGAATCGTCACGTAAAAAAACGCAGAAAAAAGCAATAAATCCGCAGGATAGATTTTCAGGCGGGTCCCTTAGAAATTTTTCAAGGAATACGGCATCGCGTCGGGGGACGGACGACAAAAACGAATTAGAAGGAATAAAAGGACCCCATTTTTCTTCAGGAAGTAGAAAAAAGGCACGTAAAATCCAACACCGGCCTATGGAATTAGCTCTCTTTTCATGCAAAACGTAAATGTGTGCTGCGGAAGGAAGGCCGGTGATGTAATTTGGCTGATGTGGGCGAAGCCAGATATACAGGGTGCAACCCGAGGATCTGGAAAATCAAAAATTTTTGATATTCGTCAAACGAAACTGAAACTCAAAACCGTGACTGGATTTGCAATTAGCACCCTCAAATTATGCTAAACATGAGGTTTCATCTTGATAGAAAGTCAAATAAAGATTTTCGATTTTTTGGGTAAACCTGAAGATCTAAGATCTGAAATTTTTTATTTCGGTCAAACGATACTAAAACTCAAAATGCGACCAAATTTGTAATCAGAACTTTCAAATTATCCAAAACACGAGGTTTCATCTTAATAGAAAGGCAAATAAAGATTTTCGATTTTTCACGTAAACCTGAAAATCTAAAGTATCTGAAATTTTTGATTTCCGTCAAACGATACTGAAACGCAAAACTGCGACCGGATATGTAATAAGCACCCTAAAATTGTCCAAAACACGAGGTTTCATCTCAACAGAAAGCCAGACAAAGATTTTCGATTTTTCAGGTAAACCTGAAGATCTGAACGATCTGAAATTTTTGATTTTATTCAAACGATACTAAAACTCAAAACTGCGACCAGATTTGTAATCAGCACCCTCAGATTGTCTAAAACACGAGGCTTCATCTTAATAGAAATTCAAACAAAGATTTCAACTTTTTCAGGTAGACCTGAACATCTGAACGATCTGAAACTTTTTATTTTTGTCAAACGATACTGAAACGCAAAACTGCGACCGGATATGTAATAAGCACCCTAAAATTGTCCAAAACACGAGGTTTCATCTCAACAGAAAGCCAGACAAAGATTTTCGATTTTTCAGGTAAACCTGAAGATCTGAACGATCTGAAATTTTTGATTTTATTCAAACGATACTAAAACTCAAAACTGCGACCAGATTTGTAATCAGCACCCTCAGATTGTCTAAAACACGAGGCTTCATCTTAATAGAAATTCAAACAAAGATTTCAACTTTTTCAGGTAGACCTGAACATCTGAACGATCTGAAACTTGTTATTTTTGTCAAACGATACTGAAACGCAAAACTGCGACCGGATATGTAATAAGCACCCTAAGTTTGTCCAAAACACGAGGTTTCATCTCAACCGAAAGCCAGACAAAGATTTTCGATTTTTCAGGTAAACCTGAAGATCTGAACGATCTGAAATTTTTGATTTTATTCAAACGATACTGAAACTCAAAACTGCGACCAGATTTGTAATCAGCACCCTCAGATTGTCTAAAACACGAGGCTTCATCTTAATAGAAATTCAAACAAAGATTTCAACTTTTTCAGGTAGACCTGAACATCTGAACGATCTGAAACTTTTTATTTTTGTCAAACGATACTGAAACGCAAAGCTGCGACCGGATAGGCACCCTAAAATTGTCCAAAACACGAGGTTTCATCTCAACAGAAAGCCAGACAAAGATTTTCGATTTTTCAGGTAAATCTGAAGATCTGAACGATCTGAAATTTTTGATTCTCTTCAAACGATACTGAAACTCAAAACTGAGACCATATTTGTAATCAGTACCCTCTAATTATCTAAAACACGAGGCTTCATCTTAATAGAAAGCCAAACAAAGATTTTAGATTTTTTAGGTAAACCTGAACATCTGAACGATCTGAAATTTTTTACTTTTGTCAAACGATACTGAAACGCAAAACTGCGACCGGATATGTAATAAGCACCCTTAAATTGTCCAAACTATGAGATCTTATCTTGATAGAAAGCCAGATAAGGATTTTCGTTTTTTCAGGTAAACCTGAAGATTTGAACGATCTGAAATTTTTGATTTTCTTCAAACGATGCTGAAACTCTAAACTGCGACCAGATTTGTAATTGGCACCCTCAAATTGTCCAAAACACGAGGTTTCATCTCAACAGAAAGCCAAAGAAAGATTTTCGATTTGTTAGATAAACCTGAAGATCTGAAATTTTTGATTTTCGGCAAAGAAGACTAAAACTCAAAGCTGTGATCAGATTTGTAATCAGCAGCAAATCATGAGGTTTCACCTTAAATACGTACATAATGAATTTTACATCAAATCATAATAAATGAGTAGAGATGCGCGTTTCTTATTAAGCCTTGAAGACAAAACGAGGTTAGCTATAAAATTGTTTTCATCACAATAGGTCTTCAAAGTGTTAACCATTATCTTATTGCTCATTATTCTCTGAGAGAGTGTTCACCCTGTAGTATGTATTATTGATTCGTAGGTCCATTGCCTTAACTCAGTTTTCCAAATGCAAATTGTTAAAACAAGTGAAGCGCACCTATTAACCAATCGTTAAACGTTCAGCGCATAGTTGCTACAAAACAGAAGTTTAAATCTGATTAAATTAGAACGGAAAGCCCTTCTGTCTGCCCGGAACGCCATTTTTGGGAGCCTCGCCGCTTGCTGACAGATCCTAGGCGTTTCTATTTTAATTAGAATCCCGGAATAAGGTCGCAGGCGGCACCGGCATGGACTCGAACGGGTCACGATTTACATAATCTTCTTTGTCGAATTACCGGGCACAACTTTAACTGCGACGTAATTGTCGAGACGGAGGCCACGTTGACAGCTCGCCCGAAACTGAATATACGCCGATATTTTCTAGGCGGTGCAGTATTTGTATCTGCAGAATAGTAGGGTGGCCAACTTTTTTTGTAAGAAAAAAAGTATTGTCACGACGGCCTCTTTTTCTTCACCCAGGGAATCAAACTTTCACCGTTTTACTTCACAACTCAATACAATATCTCTTAACCTTATCTCAAGTACAACTCAACTCAACCGAACTGAACTGCCACGCTACCCGTGGCGCCTTATATACAGGGTCATCTTGTCCCTTTAGTCTAGTTAGTGTGTATTTTTCAGCTAAGCTAGTTGTTTTCTTTTACCTGAACAGGTTTTTGTTTATATTTCATGGCCTGCTACGTTGCTTATAGGTAGGAAAATTGAAAATCGCCGATTTGTTTGAAAATTTAAAATCAAATGAAAACTAGCAGAGATTGATATTCACAATCTTATATCATTAGAAAGGCTATCAAATTCTACGTTTAACCGTATAAAAAAAATTAGGCATTTCCATTTGAAAAAATCAAGTTATCGCTGATCAAAGTTTCCTTAATTTATCGACCGATTTCTCCAAGCATAAACGTAATTTAAATTTGACAGTCTCAACAAAGCTGACGCATTTTATGCTTAGTAATACGGCAAAGTCACAGCCTTCCATATTTTATAATCTCTGCGATATTCAATTTTTTCCTGATATCTACTTATACCGAAAATGGTGATTTACACCTAAACGGTTCGCTTTAGGTCCCATGTATGATACATAAAGTTACACTAGAATTCACCAAGGAATCTGAATATGCAATAATATACGGGGTGTTCCATTTAAAAAAATATAACTTTGATACATTTCATGTTTTTGGGACACCCTGTATAACATGAAAATATTTTTAAAATGTAGCCTTTATGGGTCTCTATCCATCCCAAATTATTATTTTCTTTTTCATCAAACACTTTAGCCATAATGCTCCGTGTCGAATAACGTGAATAACCCTGTATAATTCATCGAACCATCTAGAGAATCCATCAGTCATTCTCGAAAACTCTAGACGATTGTATGACGTTTACACTTCAAAAGATCTAACCTAGCACTTTGACTTTACATCATGTATGACAACCAATGACAATTAATACACGAATACCATAATATACAGTATGTTACAGTATAATAGGATTGAAAGTGGAAAAAACAGTAGTATCTTGGAGAAAAAAACAGTATCTTATTTTTTTTCATATTTTAAACACGTACTTTTTAGAGCTTTTCGTAAAGATTATCAATAAACGATGATTTCTGAAGACCTCGTCACATTTTAGGTCAAAATTAAAACGTATGAGTAGCTCATTTTTCATTAAATTAATTGAGACTTGGTTCCTATCACCTCGACACTTCGCATTCGTCACAGAAAATACCCTTACTATGAAGGTAATATTAACGAATTCTTCTAAAGCCTTTACTAACAAATAACTTCATTTTTTACCAGTGCTCATATTGTTAAAATCTTTATGGCTGAGGATAAAGCTTCGGTATCAATGTTAATATAAAACTGTATATTAGATCCTTTTTTTAAGCTAAACGGTAAAAAGTATTACATAACGAAAAACAGTATAATACTGTTTTTAATAACAGTATAATTGGCAGTCTCAGTAGGGAGTAGTATTGATGTGCTATTAGCCAGAAAAGGGTCAACCTTGGGACACCTATGAAATACAGGGTGGGCCAATAGTGCGTGGACGGAGGATTGTGGGCTTACTAAAAAATATTTCAAAAATCTGTCACTTAACTATGGTAGGGACCCTTGAGGGCCATAACGTAAAAATATTTTCACTTAAAATTTGACGTTTATACAGGGTGATTCATATCAAACTTACATTTTTTTGAATGGAATCCCCTATATATTATTGCATATTTGGATTCCTTGGTCAATTCTAGTGTAACTTTATGTATCACACATGGAACTTTAAACGAACCGTTTAGGCGCAAATCACCATTTTTGGTATAAGCAGGTATCAGAAAAAAATTGAATATCGCAGCGATTATAAAACTTAGAAGGCCTTGACTTTGCGGTACGACTAAGCATGAAATGCGTCATCTTAGGTCAGACGGCTAAATTTGAACTCTTTTTGTACTTTGAGAAATCAGAGGATAAATTAAGGAAACTTCAATCACAGATAACTTTATTTTTTCAAATGGGAATGCCTACTTTGGTTTAAAGAATCAAATGTAAAATTTGATTACCTTTCTAACGATATAGCATTCTTGATATCAATCCCTTTTGGTTTTCATTTTATTTCAAATTTTCAGTCATTCAGGAATTTTCACAATCTTGCCTCGTTGCTCTAGTTAGTTTGCATATTTCTACTGAGTTAGTTGGTTTCTTCCATATTAACGAGCTTTTGTTTATTTTTCATCGCCTGCTAGGTTGCTTGCACGCAGGAAAATTGAAAAACACCCATTTGACTGAAAATTTGAAATAAAATGAAAACTAAAAAAGATTGATATCAAGAATGCTATACCGTTAGAAAAGTAATCAAATTTTACATTTGATTCTTTAAACCAAAATAGGCATTCCCATTTGAAAAAATCAAGTTATCTGTGCCTCCTAAGTTTTATAATCGCTACGATATTCAATTTTTTTCTGATACCTACTTATACCAAAAACGGTTCGTTTAAGGTTCCATGTCTGATACATAAAGTCACACTAGAATTGACCAAAGAATCCAAATATGCAATAATATATAGGCGGTTCCATTTAAAAAAATGTAAGTTTGATATGAATCACCCTGTATAAACTCAAAATTTAAGTGAAAATATTTTTACGTTATAGCCCTCAAGGGTCCCTACCATGAACAAGTGACAGATTTTTGAAATATTTTTTAGTAAGCCCACAATCCTCCGTCCACGCACTATTGGCCCACCCTGTATAGTATTATATTTCAGTAAATAATGATTGTATGAAAAATAGTTTTATGTAAGAGTTCTTTAATATTGTATTTCTCATAATATTCCCATTCGGTTGTTTATGTTTCAGAAAACAAATGAGTAACGAAAAGCAATTGATTTCTTTTGAATACCCCTTCATTAGGTTCATTTGATACAGGTTTCTTTCTATTTTTAAGTTATTACTCAAATACAAGGATATTTTTATTAAGTTTATTCCATCATTTGTAATCACCATCTTCAAATTATCCAAAACACGAGGTTTCATCTTAATAGAAAGCAAAATAAAAATTTTCAAAGTTTAAATCGTGTCGGGATTTACATAATCTTCTTTGTCGAATTACCGGGCACAACTTTAACTGCGACGTAATTGTCGAGACGGAGGCCACGTTGACAGCTCGCCCGAAACTGAATATACGCTGCGCCGATATTTTCTAGGCGGTGCACTATCTGAATCTTTAGAGTAGGGAGTGTTTTATCTGAATCTTTAGAGTAGGGAGTGTTTTATCTGAATCTTTAGAGTAGGGAGTGTTTTATCTGAATCTTTAGAGTAGGGAGTGTTTTCTCGATGTGCTATTAGCCATAAAAGGATCAAACTTGGGACACCTATGGAATATATACAGGGTGCAGACGACAGAAAGGTTCTGCCGGTGCTCCATCTGGTACCCGAAGGTAACGGCAACCAAAGAAAATCGCTGCTAAACGCCACGGCGCGTTCGCTTTAGCCACCAGAGAGCGCGGTTCTATATGCTTCTGCATATTAAAGTCGATATACGAGGGTTGCTCTATATCTCCGTCAAGCCACCAGTACGCAGACAGCTGTTTCACGCTTATTAGCGATCATCAGTGCGCCATAGGTCGATTGACGGAAATAGAGAGCATCAGATTTTTCATGTTTACTAAACATGTGAAACATGTGAGAGCAGACAACAGAAAGCTTCTGCCGGTGCGCCATCTGGTACCCGAAGGTAACGGCAACCAACGAAAATCGCTGCTAAACAGCAGCAGACTTCTTGGTGGAACGCCACGGCGCGTCCGTTTTAGCCACCAGAGAGCGCGGTGCTATATGCTACTGCATATTAAAGTCGATATACGACGGACTTTCCGGTTTAGAAGCAACGGCCCTTGAAACGGAAAAGCTAATGCACGGTGAACCAGCAGCAAAACAGTGAAAACAAATTTCAAGCAAGTACTCACTATTTGGTTGCTACGAAGTTGTAAGTACAGTCCTGTCGCAGGCGTCTTCCGATGTCTTCTTCAATTCGGACCATACGAGGTCTTACAGCGTGTCCACCACGATGTGGATTCAGACATGCTGTGTCTCTAGCTCTTTCGCGAGCGAGACAAATCGACGAGGTACAGGGTGAGTACGGTTAGGGAAACGATTGGCATACACTCGCGAAGCCGCAGCGGTATTTTGACCACACTCACCGTACATTAAAATCATGTCTACCAGTTCATTGTTATAAGCCTGCGCCATTGTTGTTGTTTTTAAAGTCCGATCGTCCGACGTAGCAAGTCAAGCACTCTCGTACACTATGCCACAGCAACGCGACGTATGACGAACTGCCTGTTTTAGTGTTTTCTCACCGGCATCGGCAACGCTAACACTGCCTTGTTTGTTGTGATATTATGACATGCGAGCCATTGCTCAGGGACGGACTTAGAATTGAGGATTTCTTTAATAGTCAGTATCTTGTTTTCTCTAAATATTTCGTTTATATGTTACTTGGAAAAAACGCTCATTTTGGCGAGTACTGTCCAATGTATGAAAAAAAGTCCCAACTTATAAAACACCCTGTATATATATCTCAGTAAATAGTGATGGTATAAAAAATAGTTTTATGTAAGAGTTCTTTAATATTGTATTGCCCATAATACGGCAGGATTCAGTTGTTTAGGTTTCAGAAAACAAATGAGTACGGAAAAGCAATAGATTTATTTTAAATGGCAACTGATACCCTTTCATTAGGTTCATTTGATACAGGTTTCTTTCTATTTTTAAGTTATTACTCAAATACAAGAAAATTTTTATTAGGTTTATTACATCATTTGTAATCACCATCTTCAAATTATCCAAAACACGAGGTTTCATCTTGATAGAAAGCCAAATAAAAATTTTCAAAGTTTAAATCGTATCTCGATTTACATAATCTTCTTTGTCGAATTACCGGGCACAACTTTAACTGCGACGTAATTGTCGAGACGGAGGCCACGTTGACAGCTCGCCCGAAACTGAATATACGCTGCGCCGATATTTTCTAGGCGGAGTACCATCTTTATCTGTATAGTAGGGAGTGTTTCCTCGATGTGCTTTTAGCCAGAAAAGGATCAACCTTGGGACACCTATGGAATATATACAGGGTGCAGACGACAGAAAGGTTCTGCCGGTGCGCCATCTGGTACCCGAAGGTAACGGCAACCAAAGAAAATCGCTGCTAAACAGCAACAGACTTCTTGGTGGAACGCCACGGCGCGTCCGCTTTAGCCACCAGAGAGCGCGGTTCTATATGCTCCTGCATATTAAAGTCGATATACAAGGGTTGCTCTATATCTCAGTCAATCCACCAG
Organism: Callosobruchus maculatus; assembly: GCA_951848785.1. Classification (NCBI taxonomy): domain Eukaryota; kingdom Metazoa; phylum Arthropoda; class Insecta; order Coleoptera; family Chrysomelidae; genus Callosobruchus; species Callosobruchus maculatus. The sequence continues at coordinate 195,592 of CATOUR010000261.1, forward strand.
TACGCAGACAGCTGTTTCACGTTTATTAGCGATCATCAGTGCGCCATAGGTCGATTGACGGAAATAGAGAGCATCAGATTTTTCATGTTTACTAAACATGTGAAACATGTGAGAGCAGACAACAGAAAGCTTCTGCCGGTGCGCCGTCTGGTACCCGAAGGTAACGGCAACCAAAGAAAATCGCTGCGAAACAGCAGCAGACTTCTTGGTGGAACGCCAGGGCGCGTCCGCTTTAGCCACCAGAGAGCGCAGTTCTATATACTCCTGCATATTAAAGTCGATATACAAGGGTTGCTCTATATCTCAGTCAATCCACCAGTACGCAGACAGCTGTTTCACGTTTATTAGCGATCATCAGTGCGCCATAGGTCGTTTGACGGAAATAGAGAGCATCAGATTTTTCATGTTCACTAAACATGTGGAACATGTGAGTGCAGACGACAGAAAGGTTCTGCCGGTGTGCCATCTGGTACCCGAAGGTAACGGCAACCAAAGAAAGTCGCTGCTAAATAGCAGCAGACTTCTTGGTGGAACGCCACGGCGCGTCCGCTTTAGCCACCAGAGAGCGCGGTTCTATATGCTCCTGCATATTAAAGTCGATATACAAGGGTTGCTCTATATCTCAGTCAATCCACCAGTACGCAGACAGCTGTTTCACGTTTATTAGCGATCATCAGTGCGCCATAGGTCGTTTGACGGAAATAGAGAGCATCAGATTTTTCATTTTTACTAAACATGTGAAACATGTGAGAGCAGACGACAGAAAGCTTCTGCCGGTGCGCCGTCTGGTACCCGAAGGTAACGGCAACCAAAGAAAATCGCTGCGAAACAGCAGCAGACTTCTTGGTGGAACGCCAGGGCGCGTCCGCTTTAGCCACCAGAGAGCGCAGTTCTATATACTCCTGCATATTAAAGTCGATATACAAGGGTTGCTCTATATCTCAGTCAATCCACCAGTACGCAGACAGCTGTTTCACGTTTATTAGCGATCATCAGTGCGCCATAGGTCGTTTGACGGAAATAGAGAGCATCAGATTTTTCATGTTCACTAAACATGTGGAACATGTGAGTGCAGACGACAGAAAGGTTCTGCCGGTGTGCCATCTGGTACCCGAAGGTAACGGCAACCAAAGAAAGTCGCTGCTAAATAGCAGCAGACTTCTTGGTGGAACGCCACGGCGCGTCCGTTTTAGCCACCAGAGAGCGCGGTTCTATATGCTACTGCATATTAAAGTAGATATAATAATAATAATTGACATTTTTACTTCCCACACCGGTAGGTGAAGGGAGTATTGTGATCGCGAAAATTTTCGATTTTGAGATAACACGCTTTTTGGGCGTGTTATGATGTCTACATAACGAAAATCCACGTCAATCATTTCCGTTGGTCTGTCTGTCTGTCTGTCTGTCTGTCTGTCTGTCTGTCTGTCTGTCTGTCTGTCTGTCTGTCGGTCTGTGTGTCTGTCTGTCTGTCGTTTTTTTCTAGCCTCGTAATCTCAGCAACCGCTGCATGGATTGTGATGAAATTTGGGCAGCGATATGCTGTGGGGTCGTAGTAGGTAATGTTCCTGTAATTTTAAAAATCGGTGCTTAGGCGGCGGAGTAATTAGTAAAAAACAAAAAAAATAAATATTGCTGAAACTTCGTTTTTAGGCGTTAGGGGTCCCTGATCATTTTCTACTTTTTTGGGTGGGGGTGAATTCGGGGTGGTTGTGGGGTGGGGGGTTGTAAAATTGAAAAATTTGTTGCCTTCATAATAGACTGTCCACTGACCTGTGAAGCAAGACCTGGCGACATAAATAACTTTTTTAGGTCCATCCGAACATTGCCTTACCTTATACACAAAGCAAAGGAATTTTTTCTGATGAAACATACGAGCGTATTGCTTTAGATCGTTCTATATTGTGTAACGAGGAAACTGTTGAATTGATTTTAATGAAATTTTGACACAGTATTACTACCGTGGCGAAGATGGAAAACGCGTGTGGTTTTTATAAATCGTGCCAGTGGCGGCGCAGAAATAATAAAAAAAATAAAAATATAAAAACAGCTCAAACTTCGTTTTTAAGCGTTTTAGAGGTTCCTGATCATTTTCTGCGTTTTTTTGGGTGGGGGTGAAATTGGGGTGGTTGGGGTTGAAAGATTTAAAAATTTCTTGTACTCATAATAGGCTGTCCACTAACCTGTGGAGATCTAGCGATACAAATCACCTTTTTAGGTCCATCCGAACATTGCCTAGCCTGTTACGGAAACTAAGGGACTTTTCTGTATACATACGACAATTTATTGGTTTAAATCGTTTTGTGTTTTGTAACGTGGAAACTATTAAATTGATTCTAATGAAATTTTGACACAGTATATTGTTACCGTGGTGAGAGTGGAAAACGCATATGTTTGCTGAAAATCGTGTCAGTGGCAGCGTAGCAATAATCAAAGAACGAAAAGTAGGAAAACAACTCAAATTCGGTTTTTAAATGTTTTAGGAGTTCCTGATCATTTCCTGCCAGTTTTTTGGGTGGGGGTGAAAGTGAGGTGGTTTGGGGGGTGGGGGGTTGTAAAACTGAGAAGTTTGTAGTATCGATAATGGGCTGTCCATTGACCTGTGAAGCAAAGACCTAGCGGCATAAGACAATTTTAGGGGGGGGGGGGTGGCGATTATTTGGTTGCAAGGGATCTCAGACGAAAGCTTCATGCTATGTGAAAATAATAAACTGGTATCAGCGTAATGTGTGGGAAGTACTGAGTCAATCAACTTGATTCCATTTTTTTATATTAAGTTTAAATATTCCTGTAGATGCTTGATATTGTTTTAATGGCACTATAGATTTTCAAGTCATCTGCATAATAATATAATACAGAATAGGTATTCAATATACGCCACACGACTAAAAATTGGAGGCGTCCACGAACCGTGGAAAGACAAACGACAACCGAAATTGACAATCACGTCGTAAACGCAAAAAGCGACTATATCACTTCTATAAAAAGCAAAAAGTGTAATAACCAAGCAGAGAACGCGAGCGACCAAAAAAAAAATGTGTAGCCGGCGGGACATGTCGATGGCGCTTTGTGCTGGCCGAGCAGGCAAGACGAAAAAAGGACCAATAAAATCCGCCGAATTTATGACCGAAATGAAAACCTTAATCAACATTCCCCGAATTTAATCTTCGATTAACCCGCGGCGCATCTCTGGGGAGCTCTCTTCCCTCGTAAAAACGTATTTCTACGTCTACATCCTCGGCGGTTGTACAGAGAGAACATAGAAGGGTCAAAGAACTACATGTGGTCATTCGCGCCATCTGGTATAACTGCCCTTACAGTCTTAAAAATGCTGTAGGCCCGATTTTATCAACATGCACATTTTAACAAAGGCTTTGACCAATCAGAGCAGCCCTTTCAAGAACATGCATCTGTCAAATTACTCTGAAAATTATTGATTTCTCTTGAAGTTGACCTCAAAAAGTTCAAAAATGACATATTTTATATACAGGGTGTTCAAAAAGTCCCGGACCGGATGAATAACTTGGGAAGTAGGTGCCACACAAAAAAATGTTCAAGGGTAAAGTCGTAGGAAATTTTACGAGCTATCCGTTGGTGACCTTGATGGTGACCTTAAGCTTGGTCTTCAAGGTCATTTCAAGGTCAAGTTGATTTTTTTGTGTGACCCCTACTTCTCAAGATGCCCTGCACATCACAATTTAACTTTAACCTTGACCTAACCGTTCAAGGTCAAATTGCTCAAGAGGTCAAAGTCATAACCTGGTCGTAAAATTTTCCGTACTTTTCATTTCCGGTTTCAAAAATAGGGGTTTTCATTTAAAAAAATCAAATTGAGCTTGAAATGACCTTGAAGGTCAAGCTAAAGGTCACCATCAAGGTCACGAGCGGATAGCTCGGAAAATTTCCTACGACTTTACCCTTGACCATTTTTTTGTGTGGCCCCTACTTCCCAAGTTATTCATCCGGTCCGGGACTTTTTGAACACCCTGTATATAATCGACCATTGTAAACCATCTAGTATCTTTTCCAGTCTGATTTTCCACCCTAAATGGGTGAAAAATTGCATTTTCTTGTTTGATCAAAAGTTTAGCAATTGCTAAATCTCAACCAATCAGATTCCAGAGAAGCGGTAGATTTGATCACTGGTTTCATGCTGTATCAAATAATAATATGACGACAAGAAATTCACTCATTGCATTGTTTGGATAAAACAATATACTATCGATAATAATTATAAATACATGCAATATATCTTTGTTTTATAGTAAAAAAGGGTGAACATAGCATTTTGTTACATTTCAAACGATTTAATTGTTAAACAAGCTATTTTCCAAGCATGCATGTGCATTACTGGTTGCCTATCCAGTACGGCGAAGCTCACTATTTAGCTGTGTATAACCTTATTTCATATATGCTGCACCTTTAGATCCTCTGTGAATATTTCTATAAGAAGGTCTATAACAAACATGCATCCAGTAACTGAAAGATTGATTCTTCATAAAAGTATGTATTTTTTTCTATAATCCATCTGACTGACGGAGGTGGGATTTGTAATTATTAAAAAAGGTAGTTGCTGTGATTGATGCTAGGTACTTTTATGATTGTGTCACAAATTATCGCAGTTTGCAGTTAGTAATTATACAATAAAATTATAATGTAAACGTGAAAAATGTGACATTAATTTGCAAATCAATCGCTTTGTTTTGATATCCTGCTATGATTTTGATACATGAATTCAAAAATATTTTTGACAAAAGTGTCATCCAGCTTTGACGTTTTGTTTTCACTATTGATAAAATACTATTGGATGATACTTATTAGCATAGCCCTCAATATCCAATAGAAAGCTTTTGCTAAATAACATCCGATAGAAAAGCTTTGTCAAAGTCTTTGTTAAATATTATGCGTGTTGATAAAATCGGGCCTTAGACTACATAACTTCTTAAACAAGAAATTAAAACAAATATTATCCTTTATCACTCAACATTACTGGTATAACTACTCTTACAGTCTTAAAATTACTTTAGACTACATAACTTCTTGGACAAGAAGTTAAAACAAATATTATCCTTTATTACTCAACCTTCAAGGGATCTCCAACAAATCCAGACAATTATCGCCTACTTTCGTTAATCTGTCATGCAAGTAAGGTTCTACTATATATTTTACAATCTCGTTTGGAGAGCTTTATTGGCTGGCAAATTTCTCAGGCGCAGGCAAGTTTCGTGAAAGGACGCGCTACGCGTGAACAGATCTTAAACTTAAGACAAATTACGAGGGCTGCTCTATACCTCCGTCAATCCACCAGTACGCAAACAGCTGTTTCACGCTTATTAGCGATCATCAGTGCGCCATAGGTCGATTGACGGAAATAGAGAGCATCAATTTTTCCATGTTTAATAAACATGTGAAACATGTGCGAGCAGACAGACAAATTATTGAAAAAGCCAGAGAGCATTATTTTCTAGTTTTTATCTGCTTTGTGGACTATTCTAAGGAGTTTGGTAACGTAAAGTGGCCTAAACCGTGGAAAATCCTTATCTCTATGGGAGTTCCTTACCACTTAGTATTTCTCATACAGCAACTCTATAAGTCTAGCTCGGCTCGTGTAAGAATTGATGGTAACGTGTCCGATCAAACAGCAACCAGAAAAGGAGTACTCTGAACTTGTGCTGACGATACAACCCTTATTGCTGCTTGTCAGGAAGAACTAGTAGCTCTATTAAACATCTTAGAACAACACAATGCAGCATATGGTCTTGGTATTTATTAACTGTACAACAAGACCAAGGTTATGATCGTAGATAGAAGGCACGATAATCATCGAGAAATAAAGTCAGTAGGCCGTGTTGTGAACTAGTTCAAAGTTTTGTGTACCTCGGTTCTTTGATCGACAATTCGGGTAGCTGTGAAAATGAAATTCGATGGCGCATTCAACAGGCACGTGTGACCATGACAAAGCTTACTGAAATATGGCATGACCATAAAATCACTAAAGCTACCAAAATGTCGCTGGTTCAGTCTCTTGTGTTCTCCATATTTTTGTATGCCTCGGAAACTTGGACTGTTAAAAAAGCAGATCGAGCTCGCTTAGATGCTTTTGAAATGTTCTAGTTCCACTAGTCCTCCCTGAGAAGCAGCAATAAGGGTTGTGTCGTCAGCAAATCTTAAGTTGGATATTTTGCTTCCGCCAATAGTTATTCCGCCATTCCAGTTGTCCAATACCTATCTCATCACAAATTCAGAGTAAATTTCAAATAACATCTGAGATAATACCCTGACGAACTCCTTTTCTGGCTGCAATTTGACCAGACCGGTTACCATGAATTCTTACACGAGCCGAATTAGACTCATAGAGTTGCTGAAAAAGAAAGAAACACTAGGTGATAAGGAACTCCCATAGAGATGAGGATTTCCCACAGTTTAGGCTTGCTTGCATGAGAGATTAACGAAAGTAGGCGATAATTGTCTGGATTTCTTGGAGATCCCTTTCTATGAAGTGGAACAAAAATTGATGTGCACCATTCATCTGGCCAAACACCGGATGACCAGACACTTACAAATATCGTGTAAAAAAGAGATGTCGTCATCACCCAAGCATTTTAACGCTTCGGCAGAAATAGCATCAATGCCTGTAGCTTTATTAGTTTTTAACTTGTTGAGGGCATGTTCCACTTCAGATAAAAGAATATCCGGTTGATGTTCAAAATCCAATGAGAGGGCCTGTAGGCCATCCTCATGGTACAGATTTTCGCAATAGTTTCGCCATACCTGAATAACCTCATGCAAGTTGGTAATTAGCTGTCCCTCAGGATTTTTAACAGCCCAAGATTTGGGTTTAAAATCCCGACTGAGGCATTTGACCTTAAAAAACATCTCTTTCGGATGGTTAGTATTGGCATGCATCTCTATTTCCCTGCACAATTGCTGTAGATAAGAGTTCTTCTCGACATATAAGACTATTTATTATAAGAGATCTAGTTCAGCTATCCATTCAAGGCCTGTCGTGTGAAAAAAACCGCTCAAATTCCCTTAATATGCCCTCAGTGCACATGCTGGCACTATGTGGCTAATTGTTTGGTTTGGGTCTCCACAGTGGCAGCCTGGGTTGGATTGTTTCCCCCATGTATGGACGTTATGAGCACACATACCATATTCTGTTCTAATACGGTTTAAGATCTTCCATATACAAAGAAGATTCTTTATTGCTGGTAGTGTCTAAAAAACCTCTCTATTGATTGATCCCAGACAGCACTGGAAGGATGTCACTGTCCTGATTCCGCCCCTTCTTTGCCGTCCAAATTCAATTTCAGCCAGAGTGATTTGTACCCGAACGCCGGAAGAAAACTAGAAAAAGGTACATTTTTTAATTAAATTGTAAGCGTTTAAGTAATATCGGGAGTAAGTCGTAAAAAGAGTCGACGGTAATGGAAAGCACTTTGCGACGTGGCGAGGAGCAATGGAAAGAGACTTTTTACGCTCGCTGAAGTGCTCAACCTTTTTCATCAACTACTGCTCCAGAACTTTATGATTGCTCATTACGATATTCACAAGGGTTTATTATAGGGTGTTTTTGAAGCTTTTTAGGTTAGCTAGAAGTAAAAAAAATCAATACTCACACAATCAAAAGGATCATCATCATAGTCACAATGTCTGAACAGACATGTTGTGAACTCGTAAAATGCAAGTTAGAGCTAGAGTATTGCCGACATGAATATTATCAATAGTTTTGAGAACTGTAGCTCGCCATCGTTCGCGATTTACTGTCAGTTCAGTGGCGCTCTTGATACTCATATCTAGCGTGTAGGGGAACGGCCACGGCGCCGCCCACTCGGGGCGGACCCTGAGCTATAAGTTTCTCCATATTATCGCTTCTGTGAATATGTCCGAAGAATGTAAGCATTCTCATCGACACAATGGAGGATAGTCTCTTTGGATTACCGAGCTCATCCAGTATGGAAACATTAGTTCGATGGGCGGTATAAGGAATTCTCAGCATTCTCCTCCACGTCCACATTTCAAAAGCATCTATGCTATATCGATCTGCCTTTTTAACAGTCCAAGTTTCCGAGGCATACAAAAATATGGAGAACACAAAAGACTGAACCAGCGACATTTTGGTAGCTTTAGTGAGGTTATGGTCACGCCATATTTTAGTAAGCTTTGTCATAGCCACACAGAGATCTGTTAGTAGCCAGTAAACGTTACAAACTTATTGTCATATATCAATATGTTGCACTTTGTTATGTCATTGAAAAGAGAAAAAAAATCTAGGTATCATGAAAGGGTATATTGCTATTTGAAAAAATCTATTGTTTTTGGTACTTAACTCACTTGTTTTCTGCAACAAAAACAACTAAATACTGTCGTATTATGGGAAATACAATATTAAACAACCTTTTAATAAAAACAAGTATTTCAAACAATCATCCTTATGATATATGCAAAAAAATATATTCCATACACAATACACAATGGGCACACAAACTTTAAAATAATTATTATTATACCTGGTAATCATACAGTTACTGAATTTAACGCTGCTCATACAAACAATCCGGAATAGTTTCTCCGGAAGATGCGGGGAGCTGAAAAGGAACCGACGATGGGCGTGATAAATAAACAGGTGCGCGCTACATTAGAAAGAAATGGGAACAGTCATGTTAGCGCGTCGCCCGAAATTTGCAAAATTGTAGAGGAAGGCGATTTGCAGATGTTCTTTATCCCAATTCGTGACAGTTCATTTTCCAATATTTTTATATAAAATTTGTACATGACGTTTAGAAGGAAATTTCCCAGAGTGATATCGAAGCACTTTTTCATTTTTGCTTCTGGGCTTTTCTTAAAAAGATTACAAAGTTGACGAAGAAAATAGGCAACTTCAAACGATCATATTTCATGTTCAATCAATTTTTTTCAAAAAATGCTCCGATAGCCCCCTGTGAAATTTCCTTCTAAACTTCATGTAAAAATTTCATGCAAAAATATTGAAAACTAGAGCGTCAGGAATTGGGATTAAATCACTTGAAAATGATGACGCTTTCCGTAGGAGCCGCCTTAAGAACTGACAATCATTCACTGCAATCGTTTTAGCGAGGCACCACTGCATTTTTGGCGCCTACGTATGCTGTATTTTAATCGCAACACCGCCCATTACTTTGTTTTTATTTACGTTTTAACTTTATCCTGGAGATACAAGAAGCTTGGGATATAATAAATACCGACCGAGATAAGCATTCGGGTTCATAAATATGGCTGGTGGTTGGTTGGTGGTAAAGAGTGGGAGGAAAGTAAAAATGCCAGCTCCCACGAATATCAAATTAGCGAGCCATGCTTTTATAATTTCTCTTTTATGTTTCGGTTATTATACTCATAAAAAGCGTTCATTTAGTGGTATTGGCTGACCCGAGACCCGATGTACAATAATAATAATAAATGCCTTTATTCTACCACAACAATAAGGCGAAGTTTAGCCTAATGGCTACTCTTACACTTAACCTTATTATGCGGCACAAGAAATTACAAAAATTTAACAATATTCAAAATAACTAACACAACACAGCACCCCATCCTCCAACCACCCCAATTTCACCCCGACTCAAAAAAAGTAGAAAATGATCAGGAACCCCTAAAACGCCTCATAGGAATATTTAAATTTTTTTGTGTTTTGCTAATTACTCCGCCGACCATGTACCGATTTTCAAAATTATAAGAACATTACCTACTTCGACCCCACAGCATATAGCTGCCCAAATTTCATCACAATCCATGCAGCAGTTACTGAGATTACTGTAATGATTCACCCGTTTTCAAAATTATTTTTACATTATTTACTTGTCTACCATATACAAATAGTTTACAACTTCCACTTTTAGCAGCTACTTTCTCATTCCACTAGTTACATTTTTAAAACTGTTTTACTCCTTACTTCTTACTTTTCCCATCTCTATTCTTGTCAGCTGGAAATGTTAGTATACTACACCTGATGAGTGGGGAGTATGCCCCCTCTCTCTCACTACCGACATTAACCTCTATAAAAATGGGTGGCGATACATCACTCACATTTTTTAATCTTTAACAGTTAATACAAATAGTTATGTCTCTCTGAGATAATTTTTGTGTCTGTGCAATTATGTGATAACCAAGGAAAACCACCTGTTTTTTCGGGGTGCCACCAAGGAAAACCACACTTCTTTGTAAGGGCTCCACACCTCTTTTATGCCACCATCATGAACACTTTTTCGGGGTGACACCACCAGAACTCCTTCTGAAGAAGCCAGCCTTCTTTGGGGTGCCACCAGCAGCATGTGACATCTTCTTTGGAGCACCACCTTCTATTCGGAAGAGCACCATGAGAACTACCCCCTGGACTTCCGAAGATAAGTTCTTGTTTTTAAAAAAAAAAAGGAATCAGATAGAATACAAATGTACTGCATTCATATATATGAAATAAATCTTTATTAAACCATTGTTGTCCTGTTTTCATTTCTTGGCGGCTAGCTAGACTCACGCACACACGCACGCACCCACACACCCTTGTCTCATGCGAACCAATTGAGCTGCTGGTTGCTATGGGCAATATGTTGGTGGTGGCTCATCACCAAGCAACGCTTTTATTGTTACATTTCGAGACTAGAAAAACGCGTACAGACAGACAGACCGACGGAAATTAATGACGTGGATTTTCGTTATGTTGACATCATGAAACGCCCAAAAAGCGTATTATCTCGACAACGAAAATTTTCGCGATCACAATACACCCGTCACCTATCGGTGTCGGAAGTAAAAAGTAGAAGTCAGAACAAAGTATACAATACGGAGTCCAGTCAAAAATTGATGATTGCAAATGCATAATTCCAATTTTAAGAAGAAATAAAAAATTTTTATTGAATATTAGCTCATCTCTTAGTATACCTATTTTATACATGACAATTTTATTTTTACCGGTGTTAGTATCTTTTAATTTAATGTGGAATCCTATTACACCACTAGTATAAAGTACTGTTGTTTGGGACAAAAAGCTTTACCCTATTACTCTTACTAACAATTTACAGTCTTCTTTGTCAAACATATTAAAAAAAAAATGAAGTCAAGTTGATTGACTCAGTACTTCCCACACATTACGCTGATACCAGTTTATTATTTTTCCATAGCATGAAGCTTTGCAACCAAATAATCGCCAGCCCCCCCCCCCCCCTAAAATTGTCTTATGCCGCTAGGTCTTTCCTTCACAGGTCAATGGACAGCCAATTATCGATACTACAAACTTCTCAGTTTTACAACCCCCCACCCCTTAACCACCTCACTTTCACCCCCACCCAAAAACTGGTAGGAAATGACCAGGAACCCCTAAAACATCTAAAAACCGAATTTGAGTTGTTTTCATACTTTTCGTTCTTTGATTATTGCTACGCTGACATTGACACGATTTTTAACAAACATGCGCGTTTTCCATTCTCACCACGGTAACAACATACTGTGTCAAAATTTCATTAGAATCAATTTAATAGTGTCCACGTTACAAAATACAAAACGATTTAAACCAATAAATTCTCGTATAGTATACAGAAAATTCTAAGTCCCTTAGTTTCCGTAATAGGCTAGGCAATGTTCGGATGGACCTAAAAAGGTGATTTGTGTCGCTAGGTCTTCCTTCACAGGTTAGTGGACAGCCTATTATGAGTACAAGAAATTTTTTTATTTTTCAACCCCCAACCCCCCAACCACCCCAATTTCACCCCCCACCCAAAAAACGCAGAAAATGATCAGGAACCTCTAAAACGTTTAAAAACGAAGTTTGAGCTGTTTTTGTATTTTTAGTTTTTTTATTATTTCTGCGCCGCCACTGGCACGATTTATCAACACCATACGCGTTTTCCATCTTCGCCATGGTAGTAATACTGGTTCAAAATTTCATTAAAATCAATTCAACAGTTTCTCGTTACAACGATATAAAGCAATACTCTCGTATGTTTACATCAGAAAAAATTGTCCTTTGCTTTCTGTAATAGGCAAGGCAATGTTCGGATGGGCCTAAAAAAGTTATTTATGTCGCCAGGTCTTCCTTCACAGGTCAGTGGACAGTCTATTATGAGAGCAACAAATTTTTCAATTTCACAACCTCCCACCCCCCAACCACCCCAATTTCACCCCCACCCAAAAAAAAGTAGAAAATGATCAGGGACCCCTAAAACGCCTCAAAACGAAGTTTCAGCAATATTTAATTTTTTTTGTTTTTTGCTAATTACTCCCCCGCCTATGCACCGATTTTCATAATTATACGAACATTACCTACTACGACCCCACAGCATACCGCTGCCCAAATTTCGTCACAATCCATGCAGCGGTTACTGAGATTACGACGTTAGAAAAACGCCAACAGACAGACCGACAGACAGACAGACAGACCGACAGACAGACCGACGGAAATGAGTGACGTGGATTTTCGTTATGTAGACGTCATAACATGCCCAAAAAGCGTATTATCTCGAAATCGAAAATTTTCGCGATCACAATACTCGCCTCACCTATGGGTGTGGGTAGTAAAAGTTCTCATTGTAGCTAACCTACAAATGTGAACAAAACAAACGACACTATATCGAATATTATGTTTTACAATGTACTCTTGTCAGCCGTATCAGATAGTGGAACATGTGTTGCAGGCTAACATTATCTTAATGATAAGAATAAATTTATGCGTGATGCATATGTGGTGACCGGCTTCATCTATTCCTAGCTGATTTATTAACCTTATATCTTAGTATATCTCTTAAATGGTGTGCTTCTCTTGTGGTTTATTCTTTTATTAACATCATCTAAGGCACAGCATCAACCTAGTATTGTTATAGTAAATGAAGTTGATGCTTTTACTTCCGACACCGATAGGTGAGGGGAGTATTGTGATTGCGAAAATTTTCGATTTTGAGGTAATACACTTTTTGGGCGTTTTATGATGTCTACATAATAAAAATCCACGTCACTCATTTCCGTCGGTCTGTCTGTCGGTATGTCTGTCTGTCTGTCTGTCTGTCTGTCTGTCTGTCTGTCTGTCTGTCTGTGTGTCTGTCGGTCTGTCTGTCGGTCTGTCTGTCTGTCTGTCTGTCTGTCTGTCTGCCTGTCTGTCGCGTTTTTCTACCGTCGTAATATCAGTAACCGCTGCATGGATTGTGATGAAATTTCGGCAGCGTTATACTGTGGGGTCGTAGTAGGTAATGTACCTGTAATTTTGAAAATCGTTATACGGGGGGCGGAGTAATTAGCAAAAAACAAAAAATTTCAAATATGCCTCAAACTTCGTTTTTAGGCGTTTTTGGGGTTCCTGATCATTTTCTACTTTTTCTTGGGTGGGGGTGAATTTGGGATGGTTGGGGGGTGGGGGGTTGTAGTACTGAAAAATTTGTTGTATTCGTAATGAGCTGTCCATTGATATGTGAATGAAAAACCTTGCGGCATGATACACTTTTTAGATCCATCCGAACGTTGCATGCTTATTATAGAAACCACGGGACTTCGTTCTATATTGCGTAACGCAAAAATTATTAAATTGATTTTAATGAAATTTTGACACAGTATTACTACCGCAGCGAGGATGGAAAACACGTATGTTTTGGAAAAATAGTGTCAATGGCGGCGCAGCAATAATAAAAAAACTAAAAATATGAAAACAGCTCAAACTCTGTTTTTAGGCGTTTTACGGGTTCCTGATCATTTTCAATTTTTTTTTTTTTGGGTAGCCGCTAAATATTACACTTTTTTAGGTCCATCCGAACATTGGCTTGCCTATTACAGAAACCAATTTTGTGATCTGTACATACGAGTTTTGCTTTATTTCGTTCTATGTATATTGCGTAAAGCGAAAATTATTGAATTGATGTTAATAAAATTTTGACACAGAATTTATTACCGCTGCGAGAATGGAAATTGACTCTGTTTTTGAAAAACCGTGTCAGTGGCGGTGCAGCAATAATCAAAAAACCAAAAACATAAAATCATCTCAAACTTCGTTTTTAGACGGGTTGGAGGTTCTTGATCGTTTCGCATCGTTCATTTGAAGCATGCAGAAAAAAACTGTGGCGTCCTAGTTCCAAAGGAGGGAGACGCAAGAAACTATTTACAAGGGTTTTTTGTGTTGGATGTTGTTTTTGCGGGCGGATGGGCGATAATTTAGTTGCAAGGGGATTTTAGACTATAGCTTCATGCAATGGGAAATAATAAAATGGTATCATCATTATGTGTGGGAAGTACTGAGTCAATCAACTTGACTCCATTTTTTTCAGAACACTGCAGTGAGAAGTACTGTTATAGTACCGCAGTAAGATGAAAGTAAATACATGCAAAAGTAATGATGATCTATACAAATAACCGCTACACAAAATTATTATCTATCTTTGTAGGAAACATGAAGCAGGTTCTATATACATCATATATTCCTGATCCCTACTTGGCAGCAACGGTTGTTGGATATTTGATAGCGTAATTTGTTAGGCTTAAGAGGTTGTTGATGTCCAAAGCTACTAAATCATTTATGATATCAATATCCATGTTAATAAGATACATTTGCACTACTTTGTATTGCAAAACATATGTCTTCCGTAGTAGACATTCTAAATATTCTCACGGATCGAGGGGTCCAGTGTAAAGAGTACGAACTTCGTACTGGCTGTTTTAATTTGAACTTGTTATAATTGAGGTTTTAAATAACATTTTTTTTGTCATAAATGGAAAGATCATATATAAGTTTTATAACAAAACTGTTTTTCTTTTCTTTCGCAATAATTCAAAAGTTATATCAAAATAAAAATGAGTTTTTGAATCGAGTACCGAAAACAAGCCGACGGCTCCCGAACCCGTGTGACGTCACCATGGCGGTCAAGATGCTCCTTTGACCAACGACGTCCTACTCCGATACTAGATTCTAGATTCCCAACCAATCGCGAAAATACTTGCTGGTAACTAGTGTATATTTGTTGCAACATAGACGCTGAATGAAGTTTGCAGCTCGAGAGTAAGTCTACGATCGAAATAAATATATTTTTGAATGTTTGAAGTCAGTACAGATTCTAGTAAGTAAGTCCCTAATCAAATATGTTTCGTTGAAAAGATGTCCTCAATTAAAGGATGGCCCAGTGGTTAGAGAGTCCAGTAGTGGATCTCAGGGTCTTTTGATCGAAACCCAGCACTTCCAACTACTTTTTATTTTCTTATCAAAAAAGTTATTATTGTATATTGTGCTTTTTGCACTTGTTACGCACATTTTTTCTACGGTCAACATAAATATGTGTTTGCATCAAATTTTGTTAGACATATTACTTGCACTGCACAGTGCTTGTTAAATTTTTATGAAAATTTAATATTGTTAAGCTTCATTGCCCAAAGCTAAATAAATAATAATACCAAGTGATAAACGAATGTGATTACGAGTTAAAAAACTTAAAAATGAATGAATTGAATGGATAAAGGGATTTTGTTTTATTAACCAACTATTACATTTAAAAAAAATTAATGGCGATTGATATTGACGGACAAACCTCATTTCCACTGATTTTTTCAATTGTCCACCGCCTCCTGTACTTAGTTTTTGCTCTGTGCAGTGCAAGTAATATATCTAACAAAATTTGATTCAAACACATATTTATGTTGATCGTAGGAAAAATCTGCGTAACAAGTGCAAAACGAACATCAATAAATTTTTTTTTTGATAAAAAAAAAAAAAATTGCCCTCAAGGGCATCTTTACTTTGTCACCTTCCACGGAAGCGGATAAAGTAAAATGTGGGTGTGGCAATCCCAAGGTCCCTCGCCAGTCCGCTCGGGGTGACGTCGGAGTTTGGTGGTGGAGATGAAGTGAGGGCGTTATGCGCCAACTTCTTTGTCGCTGCCTCTATCCTACGTCAGTCTGAGTAGACCCCAGGAGTAAACCTGGCAAAAAATCCGCAACCCAAGGTGTCATTCGAACCGTGCTGAGGGGTGAATGGCTCTGCGTTAGTGAGTCGAGAACGGTGTACTCCGGATACCTGGCGCCCTCCGGTTTTACATAGCCTTCTGGCAGCACGCGGGGCTCTGCTGTTAGTGACTAATGTTCCCTAGCTACTCGTGGGACTTGAATGAAACGCAATCCTGATAAACCTTCGAAGGATTCCGTCCTCCAAAAAACCAATAGTGCTGAGGGAGCACTTACCATTCCCTCAGTAAGCCTGGAGACGGTGGGAGACTTCCCCCGGTTCCTGCTTATTAAAAGAGACCAAGATGATGAGAATTTTGATAAGATTAACCCATTTCTAATATCAAAAACGTTGTATGGACTGGTAGGAGAAGTTAAGTCAGTGAGAAAAATTAGAGAAGGACTTCTGGTTGAAACAAAATCCACCAATCAATCTAAACGCTTACTTCAAGTTAAACTTTTCAATATATATAGTGTCACCGTTTCTCCACACAAAACACTTAATCTGTGTAGAGGCGTAGTGTATTGCAGAGATCTTCTCAATTCAAGCGTCGATCAAATATGTGAAGAGTTGAAAGAGCAAGGAGTCGTAGCTGTGAGACGTTTAAAAACCAAAAAGGACGGTGAGCTCATAGAGACTCCCAATCACGTGTTCACGTTCAACAAGACAAAACTCCCAAATGATATAAAAGTTGCATATCACCTTCTTAAAGTACGACCTTATATTCCAGCACCAACTAGATGCTTTAATTGTCAAGCATTTGGACATTCTGCAGCTAATTGTAAAAAAGACAAACTTTGTCCATGTGGTGTACCTCCTCATGAAGATTCTCCATGTCCAGAACCAAAAAAGTGCGTCAACTGCGGGGGTGAACATTCTGCGGCATATAAAAATTGTCCTAGATATAAAATAGAAGCAGCCGTACAAAGAGTAAAAGCAACTGAAAATATATCATATAATGAAGCTAAAAGAAAAGTAACCTTAAATACACCTTCAACCAATGTGTCTTATGCTACTGCAGCTGCAACATCCCGAGAATCTATTGTTAAAGATGTCATAACTACCTTGTTGCCAGAAATAGAGAAAATAATAAAGAGCTCTTTACTTAGTGGACCTCCCAAACATGACTACTTTAAAAGCCCACTTGTGGCTGGTAATTCTTCCGGACGATGCCGTTCCGATTCGGTATCGACCAATATTTCGATGTCTTCCGAAAAACGAAAAAAACAGGGAGACTCTACAACAGAGGAAGAAGCTTCTGAAGGAACTTCCTCAACAACCAAAAAGAAAAAAGGTTGGCCGAAGGGCCAATCTCGGAAGTAAACTTACCTGTGATATTCCAACTGTGATACCCGTTTTCGTTAATATTTGTATGTTTACTAATTTATTTACTTATTTATTTGTTTACCTATTTATTTATTTGTTTACTTATTTATTTATTTATTTATTTATTTATTTATTTATCTGTTTATTTATTAATTTATTCACTAACTTATTTATTACTCTCACTATTTTATGGGGTATACTTTCTTTACAATCCAAAATAAATGTATAATAGTATTCTACAATGGAATTGTAATGGATGTGTATCACATATAAATGAATTACGCTTAATGGTGAGAGAACATAACCCCTTCTGTATAGCCTTACAAGAAACCCATTTTAAACCTGACTCAGCATTCTCTCTTCGAGGCTATACTACATTCAGAAAAGATGTTACACCAGTCCATAGAGCGAAAGGAGGTGTTGCAATATTGCTGAGAAATCACCTATTGACTACCCGGCTAGACATCGATACCACATTACAAGCAGTAGCTGTTAGTGTAGAAACACCCCTAAAAGTCACAATATGCAACATATACCTACCCGATGGCAATTGGCACATTAGTCAGTTACGCCATCTCATATCTTGCCTGCCCCGCCCCTATATTTTGGTTGGAGACTTCAATGCTCATTCTCCTTTATGGGGTTCTCCCCGACTGGATAGTCGGGGGCGAACAATTGAAGAATTCATCGAAGACTCGAACATTGTTTTACTCAATACAGGGAACCCGACTCATTTCAATGTACGATCGGCCAGCACGTCAGCTATCGACTTGAGCTTATGCTCACCTCAGTTATCTTGTAGACTGTCATGGAATACCCTCGATGACCTGTACTTTAGCGACCACTTTCCAATAGTTATTACCACTGATATTGAAAGCTATTCTATACCGTCTCATAAGAGATGGTTAACCAGCAAGGCAAATTGGGAGCTTTTTGCAGAAAATATGTCTACGCGTCCAACATCTGACGATAATACGATTACTGCTCTACAAACCTTCACAAATGCGATTAAAAATGCGGCTAGTACTTCAATACCACAAACATCGGGAACGACTTCGAACAGAGCGCTTCCCTGGTGGAATGACAATATTAGTGCAGCCATTCGAGAAAAGAAAACTGCCCTCAATATTTTCCGACGAAATCCAACTATGTCAAATAATATGGTCACATTCAAGAAGCTTAGAGCTAAGGCACGAAGGTTGATGAACGAAGCCCAGAAGAAGTCATGGCAGGAATACATAGCGTCAATGAGCCACGACGTCCCTCTAAA
Organism: Callosobruchus maculatus; assembly: GCA_951848785.1. NCBI lineage: Eukaryota > Metazoa > Arthropoda > Insecta > Coleoptera > Chrysomelidae > Callosobruchus > Callosobruchus maculatus. The sequence goes on from CATOUR010000261.1 coordinate 214,128, forward strand.
GGACATCTGGAGAAAGATTGCTACAATATCTGGTCGAAATCCCAATAAACCAATTAGTGCACTGAAATTAAATGGGCATGTAATAGATAATCCAGTCGATATATGCAACGCATTTGCCGACCAATTTGAGATGGCTAGTAGCAGCATCAACTATGACGCGGCTTTTCGAGCTGCAAAACAGGTATCCGAGGGAGAAGGAATATGTTTCAGGACAGCAGATCAACTTTCGTATAATTGCCCTTTCTCTTTCGATGAGTTAGAAAATGCGCTCGATGGTTGCAAGGAAACTGCCCCAGGGCCAGATGGTATACCGAACAGCATGATTCAACATCTACCTGTTGAAGCTAAATATAGATTACTGGCACTAATTAACAAGTCCTGGAATGAAGGAGTTTATCCAGATTTATGGAAGAAAGCCATCATAATACCCGTTTTAAAAGAAGGGAAAGACCCTTCGCTCCCAGGTAGCTACCGCCCAATATCCCTCACCTGTTGTTTGGGAAAGCTGTTCGAGAAAATGATCAGTTTTCGACTTGTTTGGACTCTTGAACACCTTGGCCTTATTTCAAAAAGTCAAGTTGGTTTCCGGCAAAAGCATTCTACACAAGATGCACTGGTATATATAGAAAACGTTATACAGGATTCCTTCTTCAACCGAGAACATACTGTGGCAGTAATGTTCGATATAGAGAAGGCTTTTGACATGACGTGGAGATTCGGTATACTGAGGCAGTTACATGAATGGGGCTTTAGAGGTAACTTACCAGCCGTTATACAGAGTTTTCTCAGTGATAGGGGTTTTGAAGTGCAGATAAGGGATGTAAGATCTTCCGCCAGGAACTTGCAAAATGGAGTCCCCCAAGGGTCGGTTCTTAGTGTAGCACTGTTCGCAATCGCAATAAATTTCCTAGTTGCAGATATTCCAACCACAATCCACGCAGTACTCTATGTTGATGATCTTACTATCCTACACCGCGCATCATTGAATGAAGGTCATGAAGAACTACAATCAGAAATAGATAGGATCAATAATTTAGCAGAATCACGCGGTTTCCGGTTCTCAACTACGAAAACTAGCTGTGTTCAATTCTGTAGACTTCGCACAGCCCACTCTCCTCCTTTTCTCACACTCAAAGGTGAAACTATAGCCATCAAACAATCTGTCAAGTTATTGGGCATCATGTTTGATAGCAAATTATACTGGAGTGACCATATCGAATATCTGATAACTCGTTGCAAAAAGAGTATCAATTTAATGCGGCGCCTGTCTGGTACTCGCTGGGGAGCTGACCGCGAGATTCTATTAAACATTTATAGATGTCTCATTGAATCCCGTATTCTATATGCTAGCCTAGTGTATGGATCTGCAAGACCTAGTAAGGTAAGTAGAGAGAGTTCAACTAACAGCTATAAGATTAGCTACAGGGGCATTTCGAACTAGTCCAGCTGTATCCATTCTATGTGATGCATCCGTAATGCCCATCCGCCACAAAATAAGTCTTCGAACTCTAGAATATGCAGCGAAAATTAAATCCTATTCACAACGTTTGAATACAGATCTGTTTAGGGACTGTGATATTAATGATTATTCGATAAGACCCTCTGTTACCAGACCAGTCAGAATAAGGAGTATCGAGTTCGCAGATAAATATGAGGCTAGAATAGATAACGTCTTGCAGATTTGTGCACCAAGCACTGAACCATGGACTAGGCCAAGGTTAAACATAAACCTAAAACTGACAGCTTTTCCACGAAACGAAACCTCAAAGACAATATATTTAGCCGCCTTTGAGCGAGAAATATCCAAGCTCCCAAATCATTTGATAATATATACAGATGGCTCTAAAACTACTAGCGGTGTAGGTGCAGCTATTGTGGTGGGAGACCAATCGTTTTCGTGGACACTTGATTTACGCATGAGTATATACTCTGCTGAGGCCTTCGCCATATGGCAAGCACTGTTATATTTTAGATTCTGTTCACACAGTAAGTGCGTCATAGTATCTGACTCCCTCAGCGTATTGCAAGCTGCAAAAAGTTATATTACCCAGGACGGATCTATCATGAGAATCATTGAGCAGGTCATCTCCTTAAAGTCTGAAGGTAAAGAAGTGCACCTTATTTGGATACCTGGTCACGTGGGTATTCAAGGAAATGAACGAGTGGATGCAGCCGCCAAAGGTGCTGCAGTAAATGACTTAATCGATGAAGGTATACCAGTCCCTATCTCAGATGTTATTCAAAACTTAAAAGCAATAATCAAAAACGTGTGGCAAGCCGAGTGGAGCCAATATGATGGACACTTGAAACAAGTGAAAGGCACGGTTGACAAGTGGCATTACCCAAAGGATATCGATCGTAAGCAACAAGTACTGCTATGCAGGCTGCGAATTGGTCATACTTACCTTACGCATTCGTACCTCCTAAGTGGTGGACAAAGACCATCATGCGAACGATGTAATGAACGTTTGACAGTTACACATCTACTTATCTCGTGCCCTCTTTACAACAGAATAAAGCAAATACTGCGACTTAATAACGACCTCCATACAATTCTATCGAATGATATTATGATTAAAAGACTCTTCGAGTTTCTGAAATGTACAAACCTATGCTTTAAGATATAGCACTCAGAGCATATGCTCAGTCAACTATATGCAGCTAATGACCTCGCAGTCGACGCTGCAAAATCAAAAAAAAAAAAAAAATTAAAAAAAAGTTGAAAGACCCTGAGATCTACTATCGGACTCTCTAACCACTCGGTCATCCTTCGATTGAGGAGATCTTTTCAACGAAACATATTTGATTAGAGACTTACTGGAATCTGTAATCTGACTTCAACTTCAAACATTCAAAAACATATTTATTTCGATCTTAGACTTCGTCTCAAGCTGCAAGCTTCATTTATCGACTGTATTGCAACAAATATCCACTAGTTACCAGTTTACCAGTACGTATTTTCGCGATTGGTTGGAAATCTAGAATCTAGTATCGGAGTAGGACGTCGTTGGTCAAAGGAGCATCTTGACCGCCATGGTGACGTCACATGGGTTCAGGAGCCGTCGGCGTGTTTTCGGTACTTGATTCAAATACCCATTTTACTTCCCACACCGATAGGTGAGGGGAGTATTGTGATCGCGAAAATTTTCGATTTTGCGATAAAACGCTTTTTGGGCGTTTTATGATGTGTACATAACGAAAATCCACGTCACTCATTTCCGTCGGTCTGTCTGTCGGTCTGTCTGTCTGTCTGTCGGTCTGTCTGTCTGTCGGTCTGTCGGTCTGTCGGTCTGTCTGTACGCGTTTTTCTGTCCTCGTAATCTCAGTAACCGCTGCATGGATTGTGATGAAATTTTGGTAGCGATATGCTGGAGGTAATGTTCTTATAATTTTGAAAATCGGTGCAGGGGCGGCGGAGTAACTAGCAAAAAACAAAAAAAATTAAATATTCCTCAAACTTCGTTTTTAGGCGTTTTTTTTAGAGGTTCCTGATCATTTTTCACTTTTTTTTGGGTGGGGGTGAAATTGGGGTGGTTGGGGGGTGGGGGGTTGTAAAATTGAAAAATTCGTTACTTTCATAATAGACTGTCCACTGACCCATGAAGGAAGACCTAGCAACATAAATAACTTTTTTAGGTCCATCCGAACATTGTCTTGCCTATTACAGAAACCAATAAAGGGCTTAGAATTTTTTCTGGTGTAAACATACGAGAGTATGGCTTTAGATTCTTCTATATTATGTTACAAGGAAACTGTTGAATTGATGTTAATGAAATTTTGACACAGTATCACTACCGTGGCGAGGATGGAAAACGCGTATGGTTTTTATAAATCGTGCCAGTGGCGGCGCAGAAATAATAAAAAAAAAGTAAAAATATAAAAACAGCTCAAATTTCTTTTTTAAGCATTTTAGAGGTTCCTGATCATTTTCTGCGTTTTTTTTTTGGGTGGGGTGAAATTGGGGTGGTTAGGGGGTGGGGGGTTGAAAAACTGAGAAATTTCTTGTATTCATAATAGGCTGTCCACTAACCTGTGAAGGAAGCGACATAAATCAACTTTTTAGATCCATCCGAACATTGCCTAGCGTATTACGGAAATTAAGGGACTTTTCTGTATACATACATACGAGTATTTATTGCTTTAGATCTTTTTGTATTTTGTAACGTGGACACTATTAAATTGATTCTAAATAAATTTTGACACAGTATTATTACCGTGGTGAGGATGGAAAACGCGCATGTTTGTTAAATATCGTGTCAGTGGCAGCGTATATAGCAATAATCAAAAAACTAAAAGTATGAAAACAACTCAAACTTCGTTTTTAGATGTTTTAGGCTGTCCATTGACCTCTGAAGAAAAGACTTAGCGGCATAAGACAATTTTAGGGGAGGGAAGGCTGCCGATGATTTGGTTGCAAGGGGATCTCAGACTAAAGCTTCATGCTATGGGAAAATAATAAACTGATATCACAGTAATGTGTGGGAAGTACTGAGTCAATCAACTTGACTCCATTTTTTATTTTGATATAACTTTTGAATTATTGCGAAAAAAGGAAGACAAAAACAGTTTTGTTATAAAACTTGTATATGATCTTTCCATTTATCACAAAAAAAAATATGTTTTTTCTTAATTCAAGAATGATGTATAATTACGGTTTCTTTGGATAATTCCTAAATAACTTCGTATTAATCAAAGCTCAAATTTCCAACACCTTATTTTTTTGATCCGGCAACCTTGCACCAGTGCCACAAAACGGAATTTTTTCCGGCTTTTTTTTTACGATTCCTCGATAGTGTGTTATTATATTTCGTCACGTGCTGCAAACGATAAATTAAATTTGAGTCCGCTTTTTCAGCGCGCCCGAAAGTGGTATTGCGTATCGGCAACCGTGATTGTAGCCGAGCATTCGAGGGTTCATTGTGGAAACGTGGGACGCGGAAAGAAAAAATTCATACGTGAGTTGAGTGTCGTGCCACAGGCGAAAGCTGCTGTTCTTCTGAATAAAATTTCGCAGTGAAATGGGGCAAGTACGTGTGGAGGCCAACGGTGATGGTGATGTACTTTTTTTTATTTTAAAGCGCGAATGATAAACACTACACACTTTGCGAGCAGACAGAAAGAATTCTGCCGGTGCGCCATCTAGTACCCGAAGGTAACGGCAAACCAAGGAAATCTCTGCTTAGCAGCAGTAGACTTCTTGGTGGGACGCCAAGGTGCGTCCACTTGGCCATTGGAGAGCGCGGGTTCTATACGCCGCTGCGTATGAAAGCCGATATACGAGGGCTGCTCTTTCTGTCTGCTCGCACATGTTTCACATGTTTATTAAACATGGAGAAATTGATGCTCTCTATTTCCGTCAATCGACCTATGGCGCACTGATGATCGCTAATAAGCGTGAAACAGCTGTCTGCGTACTGGTGGATTGACGGAGCTATAGAGCAGCCCTCGCACTACACACTTCAACCATATTGTTGCGAAATGTTCTTTAAACCTAGTCCTAATCCTGTAGATCTCCTATTTTGTACTATCTAGCATTTAAGTCCAGATCAGACATATCATCATTATCATAGTCACATTGTTTTAACAGACATATTATGATGAACTCGTAAAATCTATTAAGTCGGAGCTAGAATACTGAACTGAGAACTGAACTTTTTCAAGACCCCTTGTATATTTCGTACGTACCGAAGATCTTTACTTTGTTTTCTATTAATTTGAAACCTCGTGTTTTGGACGATTTGAGGGTGATGTTTACCTCGGTGTTTACAAATCCGGTCGCAGTTTTGAGTCTCAGACTCGTTTGACGAAAATAACAAATTTCAGATCTTCGGGTTCACCTAAAAAATCGAAAATCCTCATTTGGCTCTCTATAAAGACGAAACCTCCTGATTTGGATAATTTGAGGGTGCTGATTACAAATCAGGTCGCATTTTTGAGTTTCAGTCTCGTTTGACGAAAGTCCTAAATGTCAGATCTTCCAGATCTTCGGGTTCATCTAAAAAAATTGAAAATCTTTATTTGGCTTTCTATTGAGATGAAACCTCTTGATTTAGATAATTTCAGGGTGACGATTATAAATTCAATCGCAGTTTTGAGTTCCAATCTCGTTTGACGAAAATCAAAAATTTGCAGGTCTTTCAGACCTTCAGGTTCACCTAAAAAATCAAAATTCCTTATTTGGCCGTGTATTAAGATGAAACTTATTGATGTGGGTAATTTGAGAGTGCTGATTTCAAATCCGATCGCAGTTTTGAGTTCCAATCTCGTTTGACGGAAATCAAAACTTTTCAGATCTTTCAGATCTTCGGGTTCACCTAAAAAATCGAAAATTTGAGGATGCTGATTACAAATTCGGTCACAGTTTTGAGTTTGTCTTGTTTGACGAAAATAAAAAAATTTCAGATCTTCAGGTTTGCCTAAAAAGTCGAAAATCTTTATTTGGCGAAACCTTATATTTTGGATGATTTGAGGGTGCTGATTACAAATCCGGTCGCAGTTTTGAGTTTCAATCTCATTCGACGAAAATCAGAAATTTTCAGACCTTTCAGATCTTCTGGTTCACCTAAGGAATCGAAAACTTTTATTTGGCTCTTTATTAAGATGAAACCTCATCTTTTGGATACTTTGAGGGTGCTGATTACAAATTCGGCCGCAGTTTTGAGTTTCAATCTCGTTTGACAAAAATCAGAAATTTTCAAATCTATCAGAGCTTCTGGTTCACCTAAAAAATCGAAAACTTTTATTTGGCTCTCTATTAAGAGGAAATCTCGTGTTTGAGATAATCTGAGGGTGCTGATTACAAATTCGGTCGCAGTTTTGAGTTTCAGTCTTGTTTGACGAAAGTCATAAATTTTCAGATCTTTCAGATCTTCGGGTTCACCTAAAAAATCGAAAATCTTTATTTGGCTCTCTATTGAGATAAAATCTCTTGATATGGATAACTTGAGGGTGCTGATTACAATTCCGGTCGCAGTTTTGAGTTTCAATCTCGTTTGACAAAAATCAAAAATTTTCAGATCTTTCAAATCTTCGGGTTCACCCGAGAGTTCTCCTAAAAAATCGAAAATCTTTATTTGGCTGTCTATTAAGATGAAACCTCTTGACTTGAATGATTTGAGGTTGCTGATTACTAATCCGGTTGCAGTTTTGAGTTTCAGTCTCGTTTGACGAAAATCATAAATTTCAGATCTTTCAGATCTTCGGGTTCATCTAAAAAATTGAAAATCTTTATTTAGCTCTCTATAAAGATGAAACCTCTTGATTTGGATAATTTCAGAGTGCTAATTATAAATCTGGTCGCAGTGTTGAGTTCCAGTCTCCTGTATTTTAAACCTGTGTTGGTTGTTTTTGTGACCTGTATTATGATGCTGTCTTGCCGTATTTTTCCATTTACTGCGGATATTGCGCCGATTTTTGGGATTTAGTTTAAAATGCAATACTGCCCCACTTCTTTAGTGATAGGTATGTATCATGGGTCATAAGTGTTATTTGTAAAAAATACAACATATAAGGAAAGTGACCTTTTAATTTAGTAGGTACCTTTTTGTTGCACAAGTGATAGCACTTGTTGACCCTGGGCCTCCAAGACTACGGGGCCCCCAAAACCACGGGGCCCCCCGCAGCTGCGGGCCGTTAGAATTATGGTTCACGCACTTCAGTTTAGCTTTTTAAAAAGACTAAACAAATGCTTGACTGAACACTTTTATTATAAAACTTAAAATTACATGAGATGCTTCGGGCAGCAAGACTACCAAACAACTACTGCCTTAAGGGCACAAACAGGAATTTATAATAAAGTAATGCTTATCCTAAGTAAACATCCTAATGGCTAGATACGGGGGTAGTTTACTATATAACTTTAGTGACGTCACTGTCTTCAAGTTTACCCAGGGGTTAACCTAAAAATTGAAAATCTTTATTTACATCTCTGTTGTAGGCTTCAATGAAGACATTACTATTATAGCCTACCAGGGTTTTTCGCCCAAAATTTCCGCTTCCGTCCAATCGAGTGAGCTGCCAGCAGCCAGCTCCACAACGCACCTGCTCCAGCCGTCTGGCAGGCGCTGCGTCATCATAAACAATCGCCCAAGGTCGCGTTTTATCGCTTTTCCCTGGAACGTGGAACGCTACCGAAGGCGACGCTATGCTACGCCGTACGCCGCGCTGTGTGGCAGATTAGATAAACCTCCACTTGGAATGATTGCCTTCCTAGAAGCTCCTACTACATTGATTCGTTTTTTATCGTGCATTTTATTTAATTATTTTCTGGTTATATCTCGTTTGTTACCACGCTTTTATTAGCTTCATGTATATGTAACAGGATACACGATTGGCAAGCCGGAATCTAAAGTGCCGATATAGATGCATTGGACGCAGATAGCCGATAGCCTTTAGCAGGTCGAATCACCTTCCGTCAAGCTTTTGGGGATCAACATCAACAATGACATGTCCTGGCACGACCACATCGTCAGTATTGCTAAAATGGCATCCCAGAAGCTTGGAGTTTTGTTCCGCTGTAGGAAGCTGTATACACCAGAGTAAGGTCGGTTGCAAACACGGCGGATTTTACCGCGATGGTCAAGTTACCGTCGCCGTCCATAGAATTTTCTCGGTTTAGGCTACGGTTAATAAGCATGCGAATTCTGACGAAAATGTATTCTGACAAGTTCTGACGAATTCGCTTGAACAACCAAACGCCTGATTTCCAATGAAAGTGGTTACTATGGGAGAGGAAGCCTCGTCGGAATACGCACGTCGTCGTCAGTACGATTTGAGCGTTCAAAAACGTTTGAAATTTCTGAGCGAATTCGTCAGAATCTGTAGCTATTTTGCCATGAATTGTTTGGTTTTTTCACGTGGTTTGGAACTGATGACTGTGGAGGTTTCACCATGGACGTGAATAAACTGATTGCTTATATGCAAGAGAACAGGCGTTTGTGGGACATGATGTACAAAAGCTATCACAACTAACTTTACCATACAGCGAGTCTGTTTTTGGCAAAATACAGTCGCGAAAATTGGAGAACTTTTCGATCCTTTCTTCTATCCCATTCAGTATGTATTCGAACGTTTTGGTGTCATCCTGAAGTACTCGAAAAACTTTTCTGGTTGGTCTCATAATTCTTCAAACAACATAAATGAAACTTGCCTTTGTCTTCTCTACTACTGAATGACTGGCTCACGTGCTCCGGTTTTCCATTATTTAAAAGAAATAGCTTTATTATATTATTTTCAAGAAAATATAGCTCATCAAGTTTGTCCATCTTCCGCTGAGTGGCAGAAACGCACTGACGATCAGAATACCCTGGAAACGCGTGCAGTAAAACCACCCTTCTTCTGACGAGGAGTTCATTCGATCTCGTCAGAACACATTTTCGTCAGAACTTGCACGCATAGTAACCGTAGCCTTAACGGCGGTCGTCGCCGCTGCAAATGCCGTTGTCGCTGTATTCGCGACGTGACCGTGGTTGGAGTATGTTTATATGAAAATAGCTGCGTTCTCTATCGAACTATAAATTATTTTGGAAATGAACAGGCAACAACTTTTAGCTTTATTGTTATATCGCCGTCGAATGAAAAGAAGGATACAATAACAAATGTTGCACAGCTATGTGCCAGTCAGTATAGTCAGTATCTCCAAAAAGTGCGGAAATATTTATTTTTCATCCCGAAAAATGATATGAACTACCAAAATGGCGAATGACGTTACATATGTGGAACGCTACACAGCGATGTATGGATAATAAAACATTTTTTCAAATATTGATTCAAGAGCAGACAAACCAATATTTCACTGCACTATCATGTTTTCACGGGTGGGACCTACAAAACGCTGAGCGCTGAGTCGAAAACCACTGTGCTGTTTACTATAAAGTACTTACCAAACGCAGTTCTTTGTTTTTCAGCCAATTCATCAAATTTGCTATGCAAGCCCAGACAAACTTCACGCCAAGCATTTCTCGTGGCATCTCAGTCCTTAAATATGTCGAGGGTTTTATCCCACAAGACTGGTTTTTCTTTGACTACTGAAATTAAAATATCATTGTCTATATCCAGGTCACTCGTCATGCTGCTCTTTATTTTAACTAAAAACGATCTGTTTATTTTTCACAAGTCAAATCTTCTAACCACAGCGAAATAAACTAAGCCCACGGTAGAATAAACGCTGTGTGTGCAATCGTTCAATTGGCCACGTGGGCCACTATGTGGACATCGACGGTCAAATAACGTCGGTTCCAGTGGCAGTCGGCGGTTGCACCGTTACCACCAAAGGCAAATTTACCCATCGTTTTTTTTTTCGTCTAATGTGTAAGCTCCCATCTACTTCAAAGCGCCACTGCAGAATTGGCGTCGACGGTCACTTGTCCGCCGCGGTAAAATCCGCCGTGTGTGCAACCGACCTTACTACTGCTGCTCTGCAAGGCACAGATATGACCGTCGTTGTAGTATTGCTCCCATGTGTGGGGAAGCGCTCCGAAGCGCTCTAAAGCTCCTGGATACTATCCAGCAGAGAGCAATTAGACTAAACGATACGCCTAGCCTAACTAAGGACCTCCACAGCCTGGATCATCGAAGGAGGGTGGCTGACTTGTCCCTGTTTTACAGTATCACGGAAGATGTTCGAGTGAGTTCTCCCGGATAATAACAATAACACCCGAAGCCGTCCAAACGAGGAACACTAGACAGACTCGCTACTCCCCAAACCAGTCTCCTCCAGCATTCCTTCTTTTGGAGAACTTCGACACTGTTGAATGGGGGGAATTTGTTTCCCGACGGCTACAACTTCCAGCATTTCAAATCTAACGTGCACCGATATTTATGCTCTCGCCAGGCTTCCATCTTAACGGGCTTTTGTTTATTTTTCATGGCCTGCTAGGTTGCTTACACGTAGGAAGATTGAAAAACACTTTAGTGAAAATTTTAAATAAAATGAAAAGTAAAAAAGATTGATATTGAGAATCCTATATCGTTACAAAGGTAATCAAATCTTACTTTTGATCCTATAAACAAAAATAGGCATTCCTATTTGAAAAGGTTAAGTTGTCTGTCATTGAAGTTTCCTTAATTAATCTACTGATTTCTCCAAGTGGAAAAAGATTTCAAATTTAACAGTCTGACTTAAGGTGAGGCATTTCATGCTTAGTCGTACCGCAAAGTAACGGCCTTCTATGTTATGTAATCACTGCGATATTCAATTTTTTTCTGATACCTACTTATACCAAAAATGGTGATTTGCGCCTAAACGGTTCGATTAAAGTTCCATGTATGATACATAAAGTCACACTAGAATTCACCAAGGAATCTAAATATGTAATAATATATAGGGGCTTCTAGTCAAAAAATGTGACATAAACATCAAAACTTAAGTGAAAATATTTTTACGTTATAGCCCCACCATGATCAAGCGACAGTTTTCTGAAATATGTCTTAGTAAGCACGACAATCTTCCGTCCACCCACTATTGGCGCACCCTGTATAATTTAAGTGTCTAGCTTCCGACAACATTTGCATAAAACATGTTTTGTGAATCCTATAACTACCGAACTACATGAGTCCACCCTGTAACTAACTATACATAGTACAAATGCATCTCTCAACGTTTACTCAGCCTTCTTGATATGTTCTCGTAAAAATCAGTTCGTTGACACATCGCTGAACAATGTTCGATAACAACAAAGTATCGACGGAGGAATGCATATAAGGCTGCCTTGATTGCAACAATATAATAGACAGTTCCAGCTTATTAAACAATAATAAACGATCTAATTTCAAAGGATTATCCCAGCGCAGCAAGAAGAATCTCTTTCATATTTATTGACAGCCACCGAAGTGGTTTGTGATTTGGTAGTGATGTGATGGTGACCAGGCAGACAACAGCGCTAAACAATAGAAAACGACTAAATACAGCCGAATACAACAAGAAAAGAACAGAAAACAGCTAAAAACAACAGAATGCAGGCAGATAACAACTGTAAACGGTAGAAAACGACCAAATACAACCAAATAGAGCCAAAACCAGCTAAAAACGACAGAAAGCAAGCAGATAACAGCGGGAAACAATAGAAAGCGACTAAATACAGCCGAATACAACAAGAAAAGAACAGAAAACAGCTAAAAACAACAGAAATCAAGCAGATAACAACTGTAAACGGTAGAAAACGACCAAATACAACCGTATAAAGTCAAAACTAACTCAAAACGACAGAAAGCAAGCAGATAACAGCGGGAAACGATAGAAAACGACTAAATACAGCCTAATACAACAGAAAAGGGCAGAAAACAGCTAAAAACAAGAGAAAGCAAGCAGATAACAACTGTAAACGGTAGAAAACGACCAAATACAACCGAATAGAGTCAAAACTAACTCAAAACGACAGAAAGCAAGCAGATAACAGCGGGAAACAATAGAAAATGACTAAACACAGCCGAATACAACAGAAATGAGCAGAAAACAGCTAAGAACAAGAGAAAGCAAGCAGATAACAACTGCAAACGATAGGAAACGTCCAAATACAGCCTATTGGTGACCTGTTTGATTTATCGTCGAAGATTTATTATAATTATTGGATTAACAAGTAGCTAAGCTACAGCTATACATGACCAGAGATGACAAATTTATTGCTTCATCGATAAAGCTCTGTATTAATCAAGATTCCGAGGGTTAGCCTTAGTCAAAGCTTCTGCACTGGCACTGGATGACTGGGCTCATAAGGAACTGGCGAAAGCTTGCTTAGAGAAAGAGAAAGAGACAGAGAGAAAGAGATGACTGCAGGCTAGCAAAAAGGTTTACTGTGTCGCAAATTCTACACCAGTGTATCAATAAATATAACCTTAAACAACAAAAGCTCAAATCCAAAGGTTCTGGACCACAACTATTTGTGTGTATTTTCATATTTATTGACAGCCACCGAAGTGGTTTGTGATCTGTTGGTGATGTGATGGTGACCACTTTATTTGATTTATCGTCGAGGATTTATCATAATTATTGGATTAACAAGTAGCTAAGCTAACGGACATACATGACCAGAGATGACAAATTTATTGCTTCATCGATGAAGTTATGTATTAATCAAGATTCCGAGGGTTAGCCTTAGTCAAAGCTTCTGCACTGGCACTGGATGACTGGGCTCATAAGGAACTGGCGAAAGCTTGCTTAGAGAAAGAGAAAGAGACAGAGAGAAAGAGAAAGAGATGACTGCAGGCTAGCAAAAAGGTTTACTGTGTCGCAAATTCTACACCAGTGTACCAATAAATATGACCTTAAACAACAAAAGCTCAAATCCAAAGGTTCTGGACCACAACTATTTGTGTGTATTTTCATATTTATTGACAGCCACCGAAGTGGTTTGTGATCTGGTAGTGATGTGATGGTGACCACTTTATTTGATTTATCGTCGAGGATTTATTATAATTATTGGATTAACAAGTAGCTAAGCTAACAGACATACATGACCAGAGATGACAAATTCATGGGTTCATCCATGAAGTTATGGATTAATCAAGATTTCGAGGCTTAGTCTTAGTCAAAGCTTCTGCACTGGCACTGGGTGACTGGGTTCATAAGGAACTGGCGAAAGCTTGCTTAGTGAAAGAGAAAGAGAGAAAGAGAGAGAGAGAAAGAGATGACTGCAGGCTAGCAAAAAGGTTTACTGTGTCGCAAATTCTACACCACTGTACCAATAAATATAACCTTAAACAACAAAAGCTCAAATCCAAAGGTACTGGACCACAACTATTTGTTTTGCACACTTAGGCCCAATTTCATAATCGTTAGTTAACTAGTGGTCAAAAGAAAACTAGTGGTTAGCGAAAATAATCCATTTCATAATCGACAGTATACGTCAAAAGCTCTGGTCAACCAGTAGTTATGTTAACCCAAGGATGCGGTATGGGTTATCTTGGCGTTTATTGTGGTCAATCGATGACAGCTTTGGAGGTTACAAAAACATCGATTTTGATACTGACGTCTAAGAGGTCGATGGATTTTGATTATCCTGTGTAATGACATAAATCAAAAATATGAAAAAAAAGGTTAGGTTTCTTTGTCAAAGGGTTAGCTTTTATTCACGGAACACCATTGTGGCAGTGCTCTGAGATCAATCCGTGGTGCCAACTTAAAAATAAATAAGTTCAACCATTGGTTTTCTTTGTGAAACACAGCTCTCCGATAACTACTGGTTAACTTCCATCTGTCGGTTAAGCGACTACCAGAGGTTACCAATGATTGTGAAACTGGGCCTAAAAGAGTTCTAAATATTGTTTTATAGTGATATTATCGAGGATGTTATATTCAGAAAACATCACCCAAACAGTAAAAAACTGCAATTACAAAAATGCAGAAATTCGTTGCCGTAAACAGAAGAGTTACCCCCCGTCAAGCTTTTGGGGATCAACATCAACAATAACATGTCCTGGCACGACCACGTCGTCAGTATTGCTAAAACGGCATCCCAGAAGCTTGGAGTTTTGTTCCGCTATAGGAAGCTGTATACACCAGAGCAACTACTGCTGCTCTACCAGGTACAGACCCTATCGTCGTTGAAGTAATGCTCCCCTGTGTGAGAATGCGCTCCAAAGCACTCTCCAAAGCTTCTGGATAGTATCCAGAAAAGAGGAATGAGACTAGTCAATACGCCTAGCCTCACAAAGGACCTTCACAGCCTGGAACATCGAAGAAAGGTGTCTGACCTGTATATCACGAAACTTGTTCGAGTGACCTCTCAAAGATAATAACACCAAAAGCCGTCCGACCCAGGAACACTAGAGAGGCTCTGTGATGTCGCTACTCCCTGAAGCAGTCTCCTTCAGCATTCCTTTTTTTTTTGAGAACTTTGACGCTGTGGAATGAGCTGTCAGAGAATTTGTTTCCAGACGGCTACAACCTAATCCTCTAGATTTCTTCGACTGTTGCCTGATCAGAATAACAATACTTGTGTTTTATTGGAGGCAATGGCTAAATTATCATCAAGAGAAAAATTATGTAGTTTTTTTAGATCAAGTTATAAAATTGGGTCAGCAGTTGTATATCAGAAATATCAAAATGATAACTAATTTGCGTATTATCAGTGAATGTCTGTATTTTTGAATGTTCCGCAGCTTTATACGTCATATAAGTCAAAGTTGTATGTTAGAAATAGTACCGGGCTCAAAATTGAGCCCCGTGGAACACCTGATGGAACCAGGGTTACTTCAAATTGTTGGTTATTAATGGAGACAGATTGTGAGAAACCCGGCAAATAATTCTGGAAAAATCTAACAGCTGTATCATCAAAACCTACATACCTTGGCCGAAACCTTAGCGCGAAAAAGATAATTATTGATTCGATTAAGAACTTTGGAGTAGTCAATAATGGATACTACTGCAGTAGCCAAACTACATGCTCTTATAACATTATCGCAAGGATTCAACAAGACCGACGTAGTGGTATGGTTTTTTCTAACTTTGTATACATTGCAAGAGTCATTTGCTCTCGATATTTCAAAGGCATTCGATCAACTGTGGCATGCAGCTCGCCTAAGCAAGCTCCCGTCTTATGGGGTCCCTGTTAAGCTTTGCGTTTGGCTCTCAGGTCGGAAAATCTCTGTCCTGATAGACGGCTCTTCCTCTTCTTTCCATAGCATCAATGCCGGGGTTCCGCAGGGATCGGTATTGACTCCGACATTGTTTCTGCTTCTCATTAATGATCTACTCTCTAGCACTACAAACCAAATCCACAGTTTTGCGGATGACAGTACGCTGCATGCAGGCATCATGAGCAACAGACCGATCTCTGTGGTCGAGCTGGAACGCAGAAGACTGGCAGTGGCAGCTTCACTTTCAAAGGATCTCGATACCATTACCGCTTGGGGGCTTACGAATATGGTTAAATTTAATGCCTCCAAGACCCAGTATTGTACGCTAAGTGCCCAAGCCAACACCAGGTTCTAATAACAACCGGGCTCTGCCAAGGAGTCACTCATTCAATCTGTTAGGAGTCAACATTACAGAAAATCTGATCTGGCACGAACACGTAGCGTCAATTGCAACAGCTGCTGGTCAAAAGCTTGGGTACCTATTTAGAGGCAGAAAGTATTTTTCACCATGTAACCTCCTCAGGCTATATAAAGCCCAGATAAGAGCTTGCCTGGAGTATTGCTCTCATGTCTGGGGAGCTGCTGCCCCTACTACCCTGGCTATACTAGATGCCGTCTAGAGAAGGACATTTCGACTGATTGGCGATCCGGCCTTAACGCGCCACCTTCAGTCACTTTCTCACCAGCGTGTTGTTGGTGACCTCTCACTCTTCTACCGATATTCCAACGGAATCTGCTCCTCTGAGCTATCCTCTATCGTTCCGCCGCTCACTGATCCTATCAGATGTACCCGTGCGACCGCTGCATCTCATCCTAAGACGGTCGTTCTTCATACATCAAGAACTGAGCGGTACAACCGCACATTTATTCCCAGGGTGTCCAAGGCTTGGAATGGACTGCCATAAGATGTATTTATTGGGCCTGCGGGTATTGGTCCATTCAAACCTCGCGTTAACAAACTTCCCTTAACATAACCCTTTCACAGCAGCCGCGGTACTCTGGTATTTAGGCTCGGCCTGCCCGGTCTGCTCAGTTATAAAAAAAACTGCTATCCAAGTCGTTCTTGCTGATGGCTCATAACAGTTATAAACATTCGCGGTAGGTATACTACTTTTACTACCACTGGATCTTCCATTGGAGGCGCCACTGGTCATCTCCACTATGTTGACCTACACATACGACAAACCAATAACAATCCGCGCACAATATGATTTCCTTATTGTCGTTCCCGATTAGATCATCACTTAAACGGAATGCTAATACCCTCTTTTTCCGATACGTGCCAGGCTACAGGCGCACAGATTCCGAGAAACAATGCAAACTTTGATCCTGTTTTGCTGCCGGTATAAATTTTATTAGGAATTGTACTGGCAGAAACAGACGGTTATACGCCGGCTTACATATGTAAAACAATCGCCTGAAAATACGTGACATACATCTCGAATGTTCCTCTATGTATACAGGGTGGTCCAACAAGGACGCGGTGCTCTCTAGCGGCCTTAGCGCGCAAACACAGTGGGGCTTTTTAGTGAGCGTGCGAAGGCGTGCAGGTACCGCATGCAGGCTCACCTCCTCAACTGAGTTTTCGACCGCTTACCAGCGTCGGAAGCCCTCTTGAACGCCTTTATAGTAACAGAAATATAGTTTGCTACCTGGTTTCGTCTGTGCCGGTCGAAGATGAGTAGCGATAAAGAATTACTTATAGCTTCAGTGTTTGCGAAAACCCCTATTTGGGATAAAAGACACAAGCTGCACTATAACCGCACTGCGATAGAACAATGTTGGAAAGAATGAGCATTTAAAGATTATCTTATACCTGGCGGGCCAGCCCAAAGGATCTGTCCGACACGGGAATTCCGAACCCAGGTCGTTCCACATGCGTTGCCAAATGCAGGAGCCTCCTTATGTAGCGCGTCCAATGTCAATGTTGTTCCCAATGCCCACAAAGCATATTATCTCAAATTTTCGCGATCCCAATACTCCCCTCACCTATCGGTGTGTATCGGAAGTAAAAGCTATTGTAATATTAATGTTTAACTAAATAACACTGTACCCGACCAATGATATTACGAGACCCAAATATATAACGTTAGGCAATTGTATTTACTACGTACTATCACTTAGTATCAGAGATATATTCAAATGAGCATAACACATTTATACACAAGCACAACACTAGATGTAGAATAAGTCCCATAATAATTCCCAAACCAAACAAATCAGTCATGCGGCGGTCATATCTCAATTTAGCATCAAAATGATACAACACTTCTCCCTTTTGATACCAAAAACTTGTTTACAAAGCGACTCAAACAGTCTCTACCAGAGTGGATAGCTTCCTTAATAAGACGCGCACAAGAATTCGTTGAACATGTACAGTATCAGTCACATATTCATCTGATTGACAAATTTTAACTAAATGGTTCTAATGTATATGATGTGAGTCTACATAATTATGTATGTACTAATAGTTCATTTGACAACTTCCCACCACGGATTTATCACAAACCGCTGATTAAACGAAAAAACGCCAAGACACGTCAAAATATTTGTCCAGAGAGACAACTTTTTAACCAAAAACTATTTCACCCCCTATTGTACCCTCTAGCCCCTCAAGGGAATCATTTCCAGTGTTTTCGCAACTGTCCCTCATTGTTTTGCCAATAATGGGCAACATTTTGAACCCTTATTGCATGTTTCCTATACCGTGTCTAGATGCGACTGGCCAATCTTTGTATTATTTTTCTTGTCTGTTTTCACTGTACCATGCACTGGTGTGCTTGACTACGTACGGAACCGGCGCCGGCCTGCTTCTACCTGCCGAGGGAACTCGGCGTTGGCCAACGCACTCCAACGCTCCTATAAGCCGCTACTGTGAATGCCTACTTACCGTTTAAATTAGAAGAAAATGTTTTGAATAAAATACGTTTCTTTTCAAATGGACTACATGTAGAAAATAATTTCAAAGATAGCGTACATCCGGTTATACCGGAAGTAAGTATCAACTTCCTTATTTCAAATAGAATACCCTGTATATTATTACGTTTTTGAATCCATCATTGATTTTCAGGGCCAGTTTATTAACCATAGTTTATGTCTACGAAGCCTATTTTCGAAGTTATTCAGCAATCTTTAGAAGATTTGACGTTTGTAGTACTGTACAAAGAATGTGAATATCTCGGGAACAAAATACGGCAGAAAAATGCGGTCCTCGGTTTTAAAACGAGCAAGAAACATGCTTGGGTTTCAGTAAAGCATCGATTACACGGGGCTAGTTTACGAGCTACAAGCCAGCTAGTTTGCTAGCAGCTTGTAAACTAGCCCTGTGTCATGGGATGTGCGAGTGGAAAGTTTGTTCAGTTATGAATACTGATAATCAACAATAGTTGTAGCTAGTAGGGAGATATTGTACGTTCTGGGGGGGTCAATGACCTCTGAGGCCTTGACCTAGATATGAAGGATCGACGACCTCGTGACCTTGACCTACCCCAGAACATACATTCCTTCTAGGGGGTCAAGGCCATCTGATGACCTCATTCATAAACCCTGACCTAGATTAGGAACCTTGACCTGGAAAAAATGATCTTGTACTATATACTCTACGTTCTACGGGTTTTAATATCATGGGGTTGAAGTGGGGACCCCAGGAAGATGTTCAGAAACAATTTTTTGGGTGAATAGTAGTGCTGCGAAACTGTTATTATAATGTCGATGTCTAGCGATCAGGGAGTCGAGACTGAAGTTTCGAGAAAAATTAAAACAGTATGTACAAGGGCGAGCGGTTCGAGAGCGGAGAGGAGGATGGAAGTAGGTCATCTGATAAACTGGGTAGATCTGCAGAAGAGTGACATACAACGCAAACCCTATGGAATGCTGGACGTACATAGTGGAACAGGGGTTAACGTGAATAATGCATACGTGGAAAGTATCGCAATAGTTGAAGCGTATACAAGAGGTATCGAATGGTGTAAGGAAATGTGTCAAGAGTTTAACTTTATCGGTAGTAGGGAGAAAGGATCCATAGTATGCGAGCATTGTCTACCACCTGCGAGATATGCATTATTCGGTGTATGCGATACCGCATATGTAAAAAAAATGCATTTGCATGACATTCGTCTAGCAAAGTGTCTGTATTGCGATAAACGAATAAAGGCCAAATGTGTGAAAGTGTGTCGCAAAATGGCAGAACTATGTATATGTATTAGAGTTGTAAGTTAGAGGAAAGATTGCTATGTAAAGAAGTTTGAAATAAATCCGAAGCTATGTAGCCCATGCATTGTTATTTTAGAAGAGTCGAGGAAGACGGAAGAGTGTTAGAAAAAGCACTTTTCTACTTCTACGTAGATTAAAAGGGTCAAAAGTAAAAAAAAAAGCTTCAAAGCTTAGGGGTAGCAGCTCTCATTTATTTGAGGTGGTATGAGAAAAAGATAAGGGGAGGCTCTTTGTTGAAAAATGAAACATACTATATAAGAAATAAGGGGGATATTGAGCTCCAGAGTAGGAGTTTTTGTTGTTGCTGTTTCCAACGAGAAGTGATGGAGCGATAAAGAATTGGTGATGTAAGTCCGAAAAAAATAGGTCATGTTAAGATTTCGAATGACCGAGAATCAAATTACGAGAAAGTATTGTGTTGAGGTATACGAAAGATACTTACTGCGTGACGACTATGGTATAGAAAACACCTCTAAAATTATGTATTTATGCAACATTGGAAAACCAAAAAAAGTAATTGAAATCTATAGTAGAAGGGTAACAAGCTTTGCTCTTAGATATACTCTTATGATAATAATATGGGGTATATAACCTTACAAATAAGCACACCTACGCAAAGTTTACAAAAATCTCAGTCCTGCAGTTCTGTAATAAAGTGTGAAATAATGTCTTTAGATAAGTGATGATCGATTCAAACAACTGTAGAATGGGTAAGTTTACATACAAATGCATAGTTACACAAAATTTGTAAAACGATCACAAGTCTTGCAGATGTGAAGTAAATTATAATGTAAGTGTGTTATATATTGATAAAAGGCGTTAGAGTGAGAGTGGCAAGATTCATGAAAATATATTTTATTTGCTAATGGATATGCATTCACTTATTGTTTATACCCTAAATTACAAACGGATGATAACCAGACGTCCTGTTGAATTGGGAGTATCGCCTTAACAAAAATGCTACTGGCTTGTAATGATCCTTAATTTGTAGTCAAGGGACATCTAATCACAATATGTCCAATTAGATCAGGCCTTGGTTCTCGGGAAGTGTAAAAGCGTAGAATGTCACCCTGCCGCACCTCAGCGCCAATACCGACTTTCTTTATATCACGGAATACGTCCACTTTGTTTGGTATATTGATGCTATCTATAATACCTCCTACAGGAATAATGAAGTTTTTGTCTCCGTCCCCAAACGCATAAAATAAGTCAGCAGATGAAGTAGAGTGCACTGGCAATATGCAATAACTATATAATTTAGATGCCAGGCAATCGCTTAAAATGGCGGACGTCTTGCGCTTTGAATGGAATATATGTCGACCAAATTTATCAACAGGCATTGTGACTGTCTGACTGTCAATGGAGAATACTAATATCTACGATATATTTTATAATATTAGATGCGACCTTGTTTAGTTCTCGTGTAGATCTACAATCTGAATCTAGAAAAGTGGTATTGATATTGTATTGATAAACCTAGCCAAACTTACGAAACCTGATCAAATCTAACCAAATCTAACCATTCCTAACCTAACTTCTAATGAAACGTGATCAAACCTAGCCTAGATAAGCGAACTGGACCTTGAAATGCAGCCTTGGCCTAGACTTGGAACATTGGCTTGGACTTTCAGCCTTGACCTAGATACGAAGTACTGAATCGGTCAAGGTAGTCATGATGTACCGTTAGTGTGGTGTGTATAAACGCGCTCCGCGGTGCATGAAGCAGTATCAACACAGTCTCCGGTACGAAAGGTGAGTCAAGATGTCAAGTAGCGTGTGTTTGTGCTTTTTGAGCTTCAAGTGTCGGTACTGCTCATTGAAAAAGGCCGACGTGCAACCGTCGCAGTCGGATGGTCCGCATTCCATCCTGCGAGACCTGCTTCGCGGCCGGGATAATAACAGTATTCGTATTCCGCAAGAAGTGAGTGCAGTGACCGGTGCAACTGTAAAAACTGCATCGCAAAGGCGTGGTGGTAATTCAAGGAGGATTCGGGTTCAGCAACATCTGCTTATAAGACCTGGTAAAGCTATAAAACATGTCACGGGTACGTCTCCTATGGAAAGCCTAGAGACGATCGTGATAGCTGATTCACAAGACGAGCAAACAAGTTCTAGTCCAATGTGCGAAAGCGATCAAGGACCTAGTGTGTCGTTCATTTCGCAACTTCCTACGGCAGTCGATTCAGAATTAGAATCGGATTTGCACCAAGGAAATCAAAATCACTCGCAATCTTTATTTAGTTTGGATTCTCCGACGACCGTGTTGGAAGCAAATCTAGGAAAATCTTGGGAGGAGAGAATGAGCCAATTGCCACTGAATTGGGGTCAATACTCATTCGATTTGGATTGTCTGGGAGAGAGTGCCTCACCCGTAGTGCAAAACTATCAAACAGAGCGCTCCCAAGAACAGACTCAAGTGAGCAATGTTAATCCGCAGCTCCTCTCTCCACAACAGGAGATACCCCCTCCAGAACATGTGAACGGGGTTATAGAGGCTAATCGTTTGGAACACTCGGTATCCCCAATCATGCGTGAGGAAGTATATTCGTTGATTTGCTCGCCCCCTGAGCCATGTCACGCAAGGGAAGTGAATCAGCTTGCATCACCACCGACTGAGGTATGTCATGACATACAGTGGACTGATGAAGAGTTATTCGAAAGAATACCAGTAACACAGCTGCTTGCACAACATTCTAGCAGGCAGAGTGTTTCGACGACTGATGGGGACTCACATCATGTCATAGAGTGGTCGAACGATGAATTATTTGAATCGATATCAGTCACACAGATTCTAGATGCTCATAGAGAACAACTACGTGAGGAACTACTCCCATTATGTAGTGGTGTTTTCCCTCAATCTCAAGATAGTGTTGAGAGAGCATTCCATGAGCCTGATGAAATGGACAGTATCCTAGATGATTACGCAAACTTCTGGCTTCTGGATACTACATGGCGCTACAATGAACAACGACCCAACTACTCTAACTGAGGGTTGTGAGTTTCCAGGGGGTCTGATGAAATTGACCCTATCCTTGCTTCTGAATTAGCACCACTACCTTGCAGGACACTGTACTCAATTGCAGCCGAGCCAGATATTTGGGAATACGTAATGTAATAAATGTGCATGGTGTTAGATGTGATTCGGAATAGTAACATATATTTCTGTTACAGTGTTATAAGCAGTCGATAGCAGAAGTCAGAGTTAGTACCGCACATTCAGGTTAACGAGCTTGCAACATGTCGGATACCCCGCCAGCTAAACGAGCACGAATGCAAGACTCAGCTACTCCTAAAACGCAAACGACATCTTGTGAAACAGCCGGTAGACAACCCCCTGGACAACTTAGTCAGACGTCATTGGCGAATGCAAAAGGTAACTTTTGAACATAGATTCACTTATAAAAGCATACACTCCACATCCTGAATATATGATAATTAAATGTTGCATAAAAAAGTTTTTACCGGATAAAAAAAAGATCAATAATTGCATACTCTTATACCATAAATAATAAACAACTTAGTAGAGAATAGAGCACAAAATACCTCTGAATAATCATTAATAACGATTTTACATTCAGCCAACGTATTGTACACGTAAAATAGAGCTCTTAAATTACTTGGCTTCGTCACTCGTTCTCTAAAAGAATTCTATAATATATTCACAATAAAAGTTTATATTGTGCAGATGTTCGGACAACTATAAAATATACTTGTCCTGCAAGGCCCCCTTATTATAAAAAATGGATTGTTGAGTTTCCGAGTGCATATTTGGAGTGTTCAACTTTATTATAATAAAATATGATATGAACTATTCATCAAAAAGGAGATTCTTTTGTGATATCTGCATCCAATTGAAAAGTTTAAGTGATCTTGATTCACCAGTCATTTTGACATTAATTAATCTCAATGTAGCTGAGAGAAAAATTTGCCAAATTATAATTTTTAACGTAACTTCTCATCGGACTAGTAATGACTTTTACTCTGCGTTGTCATGAATGTGTAATAAAGTAAAATAGTCTTCCATCTAATATCGATTTTTCAATAGTTCACTCATTAAACTTAAAATGAGATTAATAGATGTATCTATTGTGTAAATGGTTTTGGTCGTGAATAAATTATGTTTCACAATTTCACACGCATTTTCTCTTTGTTTCAGAACCGTCGCCTGCAGACCTCATAGCCCAGCCCGGTCCAAGCGGATTAAGGAGGTTAACTCTCAACCAAGCCTCAGCAACTACTCCAGCTCGAGCAGACCCACGAGGGAGACCTCCACAGACACCGAACTCAAAACACTGCACCATCTGTCAGCGAGACGTTCCAGCCAGGAGTTTCTCTGCGCATTTGCGGAGTTTGTCACACAAAGCGCACGAGTGGACGCCCATGGATGACTCGGTAAGAGTTTGTCGAAGTGCGTTTGGAGGAAAAATTGTCAGCTATCAAGTGAATTCAGATTTAGAAACATTGAATGTTGAGGACTACATACAATCGATTAAATCCAAGAGTGTCCAGTTATTAGAGCAACAAGTATTGAAGCATACAGCAATTAAGGCTAACGTAGAACTATTTGCTTTGTATATCTTACCAACAAAAGAAATGCGAGATATCAAATCTCACAACACAGCAAATAAGATATTAACTAGATCTTCAGATATAGATAGGGAGTTTGATGCATTCTTAGCTATACTCAATGAAAAGTCGAAAGAATTTGCAGAACGGGAAAGCGGGTGGGTACTCGAAAAAATTCTCTACCTAGAAATTAACATAAACAAATATAATCCACTTAGAGCGTCCTCATATATTCCTCTGCCAAAAGATATTGCAAACAAAAAGGCTATAGTTAATATTCAAAATACTGATGTGCATTGCTTTGCATGGGCAATTGTTGCAGGCTTGTATACACCCAATGGACGTGTGTGCGATATGAGTTCGTACCCGCATTATAGCAAAGTACCATTTCTAAATTTTTCTAATACTGAATTTCCGGTAGCACTCAAAGCTATCCCGCAGTGGGAACTGGAAAATAAAATTTCAATAAACGTGTACGGGTTAGAGCCACTCCTCGTTGACGGTCAATGGAAACATCACGTAGTAGGACCATTGCACTACACTACTAAAAAGCAAACAGTTCATTTAAATTTACTGCTGATTGACGATAGTGAAGGGAATCAACATTACTGTTGGATTAAAAACTTTTCCCGTTTGCTCTCACGACAAATGTCAGCAAACCATAGAGTCAAGCATTTTTGCGATGGTTGTTTGCAATACTTTGACTCGGAAACTGCACTGAAACGTCACGTACAGGAAAATTGTAAACTAATTGTAGTTAAATTACCAACACGTGAACCCCGAGTCGATCGACTGGGAAACACTGTTCCAGATGATATCTTAAAATTTGAAAACTATCACAAGCAGTTGAAAGTGCCGTTCTGCGTATATGCAGATTTTGAGTGTATACTTTCGCCACTTGACCAGTCAGAGCCTTCCAATCAAGAGTCGTTCACAATAAAAAAATATCAGCATATTCCTTGCTCTTTCGCATATCTCATAAAAGCAGCACATGATGATGCAGCATCCAAATTTTACAAATATAGAGGAGAAAATGCTGCAGATGAATTTGTTAATTGTTTGCAAAATGATATGCGTCAGCTGTATAAGAAATATTTAAAAGCAGTAACACCGATGAGCATGTCTCAACAAGACGTGTCTCAATATGACGCAGCTACCGTGTGTTATATCTGTGATAAACCGTTTGAACCGTTGAACCGTAAAGTGCGAGACCACTGTCATATCACTGGCAAATATCGAGGAGCAGCACATTCAATTTGTAATCTAAATCACAAACTTCCCAAATACGTTCCCATATACCTCCATAATCTAAAACTTTACGATTCACATCTATTTTTATTATCGTTAGGAGCTGATAAGCATGATATAACAGTACTCCCCCTGACGTTTGAAAAGTATATTTCCTTTAGCAAGCTACTACCTGTGGATCAATATACAGATTCAGAAGGTAGAGTAAAAAATGTATTATTACAAATGCGATTCGTCGATTCCTATCAGTTTCTACCGACTAAACTGGAATCCTTGGCCGCATTGTTGGAACCTTCACAGTGTCGTGAAGTGCGAAGGGCCTTTCCCGATGACACTCAGTTTAAGCTTATGTGTCAAAAAGGAGTGTTCCCCTATTCCTATCTGACTAACTTTGAGAAATTCAAAGAAACCAGTTTACCCACCAGGGAGTGTTTCTATGACGAACTTCGGGACGAGCACGTCTCTGATATTAATTATAATCATGCGTGCAACGTATGGACATCTTTTGCTTGTCAAACGTTAGGTGATTACTCTGACCTTTATTTAACTGCCGATGTCTTGCTGCTGGCAGACGTCTTTGAAAATTATAGAACATTATGTCTCGAGACATACCGGTTGGATCCAGCACATTACTTTACAGCCCCCGGCTTATCTTGGGATGCTATGTTAAAAAAAACAGGTGTTCAATTGCAAATTCTGTCTGATATCGATATGATTCATTTTTTTAAGAAAGGCGTCCGTGGGGGAGTGAGCACGTGTATGTCTCGCAAGGCTGAGGCTAATAATCCGTATCTACCTAACTATGATCCAACTAAAGCAAATTCCTTCATAATGTACTTAGATAAAACGAATTTGTACGGTTTTAGCATGTCACAGTATTTACCCCTGGGAGATTTTGCATGGATGACTTTAGACGAAATTGAGAGTTTCTCAAATAGCTTCATGGGAGTACAAGAAACTTCACCTGTTGGTTATGTGATTGAAGTAGATCTGGATGTGCCTACAGCATTGCATGACTTCTTTAATGATTACCCGTTTTGCCCTGAAACGATAATACCTCCGGGCGGGAAAGGATCGAAGTTAATACCAAACCTTTATAATAAACGCAAGTATGTGATACATTACCGCGCATTACAGCAGTGTGTTAGACACGGATTAATTTTGAAACAGATACATAAAGGAATTCGTTTTGCGCAAGCTGCATGGCTCAAGCCATATATTGACCTCAACACTCAATTACGAAATCAGGCTAAAAACAAGTTTGAAAATAATCTGTATAAAAATATGGTGAACTGCATTTTCGGAAAATCGATTGAAAATGTAGAAAATAGGGTCGATATTAAGTTAGCAACAACCTTTGAGAAAAATGAACGCAAAAGGGGGGCTGCTAATTATATCAGTAAACCAACATTCAAAGAGCTGCGTATTTTCAATGAAAATCTGGTAGCGATTCAGATGGCAAAAACATTCATTCATTACTGTAGACCAACGTATGTAGGCTTTTGTATTTTAGATCTCGCTAAAACGGTGATGTATGACTTTGTGTACGAGTTTTTAAAGCCTACGTATGGCGAAAATTGTAAAATATTGTACACGGACACTGATAGTCTGGTCATTTTAGTCAAAACACAAAATTTTTATGATGATATGAAAGAACATATATCTCTGTTTGATACATCCAATTTTACCGAACCAAATTGTTATAACATCCCGAAAAATCCGTCAGTGTTAGGAAACATGAAGGATGAGTATGCTGGGAAGGCGATAGCCGCTTTCTACGGGACAGGGGCAAAAGCGTATTGCATTGATACAGTCGATGTGGTCGATAAAAAAGCAAAAGGTGTAAGTCAGGCCAGCATTAAGAATCAGCTGGACTTAGTGCACTACAAAAACATTGTAGAAGGCAACCAAGAGAGCGTTTACTGTATGATGTATGTATTTAAATCAGTATCGCATACCATTTACACAAACTATATAAAAAAAGTTGCATTAACAATGCATGATGACAAACGATATCGCATACCAGAGTCTACAGATACATTAGCCTGGGGCCATAAAGATATTGCCTTTTATGAAACACCCGAGGAAGAACGTCTGGACTTGCTCCTGCGCTTGCTTAATGAAGCGTTGGTTGCTCAGACCAGTGCACTCCCGAATTGAGAAGTTTCTCAGGCGGTCACTGTAGAGGTGGAGAGGTCACGCAGAGGATATTTATGCTCTGCGCAGTGCTGGATAATTCGTAGTTTCGCGCTATGCACGCACAGATGTATTACTCACTATTTTCACAGTTGTGTAGTGCCCAAGTGGCGGTCATCAATGATTTCTTACGAGCGATTGTGCGGAAAACACCTACGAATGACGACATCGACTTATTTGCGATGTTGTTAGAGGAAGCTGTGGTACCAGATGACATATTTCGTTGGATTGCTGAATCTAATGCATGTGAGCCCGAGGTAATAAAGACGGTATTAGTGCGAAAACGTCATCTCGATGAAGTGATTAAAGACATTGTATCGGTATTGCTCAGCACGCAATGCTCAAACATCAGTTTAAATGGGCTGCATAAGATGTTTAGCCAGATGTCGTGTCCACCGTCAGTGTATGAGCAGTACTATATTTGCACCTTGTTGAGTGGAAAGTGGTGTGAAGATTTAGATCATATTTTTCCCGTTACCAACATTGAACGAAATTATCGTACTACCCTTCAGAACGTTGACGAAACCATCTGCAAGATCGCCTATTTGGCTGACGTGCCACTCCTTGAAATTTTCTGTAACGTTGTCGCAGAGATGTGTATCGCATTCGTTTTTGATCCTCAAACAAACGAGAATCATAAGTCAGTATTACAGTGGCTACGTAAAAACATTGAGAAAGGTTGCACAGATACGTTCCCTTTAGGATGGACTACAGGTCCTGATGGTATGAAGTGGCCGTCAACGAGGTTGGCGGACTATCTTGATTCTCTAAAGACTTTGCACCGATTTCGCCAGAATGTTCAAAAATAACTCGATCTTAATTTGCTGTGACTGTGAGGTTTGACTAAAACTATGTATTAATTACATTTTACCTATTGTGCTTTCAGTAAATGTCGCAATGTTATGCGATATCACTCAGACATGATTTCTTAATATTTAAATTGTTATTGCTTGCGCAATGTCAAAATGTAGATAAGCTGATTAATTAATAACTGCTTAATTTTTAACCTAATGCCATACGTTCATTAGTAAAAGCGTCAAATGTGATGCACATACTATCGATTGTATATCAATCCATAGTATTAATGTTTAATTTATCAATTCAATATTACCGATACATTTGTAATAGCTCATAAGTGCATAATAAACGTTTTAAACGTGATGTGCACTATGGATTGTGCATCACACTATTGTATGAATAAATGCTTTATTTTTCAATCCAATGTTATATTGATGGTATGAACAAAATACTTGTTTTTTCATTCAGCCTTAGTAATGGTTTTGTAATCACCTTCGCATGATAACTTAGTAAAAGTGTCAAATGTGGCGTGTACCAACGATTTTGTAGCAATCGATTATAATACGAATTATTTTAATCTAATGCAGTTTCATATTTTTAATATGTGATGCGTACCAAGACAACAAAATGTATTTATATTTAAGAATGAATCCATTTCATGTATTACATCATTATACTGTCTATCTGCTACTATCTGATTAAAAGTTTGAATAGAGTTGATGTTTCATTTCTGTATCTCGACGCATGCGCAGCTCTGCAAGGTCGAGAGGTGGTTGGGGAAATCTATAAAGTAACAAGCGCTCAAATCCACTCCAGTTTAAACAACAAACCTTCGAACAGTGCAACATGTTTACTAAACAGTCTAGCGCAGTCAGTGAGGCTAGTGCAACGTGCCAGAAGCAGTCTACAATGTCATTCATCACTATAAATGAAAGGTGTTATCCATTGAATCCATCTAAATCTAAATTCATTAGCATTGGGCTAGCATACGAGTGGAATTTTCAACCTAGAATTATTATAAAAGGGCGTAAAAATGATTGTGTATTGTTTAATGAAATCGAGTGGAGTGAACTATTGGAGTACGAAGGAGTAATAATCAATTATTTTCATTGTGTGGAGGAGTTTCAACCAATTACACATGACACGTTCACGATCACGTTTGACAAGTTTCAAGATATTCGCACAATCAAATTAGAAGATCGTTGGAGGAATATCGTCTATTTAGGAGTGGAAAGTGTATTGAAAATGTTTGAACTGAACCGTTTGATCGCTTATACCATCAACACGCTCAAAGGGCAAGAGTTTGCGACGTACTTTAATAGACTGTTGACTGATGTGCAATCTACACCGCTCGACGTTCGGGATTTTGTTGCTCGTCACGTGGCAGACATACCTAGATCTGAGAATGTGCGATCCATGATGGAGTTGACCTATCTGCATCCTGATCTCCCAGACTTCAAAAAGACTGCAACGTTTTCACACTACAATGCAACGAGCTCACCCCATCGCAAATAACTAACTCAAATAAGTTTGGCATGATGAAGTAAAATTAATAATAAATGATTGCTGTTTAACAATTGTTGTTTAATTTATTAGACTACTTCATAGTTTATTCATATAAGTCTGACTTGTTAATCCAAGTATTATGATTTTTATTTAAACCCAAAAACTTTACGTACACTTTCGTCCCTTTACGTCTCAAGACTTTTTCCACTAGATACACATCAGGATGTTTCACTTTTTGTAACTCTTGTATGTAAAACCCCCCTAGGATATCTTCCCCATTCTGATCTTCTAATAGGTAAGTCCTCGGGTTTGTATACTGCGCTTTTCTAATTGTGAAAATTTCATTGGACCAGTTGGGAGTATATCCTTTGGAGAATGCGTGCCGATACTTGCTGATTCTAACTTTTTCACCAACCTTAAACTTTGCTCTCTTGGGATCAATCGTTTTTAACTGACTGTATGCGTGAAGTAACACCTGCTTCGCATTTCGCATGTTCACATCTTTTGGCTTCATTCTTATTGTTCGGTGCTTTGTGTTGTTATACTCTTGCACAATTTTTTGAAGTACAGGTAGCCATTTATACGATCCTTGTAAGCTAAATTGTCGCCACATACGAGTTTTCAGTGTACGATTCAGCCTTTCAACAATACTTGCTTTTAAGTTTGAATAAGTGCTATAATGGTTAATGTTGTTTTGTTTCATGAGCGATTGAAATTCTTTATTATAAAATTCTTTTCCCAAATCCGTTTGAATATGTTTCGGTAGATACTTCATCTGTGATAAAATGGTTTTCATAGCCTCCGCTACAGCTTTACCAGTTTTTTGTTTCACTGGTTGCGCCCATGCATATTTACTAAAGGTATTAATTAGCACGAGAATATAACGATAACCTTTATTATCTTTCGCATACGGCAACATTTCCACCAGATCCGCTTGTACCAAATCTCTCAATCCTCTGATGATTACTCTACGTCTCTGAAAGTTCTTCCTTGCAGGCTTATGTATTTCATTGACCACCTGTTTTTTGATTGCACTCATCTAGATCGTTACTTAGTGGGTAAAAAATTAATATTCCAATAAACAGAGCTTTGTGTTCGTTAGTTTGCACAGTATGGGACACTTATGCACCTGTAGTCACCATATGTGCGCCCCGAATCTTTTCTAGAATGTCTGACACCGGACAGGTATAGAAGTCTAACCCATTTTTTATTATATAGATTTATCAGCTCTGTGTTGTTGAGGCAACTGATTTTCCAGAGATGTGTTGGAAGGTTGTGACGACTACCAAAATTGTCAACGGAGATGTGTGCTGATAAACTTACGTAGATTGACTAAGAACAGGAAAGCTCTTTCACTTTATAAAACGGCCTTCCTTTAACTGATCAATAATTGATTGAATTTCATTGTTGTGACTGTTATTACCAACCTCGTGAGATGCTAAAAGTAATCTCAAGCGATAAGCGAGGTCATTTGGATTGTCAAAGTAAACATATTCGATGGGTTGGTTAGTTAGTTGCATCATCCCAAGGCCTGTATGTTTGAATGACTGCGTGCGGCGTAGACGTGTTTTTGGCTTCGAGGGCTTTTCGAAGGAAACTGATGTGCTTGCGATGGATGCGGGATGTTTGAGAATCTTGTGTTTTAACAAATATGGTTTAATTACTTGTTTATATTTTACAGACTGTGTTCCTTGTATTTGTAAATTTGAGTCAAAATTTCGTCGATATGCATTAGTTCGTTTCAACATATCCATATAATGATCTAAATCGACTTGTGAGTACCCAACTGGATTCTTTTTAAATAAGAGCTCATACAGTCCTACTGTGCCTGGGTATCGCACGTTATGAAGAACTACATCTGGACCTTCAATACGTACTACTGTTTTGCCCAGTGTAAACGCGTCAGTTGTTAAATCATGCGATAATCCATAATACCGGTCAAACTCTTCTTCATTCCCTCGAATCGATTCATCGACATATTTTCTTGGCAAAGTGTGAAACGACTCTAGATATTCATTATAAGCAGGAGTATCAATTAAATGACGTAAGCTCTCGCGACTCGCAGCAATAGAATCCTCTAACGTTTTATTCTCATGCTCTACTACTGAAGGTACTTGTACTTCTTCCTCCACAGTGGACATGTCTGCAACATTTGAAAGTTGCGGTATATTGGAATAGGTGTCTTCCAAAAAACTCAATCCAGTATAAGGTAAATAGGGTTGAAAACGGTAGTCCAAATCCCCATGAGGCATTCCCTTCTTAGGTGTAGATGATGCAGATTCGGACTTAAAGCCTTCTACTTTGAGAGGTGCTTCCATTTTAAGTGGCTCTACTTTGTCTAAAAGCTTCTGCAATGGTTCAGAAATGGGCTGCATTTGTTTCTGCAATTGACTCTCAGTTTCTGCAAGTTCAGATTTTAGTGCTTTATATTTTTGCTGCACAGCTTTCCGTGTTTTCACCAGTTCTTTGGCTAACTTTATATCCATCTTTTCACAGTCAGAGTTAGAACTACACTCTTCAGGGATCCTGATGGGATGTATTTTTATACCATCATTTTAGAAATAGATATATTTATCAAATCCTTGTCGATATCGGCCACCGTTTTTGGGAGAATCTTTATCAATGACCAGGAAGTCGTAAGGGTCTCGCCAGCATAAACCGCACATCCCTTTGAATTCCTGAAATGTCATATCCATGCTGCAATGGTCTTCATATATATGCTTTAAATTTAAGACGTCCTGCGGTAACACGATGAGCAGTGTTGCATTATCACGCAGAAGATGCTTTGGGATGGCGGTATATGTTTGACACAAATAGAAGCAATCCGTATTACGATGTCTGCCAAAACTAAAGTACTGACGAATAATATCTTGAGGGCATGCAGCGACGTCGTCGAAGATTATGATGGAGTTGGGTTTGATTCTGTCCGGAGCCACGATGTTCTTATCGTCCGTATACTCGAAATATCCGATTTCCTTTAGAGGGTCCAACACTTTGCGCAGATATTGGTATTTAGGTTGGTATGGCGATTTACAATAAATATAGACGTTGGAAAAGCGCAGTCCATTCGGATGCATTATGAGACTGATCATGATATTTGTTTTGCCGGATCCACTCGCTCCTACAATCAATGCTCTCTTCGATTCGCCTCCAAATAACGAGCCATGTTTCCGAAATGAGGCTTCCTGAGCGGGCTCGTCATAATTAACAACTGGTAGCTTTGGACCTGTTGCTTTGATCTTCATTGTGTTCCTTTATATATAAGACTGTGCGCTATAGCTCGAAGTCCCTATTTTTAAAGATTGCCAGTGTGTGCGCTAGACATAATTATATAATGCTTGTGCATAACCTGACGCGTAACAGTATTCCGTCAAGATACGCAGCGAGAGGATCTGGCCTGTTCGCTAAGCTACTCGACAAATTTCCTTTTGAGGTACACCTACCATTTTATAACTATTGCGGTCCATTTACGAAATTGCAAACAAGGCTATCACGTGGTGACGTTGGAATAAACCCTTTAGACGAGTATTGCAAACAGCACGATATTGCTTACTCTCAGGCTCACAACAACAGTGATCGCAGCTACGCGGACGGGGTCTTGCGTCAACAAGCCTGGAACCGGGTTGTCGATTCCGACACATCCTTGGGAGAACGAGTCGCAGCACTTGCAGTGGCTAGTGCAATGAAGGCAAAGAAAAAATTAGGTTTTGGTTTGAGACGTCGCGGATCGCGAAAACCTCGAAAACAAGGTAAAAGAAAACACGGTCAGGGTTTGCACGCGAAACAGCGTAGGCGACGTTCACAACGACTTATTCCTGTGCCTAAGAAAGGAGGCTTTCTCCCCTTGCTCCTCCCTCTCCTTGGTGCTATTGGGGCCTTGGGAGGCGGTGCTGCTGCAGTCGCAAAAGCTGTCAACGAGTCTAAAGCTTCGCAAGCTCAACTGGCCGAGCAGAAACGTCATAATCTCGCTTTAGAGTCAATGCGCAAAGCAGTCAATGGTAAAGGATTTTACTTAGCCCCTTTTAAAAAAAACTTCCAATAAAGCTACCTCGTCATGCGATGTCTAACATCGAACTAGAAATCTGTGCTAAATCGCTAAAAATCCCATATTTTCGAGGAGTCTTTATGCGCGATCAACTACCCAGACGTATTCGCAGAAATGAAAGTGGTATTATTAATTTGGATCATTCCTCCGGTTCTGGGACCCACTGGACTGCCTACGTGAAATATGGTGACAATGTCACATACTTCGATTCTTACGGTAACTTACGGCCACCTCCAGAAGCTGTTCGCTACTTTATGAGTAGCAATGACATCGACCAGATCTTATACAATCATGATTCCAGTCAAAAATTCAATGCTCATAATTGTGGCCAGTTGTGCTTGAAATTCCTATATAAGATGTCTTCCGTTTTTGTCTAACTAGATTGAAGCTACCCGTCGCAGATCCACAATGTCGCTCTCTTTTATCATGTCTGGCAATTCATCTATCCTTACAGCTGACTTCAACCCCCCTCTTTATCTTGAAGAAAGTTTCGACTACGAAATTGGCTTATGCAATTTTGATAGTTTCAATATGATTCCGAATATTGATGAAACCAACAATTACTTTCCGTACGGCAACGGTGGTCTAACCATTCCGACGGGAGCCTATGAGTTAGCGGAGTTAGAACAATATCTGCAACATAATCTTCCGAAAGACTATAACCTTTCTCTCATACCTCATGCCAACACCTCAACTGTTTCCCTATATGCCAATTTTCCCATTGATTTTACTCAACGTAAAACTTTCGCAAGACTTTTAGGTTTTCAACCACGTTTCCTAAAGGCGAACGAATTTCACGAGTCTGATTTCCCAGTTGAAATTCTCAAAGTCAATGCCGTATCTATTGACTGTAGCATCGCCACAGGTTCCTTTCACAATGGTCAACCCTGTCATATCATACATCAATTTTTTCCGACCGTTTCTGCGGGGTATAAAATTGTGGAATCGCCTCAGAACATACTGTATTTTCCTGTTACTGTGAAAGCCATCACAACGCTAACGATTCGTGTAATTGACCAAGACGGGGAGCTCGTCAATTTTCGTAACGAAACTATTACCATTCGCCTCCATTTGAGAGCCGTTAGCAATGGGCATTAGATTCACCAACCATAACATCTGGCTTGATAGTAGTTTCATTCATCAATATAAAAAATCTATACGGAAGCGTCGTCCTGTCAGTACATCTAACACAACCGTTGGAAACGGATTCAAGCATTCCACGTCTCCCAAGCTCACTACTGAGAACAAAAAGTTTTTGCAGTCGTTAGGATTTCAAGTATATTCGTGATGAGTATTTTAAATGTAACACAGCCCCCAGTCGTAGATAACTCTATTACTGAAATGGAGTATCACACATATCAACCGTTTATCAACGCCAAATTTGACTATAATGACGAAATTCGTATTGCAGTTCAGGAACTAGATACGTATACATTACCATCTCAGAGCATGCTATATCTCGAAGGTAGTTTGACAAAAAGTGATGGTTCAAAGATTGAGACTCTAAAACTCGTTAACAATGCATTCGCTTTTTTATTTCGCGAAATTCGTTATGAATTGAACGGCGTTGTTATTGACTCGGTGCGCGGTGTAGGTCTTACCTCCACGTTAAAGGGGTATCTCTCCTACAACGAAAATGAAAGTTTGCGTCTGCAAAATGCTGGATGGTTTCCCAAAGATACGACCATCGCTGATAGTGGAAAGTTTAACGTTTGTATCCCATTAGCCATGTGGATGGGTTTTTTTGAAGATTACAACAAAATTATGCTAAACATGAAACAGGAATTAGTGCTAATACGCAGCGCGTCTGATTCGGATTCTGTGGTGAGCACAATAGAGGAACTGCCTAAAATTACTCTTGACAAAATACAATGGCGCGTTCCTCATGTTTCGGTCGACATACCTCAACAATTAGCGCTAACAAAACTCCTTAACAAAAATATCGATATCCCAATCTACTTTCGCAGTTGGGAACTTATAGAATACCCCTCTCTTTCCGAGACTACACGCCACACGTGGCCAGTCAAAACGACCACAAAGCTTGAAACACCTCGACATGTTCTAATCGCATTTCAAACCGATAAGAAAAATAAGGTAACTTCCAATATGTCCACCTTTGATCACTGCCATTTAACCAACATTCGCGTCTTTCTCAATTCAGATCGTTTCCCGTACAACGATTTGCATCTTGATTTCGATAACAACAAATTTGCCACACTCTATGATATGTTCTCTAAATTCCGATCTATCTACTATCACACGGGCAATGAACCACTGTTTACCCCTAACACCTTTAAGTCAGTAGCCCCTATAACACACATCGATTGTTCTAAGCAAAAGGAGAGCATTCAGTCTGCATCCGTTGTTATGCGCATAGAATTCGAAACTAGTCAAAGTATTCCCAAAAACACATCGGCATACTGCTTGATTCTACATGATCGAGTATTTTCTTACAATCCTTTGACTAAAATTGTAAAACAGCGTTAACTCCCACAATTATATATTCTTCCTCTTGCCCACTGACTACCATTCTCATCATGACTGCCGCATACAAACTAGCTCTCTTGCAGCATCGTCAAAAACTCAAAGCTCTACGAGAAGCTCTTGACGCTTACTGCAACAAAATTTGCGTCTTTAAACGATTCAGTCGCATGCAACTATGAGTCTTGTCTTAGATGTTCAGGGTTTCACAGTAGAGAACAAGAGATTTATAGTAAAAGAGCTTGCTGGCTTTGATGGATCTCGAATATGTCATTACATTTTCAAGCAACCCTTCTCGTGGGATCTTCTCCCTGACGCATTGCAAAAACAAGCTTCTTGGTTAACGAGACATTACCACTGTATTGACTGGATGTCAGGATATACACCACTACACAGTATTTCGAAGATCCTCCAGGAATTAACGTCGCAGGCTGATCGCATTTTTGTCAAGGGTAAAGAGAAAGCCGACTACTTACGACAATATTCCGCTAAGCCTATCATCGAATTTGATGAGCATCCTCGTATAGTCGCTCAACCTGCAAGCTGTCTAGCCCACACTAAGGATATCTGCATTTGTGCACTTTCTAATGTTTATTTTTTATATGATAAAT
Source organism: Callosobruchus maculatus (assembly GCA_951848785.1). Taxonomy (NCBI): domain Eukaryota; kingdom Metazoa; phylum Arthropoda; class Insecta; order Coleoptera; family Chrysomelidae; genus Callosobruchus; species Callosobruchus maculatus. The sequence continues at coordinate 251,364 of CATOUR010000261.1, forward strand.
TTATCATGTCATAATTATGTTTTCATACTTTATGCATTGATAAACTTTGATATTATCTCACTTTTGACGTTTTATTCCCCTATCATCAAAACTAACGTTGATGAATTACTCGCCAGTTACCTACTGTGAATGAAAAAATTGAATTCAAACTCAAACATTGCTTATATCATGTATATTAAAATACAAAGATTAGTACAGGTACACTTAGTTACAATCAAATACATTTTAGATGTCAAATCGCTCATTCCAGACTTTCTCCCTATGCTGAACACACAACACTCTGTTCAGTTCGGGAGCATACTGTGATATTCGTTGTTGAAATCTGCTACGGTCTGCAGCATGTTCTTGCCAGTTACCCATTCGCGCCACTTTTGCTGCATACTTCCATACGACCAAACGTTGCGTACGTATGATATCACTAAAGTGTACCCGCTTTTCACTCATTGTCTACAGATCACAGAAGAACACTAATCTTCTCCCATCAGCTTCCACAATTCTTATGCTTTTCACTCGGTGCACGTTTTGCGTTGGTCGCTGGCTGGCCTTACTGTGATGATCCTTTATCAAATCGCCTAGTTTCGGTGGCAGCTGGTTCATAATAGGGTAGAACAACTCGCATCTTCGGGTATATTCTAGGTGGTTGAACAAACCCAGAGCACATAGTTTTCCCTCCTCATAGTCCGTAAGGGCTCTGTGCAATCTTCGCAGCTTCTCCGTCATAGTATGCCGTTCGGGTACATCTATTTTCAACGCCCACTCATTAAACTCATTTTCAATTTGTTGTTTCACTGGTTCCAATACACTTTTTTCTAAGGTGGTTAGTGACATTTTAGTTAGGAGCTCTGAGACTATACGCAAGCATAAAGTGATGCGGAACTCTGGTCTCTTGCACCTTTATACCTCGCTTTATTAACAGAACCAGTTTTTCCTTTATGACGCGCAGACAAATTTGAGATCAAGGCCACTAATCTAGGCCAAGGCAATAACGGAGGTTATCAGACATCCTTAACCCCTAGAAGGACGTATGAAGTCACTTATCTAGGTCAAACCAATGACTGAGGTCATCCGACGTCCCTATAAGGAATGTATCACGTTAACCCCTGTTCCACTATGTACGTCCAGCATTCCATAGGGTTTGCGTTGTATGTCACTCTTCTGCAGATCTACCCAGTTTATCAGATGACCTACTTCCATCCTCCTCTCCGCTCTCGAACCGCTCGCCCTTGAACATACTGTTTTAATTTTTCTCGAAACTTCAGTCTCGACTCCCTGATCGCTAGACATCGACATTACAATAACAGTTTCGCAGCACTACTATTCACCCAAAAAAAATTATTTCTGAACATCTTCCTGGGTGTCCCACTTCAACCCATGATATTAAAACCCCTAGAACGTAGAGTATATAGTACAAGATCATTTTTCCAGGTCAAGGTTCCTAATCTAGGTCAGGGTTTATGAATGAGGTCATCAGATGGCCTTGACCCCCTAGAAGGAATGTATGTTCTGGGGGAGGTCAAGGTCTCGAGGTCATCGATCCTTCATATCTAGGTCAAGGCTTCAGAGGTCACTGACCCCCCCAGAACGTACAATATCTCCCTACTGTAGCTCAATGAAGTTCGAACAACAGTTTCTTAAATTCAGAGAAAACTCCTTACTTTAAAAAAGACTTAGTAGTTGTACTTAGTACGTAGATACTTCTGAAATTTAGTTTTAAGGCAGCTAATTGATAAGAGTGTCATAAAGAATGAACAAAGCTGGGAATGTTATTTAGTAGATACAAAATATAATATAAAAATAAAATAGTTGATATTTGGTTCAGATTAACCTCTTACTCCAGAAAGCATAAGTAGTTTATTTGAAATAAGGTGTGATAATGCTGATGATACTTTATTCATTTTTATATCCACGAAAAAATTACTGGCGTTACGCTGATGTTTCGGTTTCTGTTTCGGCCAAACTGAGACGGAGACCGAAATTCGGTTTCTGTTACGGTTTCTGCCGTAAAAAGTAGTTTCGGTCGGACACTACAAAATAATTGGGAATGCGGCAAATAAACGCAAAAGTGGACTCTTCCAACTTTATTCCAAGCTTTCGGAAACTTATGATTCCCTCATCAAGGCTACAATAGAATTTATTTTAAACATAACAATCTCAAATAAGATGTTAAGTACTTAAAAAGTTAGCGAGATTGATGCGTAATGATGTTAAAAGGGAGAGACTTCACATAAATAGCACAATTTATGTGGAAACACAAATTCATTCAATGCATTCAATCCACAGTTTTGCGGATGACAGTATGCTGCATGCATGCATCAGCAATAGACCGATCTCTGTGGTCGAGCTGGAACGCAGAAGACTGGCAGTTGCAGCTTCACTTTCAAAGGATCTCGATACCATTACCGCTTGGGGGGTTAAGAATATGGTTAAATTCAATGCCTCCAAGACCCAGTATTGTATGCTATCAAACAAGAAGTGCCCAAGCCAACACCAGGTTTTAATGAACAACCAGGCTCTGCCAAGCAGTCACTCAGTCAAGCTGTTAGGAGTCAACATTACAGAACATTTGATCTGGCACGAACACGTCGCGTCAATTGCAACAGCTGCTGCTAAAAAGCTTGGGTACCTATTTAGAGCCAGAAAGTATTTCTCACCATGTAACCTCCTCACGCTATATAAAGCACAGATAAGACCTTGCTCCCATGTCTGGGGAGCTGCTGCCCCTACTACCCTGTCTATACTAGATGCCGTTCAGAGAAGGGCAATTCGACTAATTGGCGATCCGGCCTTAACGCGCCACCTTCAGTCACTTTCTCACCAGCGTGTTGTTGGTGACCTCTCACTCTTCTACCGATAGTCAAACGGAATCTGCTCCTCTGAGCTATCTTCTATCGTTCCGCCGCTTACTGCTCCTATCAGATGTACGCGTGCGACCGCTGCATCTCATCCTAAGACGGTCGTTCTTCATACATCAAGAACTGAGCGGTACAACCGCACATTTATTCCCAGGGTGTCCAAGGCTTGGAATGGACTGCCAGAAGATGTATTTATTGGGCCTGCGGATATTGGCCCATTCTAATCTCGCTTTAACAAACTTCCCCTAACATAACCCTTTCACAGCAGCCGCGGTACTCTGGTATTTAGGCTCTGCCTGCGCGGTCTGCTCAGTTATAAAAAAATTGTCATGAAACATTGGAGTGATATTAAAAAGGACTTTCCCGTGCAAATTGGACCACCCTGTATACATATATGTACACAATATATATACATTACTCTGCTACAGTCTTGCAAATATTACATCTGGCGGGCTCGAGATAAGAGTCGTTTGTTATATAAAATATCGTCGAAGTGTACTTGCATGTGAAATACTCTGAAAAATCGTCCGTTGTTCTATCCGTGTGCTGGAATTTTATATCTCTGATAAATTGTCTGGCGAGATAGCGAACCGACAAACATGTTTGAGATCTCGCCTCGGAGTGAACCTCACAGCTCAAAATGCGTTGGAAAGGCATCAGAAGGCATGGTATGATTAACTAATGTCGGCATAGAAGTGTGCATACCGCATATACTCGTACAATTAGAATATTTAATATACAAAGTATTTTCGATAAAAAATCATGGCCGAGCTACACGCAGCTGCTATGCTGCGTCCTTTGTTAATACACGGGACAGTTGGCTCGGACCTCTCTGGCGCACGTATTCACTGGCACCAATATTTTGATCTTTAAAATTCGACAACCGGAATTCCAGACTGATTTTTTGCAGACAACCCTATATCGACGTGTTGGCAATAAAATTATCTTTATTTTGATATGAGTTTCATGCATTAACCACACCGGTGCAAATTACTATTATTGATTTACCTGTTTATACCTACCTACCCTATAGTTGGGAGGGGAAAAACGTAGCCAGCCTAACGTTTGCATATTCTATGGGCTTCATACTTTCGATTGGCATGTAATTTGTCCATTAACCAAACCAGTGAAATGTTTAAAAAAAATAATTTTTCAATATTTAATTAATCATATCCTGGACTGAAATTTTTCATCCAACCCACTCGCGATATGTTTTTTAACATATTAAATTTAATATAAAATGCTTTTCATCCATTAACCAGTTCGGTGAAGGTCTTCTTATATTCGGATCTTAGACTACCAGACCTTTCTTGGTCTTGCAAGTTCAGCTTTCCGGAAGTTTTTGAAGTCAGATATGAGTTGTTTACATTTTTTCAGGTCTTAATCAGTGTCGACACTTCTATAGTGCAGTTACGTTATTATGTAGACATGAGTAAAACCGTAACACTGTAATTATCTATACAAGATATATATTATTTGCAATAGATAAAAACAAAATAAATTGATCTATTTATTGTATATTCCATCATCATAGTCACAATGTCTTAATAGACATGTTGTGAACTCGTACAATGCATTAAGTTGGAGCTAGAGTATTGCCGACACGAATATTAACAATAGTTTTGAGAACTGTAGCTCGCCATCGTTCGCGATTTACTGTCAGTTTAGTGGCGCTCTTGATACTCATATCCAGCAACTGTTTCGTCGTATCCACCCAGCGTGTAGGGGGGGCGGCTCGAGGCATGATCCTGAACTACAAGTTTCTCCATATTATCGCTTCTGTGTATATGTCCGAAGAATGTAAGCGTTCTCGTCGACACAATGGAGGACAGTTTCTTTGGATTACCGAGCTCATCCAGTATGGAAACGTTAGTTCGATGGGCGGTATAAGGAACTCTCAGCATTCTCCTCCATGTCCACATTTCAAAAGCATCTATGCGAGCTCGATCTGCCTTTTTAACAGTCCAAGTTTCGAGGCATAAAAAAATATGGAGAGCACAAGAGTATGAACCAGCGACATTTTTGTAGCTTTTAGTGATGCTATGGTCACGCCATATTTTAGTAAGCTTTGTCATGGCCACACGTGCCTGTTGAATGCGCCGTCGAATCTCATTTTCACAGCTACCCGAATTGTTGATCAAAGAACCGAGGTATACAAAACTTTGAACTACTTCACAACGGCCTATTGACTTTATTTCTCGATGACTATCATGCTCTCTATCTACGTCTTATTGTAGTTAATACCAAGACCATACGCTGCACTATGTTGTTCTAAGATGTTTAATAGAGCTACTAGTTCTTCCTGAGAAGCAGCAATAAGGGTTGTATCGTCAGCAAATATTAAGTTGGATATCTTGCTTCCGCCAATAGTTATACCGCAGTTGTCAAATACCTGTCTCATCACAAATTCAGAGTAAATGTTAAATAACATCGGAGATGACTAACTCCTTTTCTGGTTGCAGTTTGACTAGACAGGTTACCATCAATTCTTACGCGAGCCGAATTAGACTCATAGAGTTGCTGAATGAGAAGCACTAGGTGATAAGGAACTCCCATAGGATTTCCCACATTGTAGGCCACTTTACGTTATCAGTAATTTGTTTTAAGTTTAAGGTCTGTAAAATATATAGTAGAACCTTACTTTCATGAGAGATTAACGAAAGTAGGCGATAATTGTCTGGATTTGTTGGAGATCCCTTTTTATGAAGTGGGACAAAAATTGATGTGCACCATTCATCTGGCCAAACACCGGAGGACCAGACACTCTTACAAATATTATGTAAAAGAGAGATGCCGTCGTCACCCAAGTTTAAGCATCAACGCCTGTAGATTTATTAGTTTTTAACTTGTTGAGGGCATGTTCCACTTCAGACAAAAGAATATCCGGTTCGTGTTCAAAATCCAATGAGAGGGCCTGTAGGCCATCCCCATGGTACAAATTTTCGCAATCATTTCGCCATACCTTAATAACCTCATGCAAGTTGGTAATTAAGAGTTAGTCACAAACATTACACAGCCGAGTAGCTCACCAAACCGTGTTTGCAACTAACTCATACAGGGTGACACTACATCGAGTTGTATACCGGAATATGATAAAATATCTCAAAGGCGATTTTCACGGAGGAGCCCGTTAATCAAAAGCTTCTCATAAGCTTATCTCGCGTCTGCTTGAAAGCGAACGACGCTAAGCTGTCCTAATTGGTCGCTTTAGCTCTCGCCGCATGCTCGGAATCCATCTCGCAAACGAAAGGTATCCAATTAGACTGCCGCGAGTGTTCAACCCTTTGCTTTGTGCCGAAAAATCAATCCTTTGCCACAGTATATCCAATTATACAGTAGCGCAACTCCCTAGAAATCATGCAGACAATTTGTCTCCGAAAAACTGGCCTCTCATAACCCCAGGTCGGCTCCTCAGCACGAGCCGCGAGTATTGCCGTTTACGTTTTGGGCACAGGGTCGGCTTAGCAATAATCGAGTGAAGAAGCGTAATTATTATTGTGTTGCAATAGGTTTAATGGACGCGATATGTCTCGCAAATAGAGTAAATTTTGAGAGCAATGTGGTAATGTGATATTCTTCATCGAGGTTAGGCAGTTGTCTTTGGAATTCTGAATTACAATTTGTAAGTTATATGCATGCATTCGCATTTATTGTACGTGAAAATTTTTTGTACTGATTCTTCTAACTCATCATGGATTCTTTGCATATAATTGGGTTGGGGTGTTAACATTTTTCAGAAGCAAAACAAGAAATAGTCGGTGTATGAAAGAAAATTGTTAACTACGAGAAAATAGGTGGCTTTATTGTTTGTAAGTTGCAAAACTGCGAGATTTATTCAACGTTATCTTATCTTACTTAACCTAAAACGTTAAAATAGACACAAAACCTTTCTAATATCTTACATGATTCAAATATTGGTATATGTAACGACGTAGCGTCCAAAATAAAATTTATGTCTAGTTATCCCACAACATTTAAATTAAATTTATCTTCATCAACCATCATAGGAAAACGTTTAAGGTACGAAAATGTGGCAAATAGCAAAACCAATGAAAACTTGTTAGGTGTACATAAAAAATAATGATAAATATGTTTATAACAACGATAAAATATGCTAAACTGGTCGTTATTCATAAAAAAATTGCAAAACTGTTTTTTATCTGTTTTACCAAGGCTACCTTTCCTTCTGTATTTGTATATTACATATGAATAGGCATATTGAAGAAAAGAAACCATGTTTATAGAGGACAATGATATATTTTTGAAACTAGCATGTTGATTCTCTTTATTGTAAACTTTCTATTTGAGCATCCATTAAAATGGACTTCACTTCCTGCTTAAAATTTCATAATGTTGGAATGCATAATCGCATTCATTTTGTAATATGTCGTGAAAGATCTTTTGAACGTTGTGGTTCTGTGAGGAAACAGTGAGAAATTATTATTCTGACTTTAGGCTCATAATTAAAGAAGGACTTTCCGTAACGTCTAAATCTTCTAAAAACTGAAAAAAAGAACACACAGCTACCCTAATACCCGACAGACTTTGTTAGAGATAGATGGAGCTATGCTATCACACTTTAGTATCATTAGGTAATAAAGGAGCATATTAAACATTGGAAGCTTCGCTTACCTGGCCGCATCTTGAGGAAACTTAAAAAAACTATGGTGACAGTTTTTGAAATTGTTAATACAGCCTACAGCGGCGCAACATTTGACTCCACGCGTCCCGATATCCATATCAGCGTATCACCAAATTCCTTAATCCGGTTCTGTCAAAGACACTAACTACCTTCACTCTCATAGACTGAACACGACTCAGGCGATCGCCGTGCTAAACATCCTGCGAACGATGCGCGGGATGCTGTGCGCGAACCACCAAAATTCTGGAGAGTTGCGCTACTGTATAATTGGATATACTGTGCCTTTGCCTCGGCAGAGTAGCATCGCGAACAAACTGCGGTACGTGAGGCCACTGTCTGATTCCAGACCGACAGATCCCGCCTGATGAATGTTGCTCTAAACTTCCACCAAACGGATGTTTGTTGCTTTAAAGTTTGTGCGGACCGCTTTGGCATCGGTATCCTTGCATTGCGGATGAATTAGGTTGTTTGGAGATACGATAGAAGCAGTGGCGGATATTCCTTTGTTCTATAGCATTCTGACTCTAAAGTGGCCTAAACTGTGGGAAATCCTTATCTCCATGGGAGTCCCTTACCACTTAGTATTTCTTATACAGCAACTCTACGAGGCTAGCTCAGCTCGTGTGAGAATTGATGGTAACCTGTCTGGTCAAACAGCAACCAGAAAAGGAGTTCGTCAGGGATGCGTATTATCTCCGATGTTATTTAACATTAACTCTGAATTTGTGATGAGACAGGTATTAAACAACTGGAATGGCGGTGTAACTATTAGCGGAAGCAAAATATCTAACTTAAGATTTGCTGACGATACAACCCTTACTGCTGCTTCTCAGGAAGAACTAGTAGCTCTATTGAACGTTTTAGAACAACACAGTGCAGCATATGGTCTTGGTATTAACTACAACAAGACAAAGGTTATTATCGTAGATAGAGAGCATGACAATCATCGAGAAATAAAGTGAATAGGTCGTTATGAGGTATTTCAAAGTTTTGTAAACCTCGGTTCTTTGATCGACAATTCAGGTAGCTGTGAGAATGAGATTCGACGGCGCATTCAACAGGCACGGGTGGCCATGACAAAGCTTACTAAAATATGGCGTGACCATAACATCACTAAAGCTACCAAAATGTCACTGGTTCAGTCTCTTGTGCTCTCCATATTTTTGTATGCCTCGGAAACTTGGACTGTTAAAAAGGCAGATCGAGCTCGCATAGATGCTTTTGAAATGTGGACGTGGAGGAGAATGCTGAGAATTCCTTATACCGCCCATCGAACTAATGTTTCCATACTGGATGAGCTCGGTAATCCAAAGAGACTATCCTCCATTATGTCGACGAGAATGCTTACATTCTTCGTACATATTCACAGAAGCGATAATATGGAGAAACTTGTAGTTCAGGGTCACGCCCCGAGTGGGCGGCGCCGTGGCCGTTCCCCTACACGCTGGGTAGATACGACGAAACAGTTGCTAGATATGAGTATCAAGGGCGCCACTGAACTGACAGTAAATCGCGAACGATGGCGAGCTACAGTTCTCAAAACTATTGATAATATTCGTGTCGGCAATACTCTAGCTCCGACTTAATGTATTTTACGAGTTCACATGTCTGTTAAGACATTGTGACTATGATGATGAAGATGATGATAGCATTCTAGCTATGCCAAACGCAAGGGCAATTCCTCCTTAAGGGTCTAGGGTATAGCGCGCGAAATTGAGAATCCAAGAAAAGACGTATTCCCGTAGCGAGGAGGCGTGGCCGCCTGTTCCCTTTCTCCAGTGTGTGTGTCTAAGATGAGGGGAGATAAGTAAGGTGTAGAACCTATTTAACAGGTAAAATAAACATTCTATGTCCTACAACGGAAAAATGAAGAACAGGAAAGTGGTGATTGTCTCATAAATTTACATTTCTTTAATGTCAAGTACACCCGCCAGCCCAAGAGATCTGAAATTTTTTATTTTCGTCAAACGAGACTGCGACTCAAAACTGCGACTGGATTTGTAAACAGCACCTTGAAATTATCCGACCTGCGAGGTTTCATCTCAATAGAAAGCCAAATAAAGATTTTCGATTTTTTTAGGTACACCCGCCGGCCACAGATCTCTGAGCCTTGTCGTTCCACCAAGGAGAGGTAAACTGCTTCTAGTGGCGTTTCTCTCTTTGGTTGCCGTCACCTTCGGGTACTAGATGGCGCACCGGCAGAATTCCTTCTGTCTTACTCGTACATCTTTCACATGTTTATTAAACATGGAAAAATTGATGCTCTCTACTTTCGTCAATCGACCTATGGCGCACTGATGATCGCTAATAAGCGTGAAACAGCTGTCTGCGTACTGGTGGATTGACGGAGGTATAGAGCAACCCTCGTATATCGGCTTCACGCTGCGTGCGTCAAAATCCGCGCCTCTAGTGGCAAAAAGCGAGCGAGCCTTGTCGTTCCACCAAGGAGAGGTAAACTGCTTCTAGTGGCGTTTCTCTCTTTGGTTGCCGTCACCTTCGGGTACTAGATGGCGCACCGGCAGAATTCCTTCTGTCTTACTCGTACATCTTTCACATGTTTATTAAACATGGAAAAATTGATGCTCTCTACTTTCGTCAATCGACCTATGGCGCACTGATGATCGCTAATAAGCGTGAAACAGCTGTCTGCGTACTGGTGGATTGACGGAGGTATAGAGCAACCCTCGGATCTCTGAAATTTTTGATTTTCGTCAAACGAGACTGAGACTCAAAATTGCGATCAGATTTGTAATCAGCACCTTGAAATTATCCGAAATTCGAGGTTTCATCTCAATAGAAAGCCAAATAAAGATTTTCGATTTTTTTACATAGGTACACCCGCCAGCCACAGATCTCGGAAATTTTTTATTTTTGTTAACGAGACTGAGACTCAAAACTGCAACTAGATTTGTAATCAGCACCTTGAAATTATCCGAAATGCGAGGTTTCATCTCAATAGAAAGCCAAATAAAGATTTTCGATTTCTTTAGGTACACCCGCCAGCCACAGATCTCTGAAATTTTTGATTTTTGTTAAACGAGACTGAGACTCAAAACTGCGACTGGATTTGTAATCAGCACCTTGAAGTTATGCGAAATTCGAGGTTTCATCTCGATGGAAAGCCAAATAAAGATTTTCGATTGTTTTAGGTACACCCGCCAGCCACAGATCTCTGAAATTTTTTATTTTTGTTAAACGAAACTGAGACTCAAAACTGCAACTGGATTTGTGATCAGCACCTTGAAATTATCCGAAATGCGAGGTTTCATCTCAAGAGAAAGCCAAATAAAGATTTTCGATTTTTTTATGTACACCCGTCAGCCACAGACATCTGAAATTTTTGATTTTTGTTAAACGAGACTGAGACTCAAAACTGCAACTGGATTTGTGATCAGCACCTTGAAATTATCCGAAATGCGAGGTTTCATCTCAATAGAAAGCCAAATAAAGATTTTCGATTTTTTAGTTACACCCGCCAGCCACACATATCTGAATTTTTTGATTTTCGTCAAACGAGCCTGAGACTCAAAATTGCGACAGGATTTGTAATCAGCACTTTGAGATTATCCGAAATGCGAGGTTTCATCTCAATAGAAAGCCAAATAAAGATTTTCGATTTTTTTAGGTACACCCGCCAGCCACAGATCTCTGAAATTTTTGACTTTCGTCAAACGAGACTGAGACTTAAAACTGCAACTGGATTTGTAATCAACACCTTGAAATTATTCGAAATGCGAGGTTTCATCTCATTAGAAAGCCAAATAAAGATTTTCGATTGTTTTAGGTACACCCGCCAGCCACAGATCTCTGAAATTTTTGATTTTTGTTAAACGAAACTGAGACTCAAAACTGCAACTGGATTTGTGATCAGCACCTTGAAATTATCCGAAATGCGAGGTTTCATCTCAATAGAAAGCCAAATAAAGATTTTCGATTTTTTTATGTACACCCGTCAGCCACAGACATCTGAAATTTTTGATTTTTGTTAAACGAGACTGAGACTCAAAACTGCAACTGGATTTGTGATCAGCACCTTGAAATTATCCGAAATACGAAGTTTCATCTCAATAGAAAGCCAAATAAAGATTTTCGATTTTTTTAGGTACACCCGCCAGCCACAGATCTCTAAAATTTTTGATTTTTGTTAAACGAGACTGAGACTCAAAACTGCAACTGGATTTGTAATCAGCACCTTGAAATTATCCGAAATGCGAGGTTTCATCTTAATAGAAAGCCAAATGAAGATTTTCGATTTTTTTAGGTAGGTACACCCGCCAGACAAAGATCTCTGAAATTTTTGATATTTGTGAAACGAGACTGAGACTCAAAACTGCGACTGGATTTGTAATCAGCGCCTTGAAATTATCCGAAATGCGAGGTTTCATCTCAATAGAAAGCCAAATAAAGATTTTCGATTTTTTTAGGTACACCCGCCAGCCACAGATCTCTGAATTTTTTGATTTTCGTCAAACGAGACTGAGACGCAAAACTGCAACTGGATTTGTAATCAGCACCTTAAAATTATCCGAAATGCGAGTTTTCATCTCAATAGGAAGCCAAATAAAGATTTTCGATTTTTTTAGGTACACCCGCCAGCCACAGATCTCTGAATCTTTTGATTTTCGTCAAACGAGACTGAGACTCAAAACTGCAACTGGATTTGTAATCATCATCTTGAAATTATCCGATATGCGAGGTTTCATCTCAATAGGAAGCCAAATAAAGATTTTCGATTTTTTTATGTTGCCATCTCTCCCACCTAGTGCCGCAATGTTGCCAAATCTTAACAAGCTATTTGAGGTTTTAAATTTGTGTGCTTCATACGAAACAACCACCGTACTATAAAAATGCTTACAATGAGACGTGTGCCATCTCGCGCTGAAAATTAACCATTTCAATGTTTACATAAAAATGTCTGATGAGTGGGAGATAAAACCGAATTCTCTCTATTTTATTTCGCGTCGTCGCTCGCTACGCTTTATTGTACAATAAAAGTTGGGAGTACAATGAGTCCTCGTGACGAAAAGGTCCTTTTTTTATCTTTGTACCTCTCCGTATATTGCACTTCGGAAGAATACGGGTCGTTTGCATAAACTACGCCGCCTACAAAGGCGTTTGACATTTTTCATTGGCGAAATCGCCCTTTGAATTCCCCTCTTTAGTACGAGTCGCGTAAATTAGAAGTTACGACTTGACTTTTACAAAAGGTGCGTATTTCAGGGACGGTGTATAAAAAATAAATGTGTAGGTGATAAAATGAGTAGTATTTTTTTGCTTTTTGAATCCTGACCGTCGGTACCAAATATTTAGTAAAACAATCTTGGTTGTTTGTATCTGTCCTGAAATTTATGCTGTTAGAACTTTTTTATATGTATCATCTCTAAGATGTTTCTTTTATACCAATCCTTCTCTTTGCATAGGACAAATTAAACAATATTTAAACAAACGCATATATAAACACAAGTATGATATTAAAAACCTGAATTCTACCGCCCTCAGCAAACATGCTATAGAAAATAAACATACCATCGATTTTAACAACGTTAGAACTTTATGCAAAGAGAAGGATTGGTATAAAAGAAACATCTTAGAGATGATACATATAAAAAAAAGTTCTAACAGCATGAATTTCAGGACAGATACAAGCAATCTTTCATGCATATATATACAAATTTAATAAATGGAACATAGCCTATACTTTGTTCCATGTTATCAATATTTACCTTCCTCCCTCGATATTTATTTTGTTTAAAAAAAAATTAATTGTAAATGTTAGTCATTTTGTATCTGTTCGACAATTCTGATATTTTATTTTAGTTTTAATACCTGAAGATGACGCCTAATAGAAGCGTCGAAACGTCGTAGAATTTTATATTTTGGAAATATAATAAGTGACCGTATCCCAAGATTGTTCTACTAAAAAAAATGAGTAGTGATGATCAAAATCGGCTGAGGCTGAGACTCAAAACTGCAACTGGATTTGTAATCAGCATCTTGAAATTATCCGAAATGCGAGGTTTCATCTCAATAGAAAGCCAAATAAATATTTTCGATTTTTTTAGGTACACCCGCCAGCCACAGATCTGTGAAATTTTTGATTTTCGTTAAAGGAGACTGAGACTCAAAACTGCAACTGGATTTGTAATCAGCACCTTGAAGTTATCCGAAATGCGAGGTTTCATCTCAATAGGAAACCAAATAAAGATTTTCGATTTTTTTTAGGTACACCCGCCAGCCACAGATCTCTGAAATTTTTGATTTTTGTTAAACGAGACTGAGACTCAAAACTGCAACTGGATTTGTAATCAGCACCTTGAAATTATCCGAAATGCGAGGTTTCATCTCAATGGAAAGGCAAATAAAGATTTTCGATTTTTTTAGGTACACCCGTCAGCCACAGATTTCTGAAATTTTTGATTTTTGTTAAACGAGACTGAGACTCAAAACTGCAAATGGATTTGTAATCAGCACCTTGAAATTATCCGAAATTCGAGGTTTCATCTCAATAGAAAGCCAAATGACGATTTTCGATTTTTTTAGGCCAGCCACAGATCTCTGAAATTTTTGATTTTTGTTAATTTGTTAAACGAGACGATCCTTCTGGCGTATACATACTCTTTGACAAGATTGCTGCTGAAGTGCTAAATCTCCCGAAGAAGCGACTTTTTCCGATATATTCTGGTACGAATCTAAACTAAATAATATGATTCGTAAATACAACAAGCTGATAAGGAAATAGGATATTGATTTCATGAATACGAGTATGCTTGCCATACAAAGTCATCATTAAATAATTGTATTAAATGCTAATCAAAGTACCTACTACACCCCACAGCATACAGCTGCCCAAATTTCATCACAATCCATGCAGCGGTTGCTGAGATTACGAGGCTAGAAAAAAGCGACAGACAGACAGACCGACAGACCGACAGACCGACAGACCGACAAACCGACAGACCGACAAACCGACAGACCGACATACCAACAGACCGACATACCAACAGACCGACATACCAACAGACCGACATACCAACAGACCGACATCATAAAACGCCCAAAAAGTGTATTATCTCAAAATCGAAAATTTTCGCGATCAGAATACTCCCCTCACCTATCGGTGTGGGAAGTAAAAGTAAATTCCTCACGTGCAACGTACCCTGGGTAACGCTAAATGAGCTACAGCGATCCGGTTGCCAGACTAGATAGTTCCTAGCAAGTACACGTGAGTATTCCAACCTATTCGAATTCGTCGTTCAAGCCAGTCTACCTGAGCTAATAAACCGTTCATAAAAAAGGCTTCCGGCGTCAAAGCGTCCCGCCGCTCGTCTGCAGCCCACCTTAGCTTGCGGAGCACGTTCGTCCGGTGCGAATGAAATATTCCGGCTGAATATCAAATATTCATTGGAGGAGTTAGTGCATGATTTAACGTCGACCAATCTCATAATGCGAGCCCCGCCCCTCCTTGCCGTTCTGCGATCGGGGGTGCTCACACCCCGCTCACCTCCACATGGGAGGGGGAGTGGGACGGTATGCAGCGCTAAGCATTCACAGCAGGTGCTGAATTACAAAGTAGTTTGACAGCCTTCACGAGTACATTAGGTGACGTGTCATCACGCATGAATTTTATTTTGGAGCTTCAGCACCCCGAATTATTTTATCTCTATCTTGAATTGTATTTATGATGTATTACTTACCCTCGTTTACCGCATGGGGGCGGGTTAGAATATCTCCCATTGTATATCCTGCGTGTCGTAAAAGGCGACTAAAAGGAACCGAACTACTGTCGGTATAAACGGTAACCTCTTCTCAACTAACACCTTTGGGTGGACGAGTTGAGAAGAGTCAGGACACCTTCTTGTCCTTGGGGTGAGAAGTTGCCCCTAAAGGCGGATGAACCAGTAGATGCATCTGGTCAACGGTATGAGGATGCAGAAAGCAAATGGGAAACTACTGCATTAAAGATCTTAAAGATATCCCAAGAGAAACTCGTAAAATGAGTAAATGCATTTACGAGTTCACAACATGTCTCTTAAGGCATTGTGACTATGATGATGATTCGTTGTATCCGTTAGCCTTATTCTTATTTGACATTGTAAGTTGGAGTAGATTTATGTGAATGTGAGTTTTAAACTGTTCTGTAAATTGTTACATTTGACAATTCCTGTGATAATTTTAAGTACTGTACCTTCTATTGTAATTAGCTGAAATATGCTCGGTTAAGCAAGCAGCTCAGCTGACATTCGCCGAGTTGAAAATAAAGACCTTTTATTATAAAAAATGGAGTCAAGTTGATTGACTCAGTACTTCCCACACATTACGGTGATACCAGTTTATTATTTTCCCATAGCATAAAGATTTAGTCTGAGATCCCCTTGCAACAAAATCATCGCAGTTTTGGAAAAATTTAAGCGTTCCGGTACCGTTTACTGAAAAAGCGGTGTTGCCGTATCTCATTAATTAATAGAAACAAAATTTTGAAATTGTGAGATCTTACTAAATTCGACATGCGCAATTCATTGCAATAAAAATAAGTAGAGGATTGTTTTTAAAATAAATTAAAATCGGGGATACTTGTTTAAAAATTTGGGAAAATAATTTATAACTTGGCAACGTCGAAAACGCGAAAAAAAATATTACAAGGCGAGATAGAGTATTTGTAGATATTTCGATTTAAAATAAAAAAGACAGGGTGTTACATTTAAAAAAACAAAGTAAAACGACCTTTAAGTTGCCGGAATTTAAAATTCTGCCAACAACACCCTGTATACACAAATTGCTGGTAGCATCCAGAATAATATCCGCTTAATATTCAAGTAACTCGCTGTGTAATATTATTGAGAAAAGTTAAAGGAATATATCAATTTGAACGTATTACTTGCCACCTTGCAAATGCGGAAATTAATAGAAAATAAATTATTACTTGGCAACGTCGCAACCGATTTCAAAAATATTTTAGGGTTGAATAGAGATCAATGATGGACACTAGAAGAACTTGAGAGAAAGTTATAGTTCCATATAAAAAAATCAAGTTGATCTCTATCCTACTTTCCCGCAATACCCTGTATATTTCAAAATATTTTTAGGATATGCATCGCAAGTAACCAAATAACTCTTGTATTTGAGATTTTCTTCTATCAGCTATACCTTGCGAGATATCGAAGAATTACACACTAAATGGACAGCCTGTATACATCGGAAAAAATTCTGTCCTTTAGTTTCTGTAATAGGCATAAGGCAATGTTCGGATAGACCTAAAAAAGTTATTTATGTCGCTAGGTCTTCCTTCATAGGTCAGTGGGTAGTCTATTATGAATACAACAAATTTTTCAATTTTACAACCCCCAACCCCCAACCACCCCAATTTTACCCCCACCAAAAAAAAAGTAGAAAATGATCAGGGACCCCTAAAACGCCTAAAAACGAAGTTTCAGCAATATTTAATTTTTTTGTTTTTTGCTAATTACTCCGCCGCCTATGCACCGATTTTCAAAATTATACGAACATTCCCTACTACGACCCCACAGCATACCGCTGCCCAAATTTCATCACAATCCATGCAGCGGTTACTGAGATTACGACGTTAGAAAAACGCCAACACACAGACAGACAGACCGACAGATAGACAGACAGACAGACAGACCGACGGAAATGAGTGACGTGGATTTTCGTTATGTAGACATCATAACATGCCCAAAAAGCGTATTATCTCGAAATCGAAAATTTTCGCGATCACAATACTCCCCTCACCTATCGGTGTGGGAAGTAAAACCAAATACAGCCAATACGCTCCACAACAAATGACGTGCAAACTGTCACTGATGAGTGATGGCGGTGACGGGACACATTGACGGAACATGAACCTTTTAATCTAGAACAGGATCACCGAATCAAGGACCAATATACGGCAACACAAGACACTATACGTGCGTACGACATAAGACCAGATAGAACGGCAACACGGCACAAATATGTGCCTTCCGATTGACACCTCTCTTCACCTCACTTTTGAGTTTCCTCATTTTCTTGGATTTTCCGTGCAAAAAGAAATCTCCGAAAAATGTCTTCGTATGCCATACTCTATAAAATGCAATCATAAAAAAATTCATGATACTAGTTATTTATATAACTGTCAACAATTTAACTAGGTACCACATTTGACTAAGCATTGATAAACCAGCCCTCAGTCTCTCTTCCTCTCTTTCTACAGCAGATACAATCGCGAGCAATCTCTTTACAAAAATCCGGGTAAACTCTCGGATAAACTGTGACGACCCGACATTAAATTTTCCGGTGGTATCATTGCAACGGCGCGGCCCTGGATGAATCGGGAGTTGTTCCAACTCAGCACCGGAAGATTCCATGTAAAATAACAACCACCATAACAATCGAAAGTCGGGAGCTGTGCGCGATATCAAATTTTCCGCTGCCGGAAAAGCCTCGCCACCGCACATAGTCCGGGAGCTGACTGATACTCCGGGTGACTCCTTATAGCAAGCTGTGATAGGCGTTCACTTACTGTCGTGGTGTTTTTTAGGGTTAGGTCAATTAAAAACAAAAACTTCTTGTTACTCTTTTGCAAGGCTTCGACTAATGCATAGTCATCCTCAGGCATCTGAAATTTTTTTACACATGTAGGCAATATAAATATTATAACCAGCAGCCGCGGTACTCTGGTATTTAGGCTCTGCCTGCGCGGTCTGCTCAGTTATAAAAAAGAAACTGAACAGACGACTACACAATGAACTAGAATTAAAAACTGTGTCTGATAGAACTACTGTAAAAACGTTAATCATGCAGAGCTGTTTTAAATAGCACTACTTGCCAAAATGTTATCATCATCATAGTCACAATGTCTTAACTGAAATGTTGTGAACTCGTAAAATGCATTTAGTCGGAGCTAGAGTATTGCCGACACGAATGTTACCGATGGTTTTGAGAACTGTATCTCGCCATCGATCGCGATTTACTGCCAGTTCAGTGGCGCTCATGATACTCATATCCAGCAACTGTTTCCAGCGTGTAGGGAACGGCCACGGCGCCGCCCACTCGGGGCATGACCCTGAACTACAAGTTTCTCCATATCATCGCTTCTGTGAATATGTCCGAAGAATGTAAGCATTCTCGTCGACACAATGGAGGATAGTCTCTTTGGATTACCGAGCTCATCCAGTATGGAAACGTTAGTTCGATGGGCGGTATAAGGAACTCTCAGCATTCTCTTCCACGTCCACATTCTTATTTACTATTTACTGACTACTTACTGATAAAAAAAATTTGGTTTAGAGACGTCCACAAGCATTCACTGTTTAGAAATAACGTCTAATTTGCGTTAAGAAACGCCGCGGTTTCGTTCACGCTTGCACCGGATATCCTCAGCGCACTATGATGACTAAGACTACCCTTAGCACCACGTATACCGGGTGTCCCAGAATTTCCTTGACACGTGATATTTTCGTAACGAAAAACGGTTCAAGCAAGAACTGAGTGGTACTTTTCAAGGTACTATAGGGTGTATCATACCATGCATTCAAAACATTTTTTTTGTACGTCAACCTCTAAAACTCACCCCCAACTTTTTTTTTCAAATAGCGCCCCATAGGTTTTCCTACATAAATGATATCCCCATTTTATTTAAAATCTTGTGGTACCTTTAATTTTATATGCAAACTTATTTTTTCCGTAAAATCATAAGCATAAGACAAATGAAATGATAATTTGTTTGACGCCTGATATTTTTCTAACAAAAACGGATAAAAAAGAAAAGTAGGTTTTTCAAGGGTAGTGAATGACCTATCATTCCTTGCTTATGAATCATTTTTTTCTTACTTAAACCCCTGGAATCCACCCCTAGCTTGTTCTTTCAAATTTCAGTCCACAATTTTGCCTGGAAAAATAAATGCTTTACTTGAATTTAATTGTCGTAGTGCCTTACTTTTTATGGCCCTGCTGCATTTTATCGTTAATTTTTTTTATTTAATCCATGAAATCGTAAGCATAAATTAATTAAAACATATGTGTGGAAAATATTTTTTTTATTATCATGAATCAACTAATAAAAAAAATGTGACAACAAAACTAAGTGCAAAAACGTGAAAAAGTTTTATGGCTACATCGAGCCGCGCCAATCCCGTGTGCAGGGTGTGCCCCGCATACGGGCGCCAAAATTAACGATAAATTGCAGTAGGGGCATAAAAAGTAAGGCACTACGATAATTAAATTCAAGTAAAGAATTTATTCTTCCAGGCAAAGTTGTGGATTGAAATTTGAAAGAACAAGCTAGGGGTGGATTCCAGGAGTTTAAGTAAGAAAAAAATGATTCATGAGCAAGGAATGATAAGTCATTTACTACCCTTGAAAAACCTACTTACTTTTCTTTTTTATCCGTTTTTGTTACAAAAATATCAGGCGTCAAACAAATTATCATTTAATTTGTCTTATGCTTATGATTTTATGGAAAAAAATAAGTTTGCATATAAAATTAAAGGTACCGCAAGATTTTAAATAAAATGGGGATATCATTTATGTAGGAAAACGTATGGGGTGCTATTTGAAAAAAAAAGTTGGGGGTGAGTTTTAGGGGTTGACGTACAAAAAAAATGTTTTGAATGCATGGTATGATAGACCCTATAGTACCTTCAAAAGTACCACTCAGTTCTTGCTTGAACCGTTTTTCGTTACGAAAATATCACGTGTCAAGGAAATTCTGGGACACCCGGTATATAGAATGTGTCCGGTCATCGATGTCGGAGCCTTTAGGAGGATAAAATACAGTATTTTTTATCACCCCCATAAGTAGTTTTTGTCCCACCATAATAAAATGGCAGCCATTTTGTTTTTTTTAATCAAAGCATGTGTGTTGCACTAATTTAGCCATAATTACCCAAGTAGAGGCTCTAGAAACACAAAATAAGTCTCATTTGATAGCGAAACATGTGGAGCATGAAATAGTGGTAATCATTTTCCAAATATTATTTCATATCAGAGCAAATAAATTGTTAAAAGAAAATAGTCACTTTTTTGCGTTTCTTGTACAATTTCAGTTTTTCCAAAAAATTTAAGCTGTTAATCTACATTTTTTATTTCTAAGCGATAGTACATGGTGGTTCCTAAATGAAATAGTTGTACATCTTAGCCCTAGGTAAAGTGGTTTAGAAGCTGTGATGCATGGTTTGAAAATGATCCTTTCCTAATACGGCAGTTGAGAAGGCAGCTAAACAAAATACTTAGTGGTCACGACATTTATTTTGGGAAAAAAAACAAATGTTACAACCATTATTCGAAATGCCCTCATTGGACATGACATGCTGTTGTTCCTCGCGTATACAGGGTGGGCCAATAGTACGTGGACGGAGGATTGTGGGTTTACTAAAAAATATTTCAAAAATCTGTCACTTGATCATGGCATGGACCCTTGAGCGCTATAACTTAAAAATATTTTCACTTAAATTTTGACGTTTATACAGGGTGATTCATATCAAACTTACATTTTTTGAATGGAACCCCCTATATATTTTTGCATATTTGGATTCCTTGGTCAATTCTAGTGTGACTTTATGTATCACACATGGACCTTTAAATGAACCGTTTAGGCGCAAATCACCATTTTTGGTATAAGTAGTGACTTTGCGGTACGACTAAGCATGAAATGCGTCACCTTAGGTCAGACGGATAAATTTGAGTTCTTTTTGTACTTGGAGAAATCAGTAGATTAATTAAGGAAACTTCAATCACAGATAACTTGATTTTTTCAAATGGGAATGTCTATTTTGGTTTAAAGAATCAAATGTAAAATTTGATTACCTTTATAACGATATAGCATTCTAGATATCAATCTTTTTTGGTTTTCATTTTATTTCAAATTTTCAGTCAAATCCGTGTTTTTCAATTTTCCTGCGTGCAAGCAACCTAGCAGGCCATGAAAAATAAAATAATATGGAAGAAACCAACTAACTTAGTAGAAAGATGCAAACTAACTAGAGCAACGAGGCAAGATTATGAAAATTCCTTAGACCATATTAGCTCTAACCGGATACAACAGTGGCAAGATATCTAATGTCAATGAATAGCTGGGATATGACAAAAGTGTTTGTTTTTCACAGCCTACTAGCTATTGAGGTCTACTAGAGCTTGACAACTTTCCAAAACGATTAAAAATTTTGAAACAATTGGAAAACTACCAGCGATTTTTGCTTACAGTCTAACACGTTTTGAGTGAAATTTCGCATTTAATGGGATAAAAAAATTAGTCATTTCCGCTTAGTTAAGTCATAAGTGAAGATATCTCCAACTGGAGCATTCTGAACATCTATTGAAATAATTGCTAGAATTTTTTTAATTATACGCTATGTTGTAATTGTGTTTATTTCATATAGTTTTCTGCAAACTAAATTGTTTTATAATTCAAACAGACTGCAATTCAAGTTTCATTTTCCGCGATTTTGTTAATAAGTAGAAGTACCTACTGAAGAATTTGAAGGGTTCCAGTCAGAGGTATCATTACTTTTGACTTACGGAAGTGGCTACTTTTTTATCGCATTAAATGTGAAATTTTATTCAGAAGACATAGATATAGTACTGTCAGCAACAATCACTATAGTTTTCCTTTGATTAAATATTTTTTACTGACTTTGGAAATTGGTTAATAGCTAGTAGGCTGTGAAAAATGAACGTTCTTGTTACCGCTATTGTTTCTGGTTGGAGCTAATATGATGTCAGGAATTTTCATAATCTTGTCTCGTAGCTCTAGTTAGTTTGCATCTTTCTACAAAGTTAGTTGGTTTCTTCCATATTAACTAGCTTTTATGCATTTTTCATGGCCTGCTAGGCTGCTTGCACGCAGGAAAATTGAAAAACACCGAATTAACCGAAAATTTGAAATAAAATGAAAACCAAAAAAGATTGATATCGAGAATGTCATATCGTTAGAAAGGTGATCAAATTTTACATATGAATTTTTAACCGAAAATAGGCATTCCCATTTGAAAAAATCAAGTTATCTGTGATTGAAGTTTTCTTAATTAATCTACTGATTTCTCCAAGTACAAAAAGAACTCAAGTTTAGCTGTCTGAAATACTTTTTAGTAAGCCCACAATCCTCCGTCCACGCACTATTGGCCCACCCTGTATTTGGCACGTCGACATAAACTTTCTGTTTCACTGCACCCCACAAGAAAAGATCAAGTGGGGTCAAGTCCCGTGAACGCGGAGGCCAAGCGATTGTTTGGAGCAATTCAAGTGAACGATATTCGCTGTGGATTGGACGCTGACACGTTTTTGGCTCCCAGCTCCCACACTAAAACCGCGTCGGAGCGTGAATACTGGAAATTGTATATTATTCAGTTTTCTTTTTAGCGTTTGCTGGCGCAGTTACAGTCGTTGCCGGGAATTTGTGCTTATTGATAAAAGCGTTACGGTTGCGATATCTTCATGCACTAAACGTGACTTATGAAAATATCATTGCGCTATGGCTATTCTCTTTTACTGTCTTCAGAACACGGGGCTCTCAACCACAACGATCTTTTTTGAAATGTAATTTTTGAAACCTATCCTGTGGTTGTCTTTCTGACAAATCGAGCTTTACTGCATAATTGAACAGGTTCAAAATCAGCATTTAGTGGAGGTCCACATTGTAAAATGGGATCAAGGAGAAAACTGAAATAATCTATCTATAACAGGCTGAATTGTAATTGTATTTGTCTTTTCAACTCATCAGCAGATCGTGTCCCAGTATGGTTGGATGTACGTAAGAGAAAAATCTAATTGATGTTCTCTAAACCAAAGGGTCCCCGTGTGGGGGCGGGTTAGAATATCTCCCATCGTATATCCTGCGTGTAGTAAAAGGCGACTAAAAGGAACACCGAACTACTGTCGGTATAAGCAGTAACCTCTTCTCAACCAACAGCTTTGGGTGGACGAGTTGAGAAGAGTCAGGACACCTTCTTGTCCTTGGGGTGAGAAATTGCCCCTAAAGGCGGATTAACCAGTAGATACTCGAGTAGATACCATATGGTCAACGGCATGAGGATGCAGAAAGCAAATGGGAAACTATATCTTAAAGATATCCCAAGAGAAACTCGTAAAATGAATAAATGCATTTTACGAGTTCACAACATGTCCGTTAAGACATTGTGACTATGATGATGATGAAACCAAAGGGTGGGGCATAAGTTTTTTCTAAATTTCTCGGGGTTGTTTTAAGTTCTCGAATGAGGAGCAGTTTTTGATTAAAAGCTTTTATTTGACTCGCAGTGTTACGGTTAAAGTGTCTACTTGGATAGTTTGTAAGCTAGCTGGGTGGTATCTGAACTACCCAAATACCTGGTTAATTTAGTGGACAGTTACCTTTCAATTAAAATAGCAAGAAATGTTGGTTAGTATGCATACTATGCAGCAAGTTTGTAAACTGGCAAAGAATGGGCCTATACCGTGATCTCAAATTGATCAATTTATTTACTGCATTTCTGATGATACATAGGACCGTTTACTGTAAAAAGTCAGCAGATAACTTGATCCAAATGAGAATAACACTAAAAAGAAAATTGTACTGTAATTTGAAATAGCCGATGATGACGTCACCTGTAGGGAACCAATAAGAAGCGTCCTTTCTGTAGGGAACCAATGAGAAGCGTCCTTTCGTGGTTCGATGACTACGAGCGGATGCTATTGTTTTGTACCAGTGAGCTCTTATTGGTTCCCTACAGGTGACGTCACGACCTTGGTATGGATTCAAAAAATTCAATATTTAGAGCAATTTTTTTTCGGTTATAGATACGGCAGAAAAATTTTATAAAATTATTAATGGCATCTACGTGGTGTCAGGGTTCGTTTAAGCCAATAAACAAAAAATGTGGTATAGGCCCATTGCCATTAAAGTAGAAACCACAAAAGAATTAGATAAATTGGTAGAGCTTTTTGACAAGATTACCAACTGTCTATGGTATAGTATTTGGATAAAGTGTGAACTTAATGTTTCTAGTAATGTATAATCACCAACTCGTAGATGAACCCTATTTTTTGCTAAAAACTATTTAAATTAAATTAACGAAAGGAAATGGCTTAGTTTGCATGCTAACCAACCCCGTTATTACGTATTACTAGAAATATCCAGTTCACACTTTATCCAGATACAGCGGTTAGTCTGTTAGCTAGCCAAAACCCCCAGTTAATTTGTGGAATTATTTTGTGATTTGTATTTTACCTAAAATTCGTGACTAGTTTACAAACAAATTAACCAACATTCAGTGATATTTTAATCAAAAGATAACTTTCCACTGAATAACCAGGCGTTTGGATAGTTTGTATACTATCCAGCTAGTTTATAAAGTAACCATGTAAGCACCTCAACCCTAATATACGAATGTATTGTATGTATGTATGTTTGTTCGGGTGGAATCTTGCTGCTCAATTTTGAAGCAGATATCTTCAACCGATTGAGTTGAAATTTTGTGTAAAAGTTTAGTTTGGATGACGCTACATTATAAGCTGCGTGACGTCATTCTGGATCCAATATGGCCGAACATACAAGATGGCGGAATAGTAATTTTTTATGCATTTCTGCAATATGGGTATCAAATAAAAGGGCTTGCCGAGAATAATCAAAAAAATATTCTGACATCACTCTTAATCCAATATGTCGGTCTTTCGAACTCTTTTACCCTTTCCTACAGTATGGGTATTAAATGAAAGGGTACGCTAAGGATAAAAATGCAGGTTAAAAAAAATATGGTCCACCTGAAGTTTGGTGCAGTGACCTCGATTATTCTTGAGGTAGAATTCGAAATTAACCAGGAAATGACCTTGTAACAATTATGAGTTGAATGAGATGAACAGACTCAGAAATCTAGCCAGCGATAATTAAAAATTAAAAACTAAATTAAATACAAAAAACCTTTAAAAAAGCCTTTATTTAAATGCTCTAAAAAGAAGAAAATAGGATTTCCCTTTAAAATGTTAACTATAATTATGCACAATTTCGATGATCATAAAAACTTGTTACGAGGTTTTCGTAAGTACCTAAAAGTATTTATTTAAATTGAAATTAAACAAAATAAAATTAGCAGATTAAGTTACTCAATTAAATAAGTACTAGCTTATTTACACAAGTAAATCGTAAAAAGTTACAAGGTTTTATGATCATATAAATTTTTGAGGCTATAAATTGTTGTTGATAGTTAAAATTATAAGGAAAATCTCATTTTCTACTTTTTAGGCCCAGTTGTACAATGCGAGCTTAAGCTTCGGCTTAAGGTAAGCCTACGTTAAACCACGCCAGTGGCAAAATGTCCGTTGTACAATGCTGGCTTAACCCCCCACTCCAAGCTTAACACGAGCTTACGTAAGCCGATGCTCAACGCGAGCTTAGCTGAGGTTTAAACCTAACCTGGTATAAAAGTGACATGATTTGTCAAGGATGAACCTTCAAATTGCTTGTCACTTTATTAGGTCAAATTTTTTGGAAGATTTTTGTCTAATTTAACAAAGAAAGCGAATGAAAGGACAGAGACAAAAACAGTCGTTGCCAAAATTTGACACAAACTGTCATAAGTGCCTAACCAAAAGAGGTAATTTTTCAGATCATTATGTCAGTACGTATTGCTTCATTGATGCCAACTGTAGTGAATTTCATTATCAACCAGGTTTAACTAAGCCGACGATTGTACAACGGGTGTCGACTTTAAGCCTGAGCTTAGCTAAGCTTAGGCTTAACAAAGCTCGTGCTAAACCCGCATTTGTACAACCGGCCCTTAGGCCCAGTTGTACAATGCGAGCTTAAGCTTCGGCTTAAGGTAAGCCGACGTTAAACCACGTCAGTTGCAAAACGTCCGTTGTACAATGTTGGCTTAGCCCCCCACTCCAAGCTTAACACGAGCTTATTTAAGCCGAAGCTTAACGCGAGCTTAGCTGAGGTTTAAACCTAACCTGACACAAGTGACATGATATGTCAAGGATGACCCTTCAAATTGCTTGTCACTTTATTAGGTCATATTTTTTGACAGATTTGTGTCTAATTTAACAAAGAGAGCAAATGAAAGAACAGAGACAGAAACGATCGTTGCCGAAATTTGACACAAAATGTCATAAGTGCCTAACCAAAAAAGGTAATTTTTCAGATGATTATGTCAGTATGTGTTGCTTCATTGATGCCAACCGTAGTGAATTTCACTATCAACCAGGTTTAACTAAGCCGACGATTGTACAATGGGCGTCGACTTTAAGCCTGAGCTTAGCTAAGCTTAGGCTTAACAAAGCTCGTGTTAAACCCGCATTTGTACAACCAGCCCATAGAACATTTAAATAAAAGCTTTGTTTAGAAAAGGGGTTTTTGCCTTTAATTTAATGTCTGGTCAAAGCGACTTGCAATACAGTGTCACATTACTAGCAAGAAGTAACATCCTTTTACCAAGATACCGATACTGTAGTGGATCCCATTTTGGATTTATAAATATGCACCCAAAGCTACAGTCCATAAAAGATAACGTAAATCCAGGGCCGCCCTTCTTTGGCGAGGGATCCTAAAGGGCGTAACTTTTCCAGATCACCTTAAAAATCTGGGTATGCGGTACGTGTGGACACACAAAGGGATGGAAAGTATCACCGGCATTTTGGCCAGATATGAGCCTTTAAATCATAGATAATATCAAGGCATTAAGGAAATTAAAGTATAAATCACTGTTATCGTGACTTTTTGCGGTATTAAAGGGTATATTTTATAGTCTTTGGGCTGACGAGAGCAGAAATAATAAAGTAGATTGGCAAGGTATCTCCTACGCTTTGAAAGTTTTATGGTATGCGTCGTAGGTAATCAGACATTGTCATGATTCAAGACTTCAAGTAAGTGCTTCTATCCTAGACTACTATGTTGTCTTGATGAGGGCTAAAGCGACAAAACTTGAGTCGGCATCTATCGATATCTCTTCCCCCAAGCAAAACGGTGCGATAAAATGTTGTGTTCACTATTCGTTTATTATAAACACAGCATAGTAAATACCACCACAATATCTCAGGTTGGCGGCAATTACACGCGCGTCCCCACTTTTGGATGATTTTTTTTTGTAGGGATGCTAACGATACTTCGATACTTGTACTTCTGCACTAATATCGAGTATTTTTATCTTAGCTACTTTTTGAGCGATTCCAAGCTAGTATTGATACTTTTGTAGGGGTATCGGTATCGAAAATAGTTATATAATTATTGAGGGGTGTAATCAATTGCACAAAATTCTCTGTACGAACCAAACGCGCCTATTTGGCTAAAAAATATCGAGTTGGTACCGGTATCGATATTTTAATTTTCGCATCTCTACCCAAACTTCACAGCCATTAAATCATCCATAAATCATCTCAAGGTCAAATTTTGTGGGAACCATTTTACTTCCCACACCGATAGATAGATTGTGATCGCGAAAATTTTCGATTTTGAGATAATACGTTTTTTGGACGTTTTATGATGTCTACATAACGAAAATCCACGTCACTCATTTCCGTCGGTCTGTCGGTTTGTCGGTCTGTCGGTCTGTCGGTCTGTCGGTCTGTCGGTCTGTCGGTCTGTCGGTCTGTCTGTCTGTCTGTACGCGTTTTTCTAGCCACGTAATCTCTGTAACGGCTGGATGGATTATTATGAAATTTGGGCAGCGATATGCCGTGGTGTCATAGTAGGTAATGTTCCTATAATTTTGAAAATCGATGCATGGGCGGCGGAGTAATTAGCAAAAAACGAAAAATTTGAAATATGCCCCAAATTTCGTTTTTAGACGTTTTAGGGGTTCCTGATCATTTTCTACTTTTTTTTTGGTAGGGGTGAAATTGGGGTGGTTGGTGGGTGGGGGGTTGTAAAATTAAAAAATTTGTTGCTTTCATAATAGACTGTCCACTGACCTGTGAAGGAAGACTTAGCGACATAAATAACTTTTTTAGGTCCATCCGAACATTGCCTTGCCTATTACAGAAACCGAAGGACTTAGAATTTTTCTGGTGTAAACATACGAGTATTGCTTTAGATCGTTCTATATTATGTAACGAAGAAACTGTTGAATTGATTTTAATGAAATTTTGACACAGTATTACTACCATGGCGAGGACGGAAAATGCGTATGGTTTTTATAAATCGTGCCAGTGGCGGCGCAGCAATAATAAAAAAACTAAAAATATAAAAACAGCTCAAACTTCGTTTTTAAGTGTTTTAGAGGTTCGTGATCATTTTCTGAGTTTTTTTGGGTGGGGGTGAAAGTGGGGTGGTTGGGGGGTGGGGGGTTGAAAAACTGAAAAATTTGCTGTATTAACAATAGGCTGTCCACTGACCTGTGAAGGAAGACCTAGCGACATAGATCAGCTGTTTAGGTCCATTTGAACATTGCCTTGCCTATTACCGAAACTAAGGGACTTTTCTGTATACATACGAGTATTTATTGCTTTAGATCGTTTTGTATTTTGTAACGTGGAAACTATTAAATTGATTCTAATGAAATTTTGACACATTATTATTACTGTGGTGAGGATGGAAAACTTGTTAGAAATCGTGTCAGTGACAGCGTAGCAATAATAAAAAAACTAAAAATATGAAAGCAGCTCAAACTTCGTTTTTAGATGTTTACGGGGTTCCTGACCGTTTTCTACCTTTTTTGGGTGGGGGTGAAATTGGGGCGATGATTAGGTTGCAAGGGGATCTCCGACTAAAGCTTCATGCTATGGGAAAATAATAAACTGGTATCACCGTAATGTGTGGGAAGTACCGAGTCAATCAACTTGACTTCATTTTTTATATAGGAAATCCTCAGAGATATTGTGCTGGTTGTTTACTATGCCTGTGTTATAACTGTTATATGTATGGGTGTAAATCAGCCTTAACTATTATATATAAATCGTCAGATGGCATATGAGATGACAGATGACAGGAGGGCCAATGGCCGCTTGGCGTCTTGCTTGATAAAGCTGGCGAGCACGTTCTTAAGTTGTAACTAATTTCATTACAATAAAAACTAGTAAAACTATATTGTTCGTGTGTTATTATTGACGAACAAGACAATAACTATGTATTACAAACTGTCCATACCATAAGACATAGCGTATAACACTAATCCTATGTCTTTTGTTCATTTATTTTTCTCTTTCTTGGTGTCAAACTTAAGGTTTTTGATCATACATGTTTCGAAACCAGACGCATCGGTTCCCAGACATTCCACTAGCATTTGCACAACCTTCTCTCTATCCAGGATCATGGAATACCTCTTGCTTCTGAAGCCTCCCAATCTCTGCGAGTAAGTCTCTAATCCCATTGCTTTTGTCATCTCTCCTTTTGGATCGGCCAGGATCCTCACCTAATAAGTTAAATAATAATTATAAGTCGTCCCCTTAGAGCAGAAGGACATCAAGTCACAAAATTTTACAGGAGAAGCTTCTTTCAGTTTTTGAGATATTGTAAACTGAAAAACTGCTTGATGAAATTTACATAGCCATTTGAGATAAGTGGTTATAAGGTGCACTACTTGGAATTGAGGTTTTGAATAATTTTTTTTTGTCATGGAAAGATCATATATAAGTTTTATAACAAAACTGTTTTTGTTTTCTTTTTTTTCGCAATAATTCAAAAGTTATATCAAAATAAAAATGAGTTTTTAAATCGAGTACCGAAAACACGCCGACGGTTCCCGAACCCGTGTGACGTCACCATGGCGGTCAAGATGCTCCTTTGACCAACGACGTCTTACTAGATTCTAGATTCCCAACCAATCGCGAAAATACGTACTGGTGAACTGGTAACTAGTGGATATTGTTGCAATACAGTCGATAAATGAAGTTTGCAGCTCGAGACGAAGTCTACGATCGAAATAAATATGTTTTTGAATGTTTGAAGTGGAAGTCTTATTACAGATTGCAGTAAGTAAGTACACCTAATCAAATATGTTTCGTTGAAAAGATCTCCTCAATCGAAGGATGGCCCAGTGGTTAGAGAGTCCGACAGGCCTTCTAACTTATACAAATATAAATTATGCCACTCTGAAGACTATGCCTAGTGTAGAGTATTAAATAAAATAATTGAAGTATAACTGGGTTAGAAAACTTCAGTTTGACGATTTAGACTGCACACAGAAAAATCTGTCGTTTCGTCAAAGACTTACGCTTGGATTCAATGGGACGTTACACTCAGCATTCCTCAAATACAGCGGCGTTTTCTCCAATGGGATTCGACTACAAGATGTCATTGGATTCCAATGAATATTCAATCGCGGCCTGTCGTTGAATCGAATCTGTGTTTGATAATTGATTCCAAACTACTTTGTTTTCCTTGGACCAACATATTTTATTGCGAGGACAGCTGATTGATTCGTTTGGATGTTTAATGTTGTCATTTTGTGTGAAGTTACAAGAAGCATGATATAAGAATTAGACATTTACATTCAAATGTGGGTGTTAGCTCTTCTAAGTCCCAATTTCTCAGTAGGTCCTCCATTTAATATATAACTGGACACATTTAAATCACACAACTGCTGATGCAATACGCCAAACCACGAGATGACACAACACGGCTAACACCGAAACAACACAACGGAACAAATTCGTCCATGTTGACGAGTTCGCGGCGATGATAGCACTGAGATCATCCCCCTGTTCTTTATTCTTACCTTCATTGAATCGGGACATCAGTCCCGCCAAATAAGGATTATAGTTCAGCGAACGACAAGGGCCATTGAAACAAAATTAATTTTTATCAGATGAATTATCACGCACCGCTGTTGCAGTAATAATTTTTGTACATTGAGTAGATTGTATGCTTTGCTTAAATGAAACATAGGGTAAATTTCGAAAACAAAAGGATGTTTTGATTGCATTATATGTCAATACTGGTATTACAAGGATTATACATATCGTTAGAACGAATTTAAAATTATTTTGAATTTATTGGCGTACCTGTGCTTACTTCGAATATAAGAATGAATTCTTTCAATGACATGGATTTGAAACAACTGTAAATATACTTAAAGCGATGGAAAAAACATCCAAATACTAACAATTAATTGGAAACGCAACAGTATTTTTTTCTGCGTGTAATTTTCGACGTTTTATGATGGGAAATAAGAAAAAATCTCCTGTTTTCAACATTACCCTTCCTCTAGCTCCCAGATCGTCGCACCATGCCGAAGCCACGAACGGATCGTTGACCACGATGCAGATGATGTCGTGGATGCCACGTTTGCTCTTCAACTCGTCAGCCTTCTCTATGTACTGCGGCAGATGTTGTCTGGAGCAGACCGGAGTGAAAGCTCCAGGTGCCCCTGTTATGATCAGCCTCTTGCCCACTGCGTAGTCTGCCAGGACGATTTGGTTCTCAGGTTTGTCCTCGTACATGACGATACCCGGCGGGAGTTTGTCTCCTAGCTTGATAACAGCCATCACGAACTCTTCACACGACCTTTTGACTGACTAGACTGACAGATGTGTTTCAGATTTAGATCACAGACAGATATTTAGATGTCACGTCAACCTATTGTGTGAACCCTACCTACTAGTTAGGTAAGCCAGTTCCAGTAGGCTTGACCAGGTCCAAGTGCTTTTTCTCAAAACTGTAACAGTTTTGCCATCTGGTTGCATGACACCGAACAGAGGCCTTCTCCTCGATCCGAGTGACGCAATCCAAAATGATAGGTCCAGCAGTCCCTTGAGACTCATGACAAAGTCTACACTCATGTGTCTGTTGGTGTTTCCAAGAGTGAATGGATGTTTTCTGAAGTGGGCCTGTTCAATAATAGGAAGATTGGGGGAATCGTGTGGATGGAGGGTTCGAAGATTTCAAGATTTTCTAGGTTTCTCAGATTTTCCAAAGCTTCTAGTTTTTCCAAATGTTTCTAGATTTTTTGAATTTTCCCGATTTTGCAGATTTTCCTGATTTTTCGAATGATCAAATTTTCCATGTTCGTCCAGTTTTCTTTATTTACTAGATTAGAAGGCTTCCTAGATAATTCTATAGCATCTACATTCTATAATCCAAAAAAATCTCTCTAGATTTTCTAGCTTCTCTAGATCCTCTAGATCCTCTAGATCCTCTAGATCCTCTAGATCCTCTAGATCCTCTAGATCCTCTAGATCCTCTAGATCCTCTAGATCCTCTAGATCCTCTAGATCCTCTAGATCCTCTAGATCCTCTAGATCCTCTAGATCCTCTAGATCCTCTAGATCCTCTAGATCCTCTAGATCCTCTAGATCCTCTAGATCCTCTAGATGCTCTAGATCCTCTAGCTTCTCTAGCTTCTCTAGTTTCTCTAGCTTCTCTAGCTTCTCTAGCTTCTCTAGCTTCTCTAGCTTCTCTAGCTTCTCTAGCTTCTCTAGCTTCTCTAGCTTCTCTAGGTTCTCTAGGCCCCCTAGGTTCTCTAGGTTCTCTAGATTCTCTAGATTCTCTGGATTCTCTGGATTCTCTGGATTCTCTGGATTCTCTGGATTCTCTGGATTCTCTGGATTCTCTGGATTCTCTGGATTCTCTGGATTCTCTGGATTCTCTGGATTCTCTGGATTCTCTGGATTCTCTGGATTCTCTGGATTCTCTGGATTCTCTGGATTCTCTGGATTCTCTGGATTTTCTGGATTCTCTGGATTCTCTGGATTCTCTGGATTCTCTGGATTCTCTGGATTATCTGGATTCTCTGGATTCTCTGGATTCTCTGGATTCTCTGGATTCTCTGAATTCTCTGGATTCTCTGGATTCTCTGGATTCTCTGGATTCTCTGGATTCTCTGGATTCTCTGGATTCTCTGGATTCTCTGGATTCTCTGGATTCTCTGGATTCTCTGGATTCTCTAGATTCTCTAGATTCTCTAGATTCTCTAGATTCTCTAGGATCTCTAGGATCTCTAGATTCTCCAGATTCTTCAGATTCTCTAGATTTTTTTACGGTATTGTCTATTAATGCCCACTATTGCGATAACTTTTGTTTACTAAATGTGTAATATACTCCTTAAATCCCAACCCACAGTCAAAAATTACATCAAGGTTTTTTTGCAGTTTTAACAACAGCAAGTTACTTTTCTTCTACTTTCAAATCAATTGTGTGTACGACGGCTGCTTGAGATGCTATATACCCTCACTGTATATGTAAATAATGCTCTTAATTGACATCGCATCTACAAAGAGTTAATTAAATCCTCTGTTATCCTCTTGCTGCCTACAGAACAGAATTTATTTATTAAATCGTCGCGAACCAGACGCATACAGGCTACCGAGAGAACGCAGTATTTGATTTATCGGATAAAAGTACAAAAAGCCGGTCGCTGTGACAAGTCGCGAGCATCGCTCGACTATTTGTCCAGCGTAAATATTTTTTCGAGATGGCGCCACCGGGCAATCATCGCAAGAATGTCAAGGAGGCCGTGCATCGCATACACTACACAGTGCACACATGTTCGTCAGACCGAAGACGGTATTTATATATATGCTTTTGCGATATGTTTTAATGTACTACTTGGTTTATTTATGTTCTGGGATATCGCAGAAATGCAACTAATGTTCTTAGACGGGATACCGAATCGATTTCTTTGAACTCTGGTAAAATACGGATACATATATGATGGCAAGAAACTAATGCATCTAGGGAATGTCAAAAGACCGATGTGGTTTGTTCGTCACTATACGTATGACCATATCCAGATGATATTAGCAGATGATGTAGAGTGTTTGAATAGCATAAGAGGTTTAAATTCAGGGGCCTAGAAGTTGGTTTACTATCTATCTGCTCTGACAGCCAGGCAGCATTGAAATCCTTGAGTGCTTGTAGGTTTACATCAAGGCTCGTCCTACAATTCTGAAAGGTCTTGGATGACATTTCGGCAAGATATCAGCTGTACTTTTGTGGATGCCGAGTCATGCTAGAGTTTGCGGTAATTAAACGGCTAACGCGCTGGGTTGTACAGACATTGAATTTAAAATTAGAAGGAAATCAGGTATCTTACCGTTACTAGTGTTACTAAAAGTGCAAAAAAACCTTCGTTCTGGAGTATTTGGAGAATCTACAAATCTAGAGAATCCAGAGAATCCAGAGAATCCAGAGAATCCAGAGAATCCAGAGAATCCAGAGAATCCAGAGAATCCAGAGAATCCAGAGAATCCAGAGAATCCAGAGAATCCAGAGAATCCAGAGAATCCAGAGAATCCAGAGAATCCAGAGAATCCAGAGAATCCAGAGAATCCAGAGAATCCAGAGAATCCAGAGAATCCAGAGAATCCAGAGAATCCAGAGAATCCAGAGAATCCAGAGAATCCAGAAAATCCAGAAAATCCAGAGGACAGAGGGAATCCAGAGTTTCCAGAGAACCCAGGGAACTCAGTGAATCCACGGATCGGATAGAAAATCCAGAGTCCAGTGAATCCAGTTAATCCAGAGAATAGAGTCCAGAGAATTCAGAGAGCCCAGAGAATCCAGAGAACCCAGAGAATCTGGAGAACCTGGAGAATCTGGAGAATCTGGAGAATCTGGAGAATCTGGAGAATCTGGAGAATCTGGAGAATCTGGAGAATCTGGAGAATCTGGAGAATCTGGAGAATCTGGAGAATCTGGAGAATCTGGAGAATCTGGAGAATCTGGAGAATCTGGAGAATCTGGAGAATCTGGAGAATCTGGAGAATCTGGAGAATCTGGAGAATCTGGAGAATCTGGAGAATCTGGAGAATCTGGAGAATCTGGAGAATCCGGAGAATCCGGAGAATCCAGAGAATCCAGAGAATCCAGAGAATCCAGAGAATCCAGAGAATCCAGAGAATCCAGAGAATCCAGAGAATCCAGAGAATCCAGAGAATCCAGAGAATCCAGAGAATCCAGAGAATCCAGAGAATCCAGAAAATCCAGAAAATCCAGAGGACAGAGGGAATCCAGAGTTTCCAGAGAACCCAGGGAACTCAGTGAATCCACGGATCGGATAGAAAATCCAGAGTCCAGTGAATCCAGTTAATCCAGAGAATAGAGTCCAGAGAATTCAGAGAGCCCAGAGATTCCAGAGAACCCAGAGAATCTGGAGAACCTGGAGAATCTGGAGAATCTGGAGAATCTGGAGAATCTGGAGAATCTGGAGAATCTGGAGAATCTGGAGAATCTGGAGAATCTGGAGAATCTGGAGAATCTGGAGAATATGGAGAATCTAGAGAATCCAGAGAATCCAGGGAATCAAGAGAATCAAGAGAATCCAGAGAATCCAGAGAGTCTAGAGGATCTAGAGGATCTAGAGGATCTTGAGGGTTAGAGGGTCTAGAGGATCGAGAGGATCCAGAGGATCTAGATGATCTAGAGGATCTAGAGAATCTAGAGGATCTAGAGGATCTAGAGGATCTAGAGGATCTAGAGGATCTAGAGGATCTTGAGGGTTAGAGGGTCTAGAGGATCGAGAGGATCCAGAGGATCGAGAGGATCCAGAGGATCTAGAGGATCTAGAGAATCTAGAGGATCTAGAGGATCTAGAGGATCTAGAGGATCTAGAGGATCTAGAGGATCTAGAGGATCTAGAGGATCTAGAGGATCTAGAGGATCTAGAGGATCTAGAGGATCTAGAGGATCTAGAGGATCTAGAGGATCTAGAGGATCTAGAGGATCTAGAGGATCTAGAGGATCTAGAGGATCTAGAGGATCTAGAGGATCTAGAGGATCTAGAGGATCTAGAGGATCTAGAGGATCTAGAGGATCTAGAGGATCTAGAGGATCTAGAGGATCTAGAGGATCTAGAGGATCTAGAGGATCTAGAGGATCTAGAGGATCTAGAGGATCTAGAGGATCTAGAGGATCTAGAGGATCTAGAGGATCTAGAGGATCTAGAGGATCTAGAGGATCTAGAGGATCTAGAGGATCTAGAGGATCTAGAGGATCTAGAGGATCTAGAGGATCTAGAGGATCTAGAGCATCTAGAGCATCTAGAGCATCTAGAGAATCTAGAGAATCTAGAGAATCGAGTCTAGAGAGTCTGGAGAATTTAGTGAGTTTCGAGAATCTAGAGAATATGTATGTATAACCATATCCAGAGGGGGGGTGGCTCAGTTCTTAGAGTCAAGGGGTTGTGACCGGAAGGTCCCGATTCGCGTTAGAGGCGGAAATTTATTTCTACCTCTAACAAAGCCTGTACATTAACATTAGGAGGCTAATGACCAGAGCAGTCGATGCCGATGACACAGAAGTAAAAAAAAGTGGGTAAGGCGATGGGACAGGTGTAGACATCAGAATGAAGTTAATGCAACCCGGTACGTGTAGCTATGTAGAAAAATAGGAGCATGGAGCATGTCCAATTCTATAACAGCTTCCGATAAGCCAGCAATCTGATTAAAATTCCCACAAATCTCTTCCGGTTGCAAAACACATCCGTCTGACCCTTTAATATATTGGCAGCGAAAAACAAATAAAACAACCGACTAGGGGTGGGGATGTTTCATAACAGTGATAAATGCGCAAACTTACAGGATGTATCAAACGGTTTCGGACTGGACCAATCCTACGCAAGAAAAATTACGGCCACATCAGAAGTTATGAGCTGGGGGACCGTTGCGAGTAAAAAATCGCCTATATGAGAACGCGGGGTTCAAGAAAGTGTAGAACAGTGCAAAAGTGAATACTCAGAAAGTTGGGCAGGTATTTTTTATGCTATACTGCGACGATTCGTACATCAAGTATTGGTCTAGTTAGTTTGGGCGTGAAAAAAATTGTTGCAAAATCTTTATGTTGTTTGATTTTGTGGCAAATAGATCTGCAGTCCAATGTCATTCTTTCCAAATACACAGAAAGGTATTATCAGAACGGCTGGATTTGTAATTAGCACCCATAAACTGTAACTGACACGAGTTTTCCTCCTGATAGGAAGCCAGATAACGATTTTAGATTTTTAGGGTGAACTTGCAGATCTGAGGTTCTGGAAAAATTTTGATTTTCGTTACCTGAGACTGAAACTTAAAACAATGGCTGGATTTGTAATATGTAACCTTAAACTATACATTTCGCGAGTTTTTGTCCTAATAAGAAGCCAGATGACGATTTTAGATTTTTAGGGCAAGCTTGCAGATCTCAGGTTCTGGAAAAATTTTGATTTTCGTTACCTGAGACTGAAACTCAAAACAATGGCTGGATTTGTAATATGTAACCTATATATTTCACGAGTTTTTGTCCTAATAGGACGCCAGATAACGATTTTATATTTTTAGGGCAAGCTTGCAGATCTGAGGTTCTGGAAAAAATTTTATTTTCGTCACCAAAGGCTGAAACTCAAAACAATGGCTGGTTTTGTATTATCTAACCTTAAACTATACATTTCACGAGTTTTTGTCCTAATAGGAAGCCAGATACCGATTTTAGATTTTTAGGGCAAACTTGCAGATCTGGGGTTGTGAAAAGTTTTGATTTTTACTTCCCACACCGATAGGTGAGTGGAGTATTGTGATCGCGAAAATTTTAGATTTTGAGATAACACTCTTTTTGGGTGTTTCATGATACCTACATAACGAACATCCACGTCAGTCATTCCCGTCGGTCTGTTTGTCTATAGGTCTATAGTCGTTCTTCCAGCCTCGTAATCTCAGCAACCGCTGCATGTATTTGATGAAATTTGGGCAGCCATTTGCTGTGGCGTCGTAGTAGGTAATGCTGCTGTAATTTTGATAGGCGGCGAAGTAATTAGCAAAAAAACGAAGAATCTGAAATATTCAACAAACTTCGTTTTTACGCGTTTAAGTGTGTTCCTGATCATTTCGTACTTTTTTTTTGGGGTGGAGGTGAAATTTGGCGTGGTTGGGGGGTAATAGACTGTGCGCTGACCTGTGAAGGAACTTTTTTAAGTTTTTTGGTATCTCATTATTAAAAAAATGAATGTATACTTTGTACAGTTCGCCTCAACGACATTTTACTTTAGTTGTTCAATCTGATAGTCTTGTTGCCTTCAAGTAAAAGAGTGGATTCTTTATAGTCTCAGTCCACTCTGGAACGCCAGTCATTCTTACGCAACCAAAAAACGCTTAGATCTAGATGCATTGACTTGCAAACATTTCCCACAGAATGCAGCCACTGCCAATTTTTTTATAAAGTTACAATAAAATGGGTTAGTTTTTTTTATAACTGAGCAGTCCGCGCAGGCAGAGCCTAAATACCAGAGTACCGCGGCTGCTGTGAAAGGGTTATGTTAGGGGAAGTTTGTTAACGCGAGATTTGAGTGGGCCAATACCCGCAGGCCCGATAAATACATCTTCTGGCACTCCATACCAAGCCTTGGACACCCTGGGAATAAATGTGCGGTTGTACCGCTCAGTTCTTGATGTATGAAGAACGACCGTCTTAGGATGAGATGCAGCGGTCGCACGGGTACATCTGATAGGAGCAGTGAGCGGCGGAACGATAGAGGGTAGCTCAGAGGAGCAGATTCCGTTGGAATATCTGTAGGAGAGTGAGAAGTCACCAACAACACGCCGGTGAGAAAGTGACTGAAGGTGGCGCGTTAAGGCCGGATCGCCTATTAGTCGAATTGCCCTTCTCTGGACGGCATCTAGTATAGACAGGGTAGTAGGGGCAGCAGCTCCCCAGACATGAGAGCAATACTCCAGGCCAGGTCTTATCTGGGCTTTATATAGCGTGAGGAGGTTACATGGTGAGAAATACTTTCTGGTTCTAAATAGGTAACCTAGCTTTTTACCAGCAGCTGTTGCAATTGACGCGACGTGTTCGTGCCGGATCAGATTTTCTGTAATGTTGATTCCTAACAGCTTGAATGAGTGACTCCTTGGCAGAGCCTGGTTGTTCATTAGAACCTGGTGTTGGCTTGGGCACTTCTTGTTTGATGGCGTACAATACTGGGTCTTGGATACATTAAATTTAACCATATTCTTAAGCCTCCAAGCGGTAATGGTATCGAGATCCTTTGAAAGTGAAGCTGCCTCTGCCAGTCTTCTGCGTTCCAGCTCGACCACAGAGATCGGTCTATTACTCATAATGCCTGCATCCAGCGTACTGTCATCCGCAAAACTGTGGATTGGGTTTGTAGTGCTAGAGAGTAGATCATTAATGTGAAGCAGAAACAATGTCGGAGCCAATACCGGTCCCTGCGGAACCCCGGCATTGATGCTATGGAGAGAAGAGGAAAAGCCGTCTACCACGACAGAGATTTTCCGACCTGAGAGGAAGTCTGCGAGCCCATAAGACGGGAGCTTGTTTAGGAGAGCTGCATGCCACAGTTGATCGAATGCCTTTGAAATATCGAGAGCAACGACGTGAGCCTCGCCAAATGACTGAATGAGTTTGCTCCACACATGTGTGACGTAAGCCAGGAGATCTCCAATTGATCTTTGGTGTCGGAATCCATATTGTCTGCCGTTGACTAAGTGATGGAGCTCTAGGTATTTAATGAGCTCTTGGTTGACGCATCTCTCCATCACTTTACTGATTAAAGAAAGCAGAGCTATAGGTCTGTAGTTGGTCGGATCAGTTTTGGATCCCTTTTTTGGCACCGACTGGATGCAAGTACGAAATCAAAATTATAATTTTTTGCGTCAAAAACAAACTAAGCCAGCGTTATAATGTGAAAATATATACGCTGGGTATTTGTAATAATGAAAATATGTAAATTGTAATTGTATAAACGTAAAATGTGTAGACTGAAATAATATATTTGTATGCGGTATATCGGTTTTGTTTGGAAAATCGTTAAAAACGTCATTAACACTGCGAAATCTGCATTCAGCGATTATACAATTAAACAGTGCATTGAGAGAAAAATTAAATAATAATTTCAACAATTGTTTTTACGTATGGCGAACATTGTAGCTCTATTTTGAGACCTTTGTGTGTTTAAATATTTATTTTGTGAATTCTATACTGCAGTGGACTGATACGAGTGTTATAGGTATTGCGTTAATTTAGAAATTAGTAATAATTTTATTAATTTAGGATTTCTGTACTACTGTGGACTAGATGACTTTTTTCAAGATAATTCATAAAATAAGAATACTTATTTAAATATTAATTTCTGTTTTCCTTTGTCCTTACAGGTAAGTTCCAGCAACACCTCACAGCCTGCTAATGCGTAAAGGTATGTAGTGTCAAAGTACTAGAAAATACAACGCTTGCTGTTCCGCTTTATAAAGGATTATATTGATTAGATAATCTATAACACATTTTATGAGTTGAAAGTCTTTTGCGGTAATTTTGTATTAATTTTTTGATCTTCTTTACCTGAGGCCTGCGGCCGAAATTCAAAGCAACGGTCTGATTTGAATTTGGCACCCTCAAACTATACACGATACGAGTTTTCGTCCTGATATGAAGCCAGATAACAATTCCAGACATTTAGGGCGAACTTGAAGATCTGAGGGCCTGAATATTTTCGATCTTCTTTACCTGAGGCTGAAACTGAAAATAACGACCAGATTTGAAATTGGCACCCTCAAGTTATACGCGATACGGGTTTTCGTCCTGATAGGAAGCCTGATAACGATTTTAGATATTTGGAGTGAACTTGAAGATCTGAGGATCTGACAAATTTTGATCTTCTTTACCTGAGTCTGAAACACTCAAAATATTGGCCGGATTTGAAACTGGCACTCTCAAATTATACACGATACGAGTTATCGTCCTGATATGAAGCCAGATAACGATTTTAGATATCTGGGGTGACCTTGAATATCTGAGGATCTGAAATTTTTTTATTTTCTTTACCTGAGGCTAAAACTCAAAACAACAGCCGGATTTGAAATTGGCACAATCAAGCCATGCACTATACGAGTTTTTGTCCTGATGGGAAGCCAGATAACAATTTTAGATATTTATGGTGAAGTTGAAGATCTGAGGATCTGAAAATTTTTGATCTTCTTTGCCTGAGGCTAAAACTCAAAACAACGGCCGTATTGAAAATTGGCACCCTCAGACTAAACGCGATACGAGTTTTCGTCTTGATAGCAAGCCATATAGCGATTTTAGATGTTTGGGGTGAACTAGACCTGAGGATCTGGAAGTTTTTGATCTTCTTCAAAACAACGGCCGGGTTTGAAATTAGCACCCTCAAACTATACACGACACGTGTTTTCGTCCTGATAGGAAGCCAGATAACGATTTTAGATACTTACTACACGAATATTTACTATGTATAGATTGTCGGTAAGATTTACATGTTTAAATTTAAAAATGCTGAATGAAAAACAAATCAAAGCGTAAACTTATACATTCCCAATCTGTTTTTAAAATGCATTTAAGCTATCCGCCATCAGACCCAGACCCATTCAGCAGGGACGCCGACTCCATGGGTGCTCGGGTGCTCCAGCACCCACGAGAGGTAAATAGTGGGTGCCGAGCACCCACGACTCTGTATCTAAAATAATTTTCATTCTCAGCTTCAGTCTTTCGAATCTCTATTTACCATGAAATTACTGATAGAAATTCTTGGTCGTACTGAAGCTTTGAATGCTACATTACAGAAGACATCTCTGCATCTGCAAAAAGCCATTATTAATACAGTCCAAAGAACTGACGAAATTTTGAAAACGTCTGGAAGTCTGCTGTAGATTTAGCTCGTATTTTGGAATTGGATGAACCTAACACTCCAAAAATACGGATAATACCTAAAAGGATAGACGACTCTACGAGCGAACAACACGAATTTTCTAATGCAGCTGACTTTTATCAAAAGATGTATTTTGAAGTGTTAGATAATAGGTAGTATTAAGCAGCACTTTACTAAAGATACCATGATACAATTGAGCAACATGGAACTATTTCATACTCAAAAAAATAATGATACAGGCAGCAATTATGTGGAAAACTTTTATGGAGATGACTTTGATATATGGATCGTTTGTCTCTTCATCGAAATTTATGCTTTTTTAGATATTGCACATACAAAAAATTACAAATTCAATGGCGTGGAGGATGTTGTTTTATTTGTAAATACTCATTGCGCATCTACCTAAGATGTGATATACCTGCAGTCATCAAATTATTAAAAATCATTTTAACTATTCCAATATTGACATGTAACGCCAAAGGTCATTTGTAGCATTACGAAGGATAAAAACTTATTTAAGGGCTCAGCAAAGGCTGAATAATTATATGATATACAGATAAATAGCAATAGGTAAGGAAAGGTAAGGCTAATACTGATATAAATAACTAAAAATATAGGTAGCTCTGTCATTAAAAAGGCGGAGCACCCACAAGAATTTTCAAAACCCGGCGCCCCTGCCATTCAGCATTTAAATTACCTAATCTGCCTCCTTTTGTTTCATTAACAGACTTGTGGAAAACAGATTGACCACAAGGTAAATGAGAAATTAACTACATCGCCGCCGACAGACCATTATGAAAATATCTGTAGACTGAGAAACGCATATGCAGACGACCTTGATGCAAGAATGGTCGGTAATGGCTTGCAATTAATGTTAGTGATTATACCAATTTAGGAAGTAGTTTTTTGTGCTCTTACTGCCAAAGATACCGCTTGATGTTTCAGAGGAAACCTTGAATTGCGTGGGTTAGGGACGTATTTTGGCCGCAAAGATTCTCTAATAGTCTAAGATCCGAATATAAGACGACCTTCACCGAACTGGTTAGTGGATGAAAACCATTTTATATTAAACCTAATATGTTAAAAAACATATCGCGAGTGGGTTGGCTGAAAAATTTCAGTCCAGGATATGATTAATTAAATATTGAAAAGGATAGCGATATAGTCGTAAATGCTGTGCATCATTGTATTGGAACAGTTTGCCTCATTCTTCTGAATTGAAAAAGCGTGCTACTACTACTATACTGATTGTTGTTATTTATAAACATTAAATTGTGATAAAAAAATGGCTAAAAATGTTTTCTATGCAATTCGGACGATGATGTTATTGATTTTAACGATGAAACGTATAAAAACTGTTCGTTGAAATTAAATTTTCGTAAAAAGAGAAATTTTAAATACACTGGCGTTGAGTTAACCAATGCATCACTCGATTTTGTAGGTTATGATACCACGTGCTACAAAAAAGTGACTGCTTTGGGTGAAAAAATATAATGAAGAGTTTAATAACTTTCTTGGTGAGAATACGGTAAGTGCATAATAATTTAATAATTTCACCTTCAAAAATATTAATAAATTATTAGTGGTCCAAAATATTGCACAGCTTTTACGGGTGTATCGGTATCCTTTTCAATTTCAGGGACACATGACATGCGCACTCTTTTTCATTCAATGGCCGAGCTACACGGAGCTGCTATGCTGCGTCCTTTGTTAATACACGGGTTAGTTCGCTCGGACCTCTCTGGCGCACGTATATATTTTGATCTTTAAAATTTGACAACCGGAATTCCAGACTGATTTTTTGCAGACAACCCTATATCGACGTGTTTGCAATAAAATTATCTTTATTTTGATATAAGTTTCATGCATTAACCACACCGGTG
The DNA here is from genome assembly GCA_951848785.1 of Callosobruchus maculatus. NCBI lineage: Eukaryota > Metazoa > Arthropoda > Insecta > Coleoptera > Chrysomelidae > Callosobruchus > Callosobruchus maculatus. The sequence continues at coordinate 295,231 of CATOUR010000261.1, forward strand.
CAAATTACTATTATTGATGTACCTGTTTATACCTGCCTACACTATAGCTGGGACGGGAAAAACGTAGCCAACCTAACGTTTGTATATTCTATGGGCTTCATACTTTCGATTGGTATGTGATTTGTCTATTAACCACACCAATGAAATGTTTGAAAAAAATAATTTTTCAATATTTAATTAATCATATCCTGGACTGAAATTTTTCAGCCAACTCACTCGCGATATGTTTTTTAACATATTAAATTTGATATAAAATGGTTTTCATCCATTAACCAATTCGGTGAAGGTCGTTTTATACTCGGATCTTCTACTATAAATTTGATATATGTGAGATCATTATATTGTCTAGGTAGTGACAAAAAAAAGAATAAATATTTTTGCTACCGATTCTAAAAAATCTAATAGAATTCTGCTATACAGGCGTTCTACGACGAATGGAAAATACTGCACAGCTCATTTTCAACAAAAAAAGTCATATGAAGTAGGGCCCGATTTTCAACTGTTTCAGAGATAAATTGATACTTTATATTTTTTTACTTACATTTTTTGATAGAAATGAGCTGTACAGTCTTCTCCTAAAGGATTTTCCACTCGTCATAGAACACCCTGTATATTGACCTTTCTTTATGTGACTTTCATTTGTTTCATTCATGACTTCAGTCAAAAAACAGTTTATTTGTTAGTTTTACTTATATATTTGTTTCTTCCATCTTTCTTATTGTTCTAAATATTTTGCAATACTAGCTATTAACTTCTTGTCAAATATAGGGTGCCCCAATAGAAGTGATAGGTTTCCTAATAGGGATATCTAGACAACTGTTAAAGATACAAACGTCATCCAGCAGTCAAAATATTTACTGAGGTTTGACAATTCATTATGGGTCGTTTCACGCTGGCCAATCGTTTGAAAATTACAAAAAAGTACTACGGAAGTTCCCGCTCAATTGTAAATACGCAACGCGCATTTCGTCGTGAACTCGGCCCTCATCATGGCTTCAGTGAGCAGGCAATTCGTCGCACCGTGGAAAAGTTTGAGCATGAATACAGTCTATTGGACCAAAGGAAACTAACCCGAATGCGAACTGGTCGACGTCAAGAAAATATCGCTACCCTAGCGGTCAGTGTTCACGACGACCCAAATTTGTTGTATCGGCACCGAGCCGCGGAATTGCGCCTCTCCCAAGAGACAATTCAACGAATTTTGCCTTTGGATTGGGGACTGCACCCGTATAAGATCGTGCTAACGCAATAATTGAACCCATAGGCCGTCGCCGTGAGCTCGCAAATTGGGCGCTACAAATGTTGGACGAAGATCCTCATTTTGGCCAAAAAATTATCTTCTCAGACGAAGCCAATTTTTATTTCAGTGGCTGTGTCAACAAGCAGAATTGTCGTTACTGGCTGTGAACAATCCCCAAATGACCGAAGAAGTGGTCAAGTATCCGAAAAAATTGAATGTGTGGTGCGGATTGTGGCATGGCGGCATCATCGGTCCTTATTTCTTTCGAAATGAGCTTACAACCAATGGGCCACGCTATCGAGCGATGTTGGAAGAATTTTTGCGGCCAGAGATCGACAACATCGATACTGCCGACATGTGTTTCCAACAGAATGGAGACACGAGCTACATAAGCGACGCAACGGTCGAAGTTGTTCGACAGAAGTTTGGCACCTGGATCATCACCACATGATTTGACATCTCTCGATTATTTTCCTTGGGGATACATCAAATCATTGGTCTACTCCAACAAACCAGCCACTTTGGATGCCATCGAAAACAATTTTCGGGTAGCCATCAACGCCATAACGTCGCAGATGCTCGAAAAAGTCAGCCGAAATGAGACTGACCACTTGAACCACTGCCAGGGGACCCGAGAAAGACATTTGAATGATGTTTTGTTCCATACATAATGTCATGGATGTAACTTCAAAATAAAGCCAAAACCAATTTGATATCTCAAACCGTTGTTGTTTTATTTAATTTTTCTTTCCCATCGTTCTTCTTGGGGCACCCTATATATTCGCCAGCCCTCACATCATAGTTTATTTTTGTAACTTTTATACAACCCAACATGTCATAAATATGTCACAAATGACCATTTCGTTTTATGCCCAGCAATAATTTGTGCTCTCGGTCCCTCTAAACAGTTGACTGATATTAAACACGAGTATTTATACTTATTTGAACGTACGCACTAAGAGCGTACACAAACTGCGAACAGCACAAAACGAGGATTTTATGTATGAGTTGCCTCCCCCGTCGTTATCTGCCAGAATATTCATAAGACTTGGTTTTCCTCTTCCTTTTCGGTTTTCCAGACATTTTGGCACAGCATAAAGAGTAAACCAGCAGCGAGACTCAAGCCAAATCTGTCAGGACGGTTTGATGACCTTGAATCTTTCGGGTCTCATTCCGACCATGGCCGACTCTACACTAGGCCGGAGCCTTAGATGTGGCAACGTGGCTTAGCTGTCAAATAGTGGCCCTATAGTTTCAGAATAATTATTACATTTTATATGTATTAGAGTTCATCTCGGTTAATAAATTAAGAAAAATACTTTTTAGAACTACGACTACTAATACCACTTACATCTGATGTCTGTTTCATCACAGTCAGACACTACAAAATAAAAATAAACGCAACCTGTTTCCTGCTGCCACTTCCACTTCCACTTAAATGAACACTCAATTTACTTTGTAAATTGTCACTTGAGCTAGAAAAATTCACTACTAGGTCACTGTGAAGCCATTCTTGCTGGTCTTGATTTCTCTTTCACTATCAAATCGTTTCGTAGGTATGCCCCAGGCCATGCCCAGATGAGTTCTATTAACTGTACTTTTCTGTGATATTTGGGAGGTCCAGAAAACATTATAGGTACCACCACATTGTGCTTTAAAATGGGTCTTATCCTTTGAAATGTTTGTAAATTATTGTCTTTAACCTTATAAATATAACCAGCGCTTCCGAGGAATACCTTTCACTCACTTCTGTTTATGTCCCTTATTGGACGCACAATTGCTAGTGCAACCTGGTACTACACACTTTGCAGGCATCTTTTTATCTTTATAGTTTCATTTGTGCAGGTAAATAAGTAGAAACCCATTAAAAATCACCTTGCAACGTTCTTTTTAATCTGGAATAAGGTTATGTTGGGCCATGGTTTGGTAGTCCTCTACCCATGCCTCTACTGGGCCGCAACCTGGTACTACACGCTTTGCAGGCATCTTTTTATCTTTATAGTTTCGTTTGTGCAGGTAAATAAGTAGACACCCATTAAAAATCACCTTGCAGCGTTCTTTTTAATCTGGAATAAGGTGATGTTGGGCCATGGTTTGGTAGTCCTCTACTGGGCTGCAACCTGGCACTACACGCTTTGCAGGCATCTTGTTATCTTTATAGTTTCGTTTGTGCAGGTAAATAATTAGAAACACATTAATAATTACCTTGCAACCATATTTTCTGCACCTGGAAGAATACACATGACATAACAACAAATGCAAACTCGGCCCCCAGATTCAGTGTTGCCATATTTCATGCTCCGGCCTAGTGAGTACAGTCGGCCATGTTCCGACCGTCGCGTTCAAGTCGCGTTAGAGAAGAAAAGTACAGGACCTGAGCGAGAATATTATATCCGTAAAAATCACATAGTGATAATTATATGCAAGCTCCAGGACAATGGACCTAATTTCGTTTAAAAGACAACTATGAAAAAATTATGCAGAAATAGTCTGTTCAGGTAATAGCACGAAATAACCCCATTGTGCAAGGTATGAATATATTTTCGGAATGCCTCTTCTCGAATTATGTAATCGGCAAATAATGAAATTCTAGGACAAAAGACTGGTCAAAAAAGGACAGGAAAGGGATCATTAATGATGGTATTTTAGATTTCTCCAAAAAATAACAGTCTTTATTCATACAATTTCGATATAATATAATTTATTTGTACCTTATTTCAGCATTCTAATATCAGTAAAATACCGGTATTTATATATTGTTGAATATTAAACAGAACTTACAAAAATGTATAACATTATTTTATAGTCTAAACGCATGTTGAAGGACTGTGAGTGTTTCTTTTTATACACAATTAAAAAATGAAGTCAAGTTGATTGACTCAGTACTTCCCACACATTACGGTGATACCAGTTTATTATTTTCCCATAGCATGAAGCTTTTGTCTGAGATCCCCTTGCAACCAAATCATCGTCCCAATTTCACCCCCACCCAAAAAGGTAGAAAACGGTCAAGAACCCCTCAAACATCTAAAAACAAAGTTTGAGCTGTTTTCATATTTTTAGTTTTTTGATTATTACTACGCTGCCACTGACACGATTTCTAACAAGCATACGCGTTTTCCATCCTCACCACAGTAACAGCAATGTGTCAACATTTCATTAGAATCAATTTAATAGTTTCCACGTTACAAAATACAAAACGATCTAAAGCAATAAATACTCGTATGTATACAGAAAAAGTCCCTTAGTTTCGGTAATAGGGAAGGCAATGTTCAAATGGACCTAAAAAGCTGATTTATGTCGCTAGGTCTTCCTTCATAGGTCAGTGGACAGCCTATTATTAAAACGGCAAGTTTTTCAGTTTTCCAACCCCCCACCCCCCAACTACCCCAATTTCACCCCTACCCAAAAAAACTCAAAAAATGATCAGGAACCTGTAAAACACTTAAAAACGAAGTTTGAGCTGTTTTTGTATCTCTAGTTTTTTTATTATTTCTGCGCCGCCACTGGCACGATTTATAAAAACGATACGCATTTTTCATCCTCGCCACGGTAGTAATACTGTGTCGAAATTTCATTAAAATCAATTCAATTGTTCCCTTGTTATACAATACAGAACCATCTAAAGCAATACTTCGTATGTTTACATCAGAAAAATTCTAAGTTCTTTGGTTTCTGTAATAGGCAATGTTTGGGTGGACCTAAAAAAGTTATTTATGTCACTAGGTCTTCCTTCACAGGTCAGTGGATAGTCTATTATGAAAGCAAGAAATTTTTCAATTTTACAGCCCCCCCACACACCAACCACCCCAAGTTCACCCCTACCAAAAAAAAGTAGAAAATGATCAGGAACCCCTAAAACGCCTAAAAACGAAGTGTGAGGCATATTTAAAATTTTTCGTTTTTTGCTAATTACTTCGCCGCCTATGCACCCACCGATTTTCAAAATTATAGGAACATGACCTACTACGACACCACATCATATCGCTGCCCAAATTTCATAACAATCCATCCAGCCATTACTGAGATTACGTGGCTAGAAAAACGCGTACAGACAGACAGACAGACCGGCAGACCGACGGAAACGAGTGACGTGGATTTTCGTTATGTAGACATCATAAAACGTCCAGAAAACGTATTATCTCAAAATCGAAAATTTTCGCGATCACAATACTCCCCTCACCTATCGGTGTGGGAAGTAAAAGCATAGTAAACAATCAAACAACTAATATTGGATGAAACAGTAAAAAATCCATTATTTTTACTAAAGCAATTTATTCCTACATACCTCTCAACGTCTGACGTAAACGCAAAAAAGCTGAATTTACAGTTTCTTGACGTGTTTGTACAGAGCGAAGCTGAACAACGATGTATTCCTCGTTCCATCACATCCATAATAACACCGCAAACGCACAACAAACCAACTCAATACGGCCCTGGAATTCACAAAGTACACTCGTCAACGGCCAAGCGTATACTGAGACTGATATATCGCTCTGCATCGGGAACGCATCGGGAAGTAGCCAAAAAAGTTTATGCATGTTTCTCGCAAGAGTTGCCCTGCTGGTTTACTCTTTATGCTGTGGTTTCGGTGAGGTTCTCATTCTCGTCCTGAGTGTAAGTTACGGTGCATGAGATTGTTTGCAGCTGTCAGCTGAGATGCTTCCATTTTTTGACGGTCTCATGCGAGAGGAAAAATGCAAGATCACATTAACTCATAAACAGTGTCATCTAGTCACAATGTCTTAACGGACATGTTGTAAACTCGTAAAATGCATTAAGTCGGAGCTGGAGAATTGCCGACACGAATACTATCAATAGTTTTGAGAACTGTAGCCCGCCATCGTTCGCAATTTACTGTCAGTTCATTGGCGCTCTTGATACTACTCATATCCTGCAACTGTTTCGTCGTATCCACCCAGCGTGTAGGGGAACGGCCACGGCGCCGCCCTCTCGGGGCATGACCCTGAACTACTAGTTTCTTCATATGATCGCTTCTGGGAATATGTCCGAAGAATGTAAGCATTCTCCTCGACATAATGGAGGATAGTGTCTTTGGATTACAGAGCTCATCCAGTATGGAAACGTTAGTTCGATGGGCGGTATAAGGAACTCTCAGCATTCTCCTCCACGTCCACATTTCAAAAGCATCTATGCGCGAGCTCGATCTGCCTTTTTAACAGTCCAAGTTTACGAGACATACAAAAATATAGAGAATACAAGAGACTGAACCAGCGACATTTTGGTAGCTTTAGTGATGTTATGGTCACGCCATATTTTAGTAAGCTTTGTCATGGCCATACGTGCGCCGTCGAATCTTATTTTCACAGCTACCCGAATTGTCGATCAAAGAACCGATGTACACAAAACTTTGAACTACTTCACAATGGCCTACTGTCTTTATTTCTCGATGATTATCGTGCCCTCTATCAACGATCATAACCTTGGTCTTGTTGTAGTTAATACCAAGACCTTATGCTGCACTGTGTTGTTTTAAGATGTTTAACAGAGCTACTAGTTTTTCCTGAGAAGCAGCAATAAGGGTTGTATCGTCAGCAAATCTTAAGTTGGATATTTTGCTTCCCCCAATAGCAGTTGTCCAATACCTGTCTCATCACAAACTCAGAGTAAAAAATGAAGTTAAGTTGATTGACTCAGTACTTCCCACACATTACGGTGATACCAGTTTAATATTTTCCCATAGCATGAAACTTTAGTCTGAGATCCCCTTGCAACAAAACCATCGCCAGTACCCCCCCCCCCCCCCCTCCCCCCCAAATTGTCTTATGCCGCTAGGTCTTTCCTTCACAGGTCAATGAACAGCCTATTATCAATAATACAAACTTTTCAGTTTTATTAAAAAGTAGGAAGCGGTCAGGAACCCCTAAAACATCTAAAAACGAAGTTTGAGCTGTTTTCATATTTTTAGTTTTTTGATTATTGCTACGCTGCCACTGACACGATTTCTAA
>CATOUR010000262.1:600000-771645 GCA_951848785.1 Callosobruchus maculatus
TGGGTGAAATAGTGGCTTTTAAAAAGAGGCCAATTCTCCCATATAAATCTTTTAGAAGAATTGCGTCTGGAACCAGGGGATTGATACAATTATTTGAGGATGAATGAAGAAACATACTTGGAATTACTTCATTCAGTAGCACCTCTAATAAAAAATAGGATACTTGTATGAGACAAAGTATTTCCCCTCACGAACGTCTGACAGCACATTTTTGATACGTGTCGATAACCCTAGATACGCTTACTCGAAGGCAACCAGAACGACACTTCAAAATCCCGTCGTGATTGCACGATGAACGGCCACACATATACCGAGTTGCACGATGGCGTTCGAAACCGACGGGTAAAATCAAGCTCTGGCAGTTTTTCTGGAACGACGGTCAACACAACGGTTTTTCGGCACACACGGACCGAAATGAGTGTGATCAGTTGGCACGTCGTGCAAACCTGATGAAGAAGAACGATGTCTGTGGGGCCCTTAAGGGTAAAACTGAATTCAGAAATTAATATATTAGCGGTAAATTAATAACTAATAGTGTAATACGAATGGAATAGAGTGAACAACAAGCCTGAATTATCGGACCAAAAATGAACAATAACGGAATGTGCAACGATAAAAAATATTAGATTGTTTACTCACCATGTGGAAAATATCCCAATTCAACTCTCAGTACTCCATGGTCACTAACGAAGTTATCACCGAAAATATAAAAATGAGGAACACTCTAGTGTTCACCATCATGGTGACAATGGTGACGTATGCGATGGAAGAGTTCTCACTAGAAATACAAATCAACGTGTCACGGCGATTTTATTTTTTTCAATCATTCCAGAGATAAGGTGGGTGGCAAATTTTAGCTGGGACACACTACTTATACAGGTTTATTGGTCGATTAACTATGCATACCGGCCTTAGGGTTCCTAAATTACTTCCTTTTTATCTCACCTTTTTCCTGAAAACGTGCAAACACGTCAAGGTAACTAAAAATGTTACAATGTTATGATTACTTCCCACACCGATTTGGGTGGAAACAAGAAATAAAACTCTTTAAAGCAACTTCTGATTGAAATGGCGGGAATGAAACACGTACTGACGTCACTGCTTCTTTATCAGATTCATAAATTGTACAGCTTAAACTGCGAGCGCTTAAGTACTTCGAAATTATCAACTTTGAATAACATAAACAGCGCTTCAGGCCCCACAAAAAAAGTTGGAAAGAATATTTAAAAGTTGCCGACAAATCACCCCCGCTATTCGACCCTGGGGGTGTAAAGGCGAACTCCCGTTTACATACCAACTTCGTTAGCAGCAATAAACTTCACAAAAGACTCCAGATAAATACGGAGCGATCCATCTCCACTTCAACTTCAACAGCGTGCAATACACAGTCGTCGTTTTAGATTTGTTTGGAGTTGGTGAAGGTTTTTTTTTTATGGTCAGCCTCCCGCAAAGGCTGAAAGCCTATGTCGCTGTAGAAGCGCTGCGAGAGGATAAGTGTCGGTTCACGTTAGATTTGAAACGCTGCAGGTTGTAGCCGTCGGGAAACAATTCCCCCGGCAGCTGATTCCACAGCGTCGAAGTTCTCCAAAAGAAGGAATGCTGGGGGAGACTGGTTCGGGGAGAAGGACCTCGACCTGGTAAGGATGAGCTCGCAGAGCTTCTCTAGTGTTCCTGGTTCGGACGGCCTTTGGTGTTATTATCTGGGAGAGCTCACTCGAATATCTTCCGTGATAGAATCTGTAAAACAGGGATAGGTCAGCCACCCTCCTTCGATGTTCCAGGCTGTGGAGGACCTTTGTGAGGTTAGGCGTATCGATTAATCTAATTGCTCTTTTCTGGATAGTGTCCAGAAGCTTTAGAGAGTGTTTCGGAGCACATCCCCACACAAGGGAGCAATACTCCAGCAGTTGCTCTGGTGTATACAACTTCCTACAGCGGAACAAAGCTCCAAGCTTCTGGGATGCCGTTTTAGCAATACTGACGACGTGGTCGTGCCAGGACATGTTATTGTTGATGTTGATCCCCAAAAGCTTGACGGAAGGTGATTCGACGATGGGGTGGCCCTCCATTTCCACGGTTGGTAAGTCATCGTGAGACTTCTTTGTAAGTGTTGTTTCCTGAGTTTTTTGTACGTTGAACTGTACTAATGTGCTAATCCCCACTCGACGATTGTTTTGATATCTGCGTTGATCTGTGAGGCATGCTGCTGTCGTCGACGTAACGTCTCCTGGGATGATAGTGGCTTGCCTGGTTCCATGCACGACACTAATGTACTGTCATCTGCGAAGCTGTACATTGGATTGGATGTTATTTGCAGCAGCTCGTTGATGTACAGCAGAAACAGTGTAGGGGATAGGACAGATCCCTGAGGAACACCGGCGTTAATTGAAAATACGTCTGATGAACAGCCTTCGACTACAACAGAGATCGGTCGTTCAAAAAGCTATTCAGCCACTGGCGCAGGCCAGGTGGTAGTCCATGAGCAGCAAGCTTGACCAGAAGTCTCTCATGCCACACTCTGTCGAAAGCTTTCGATATGTCAAGGTCTTGCAACTCATCCAATTGTGTCCTCGGACGAAGTACGAAGAAAGAAAATGCAGTTAGGTTTTTGAATGTTTCGTAAATAACTCTACGTTTATCAGAAAAGTATCACGTGCATTATTTTGCCAGTACTTTTAACAGTTTTGACCTTTTATAGCCATTGACTTCCAATGCATGCACTGAAAACACTACTATCTACGTCCTACACAGCTCCTTCTTGAACTTACCAGACATCTTGATGGAAGTCAGATATATTCATTTTTCATCCATTTATTAGCAAGATACAAATAAAGCCACCTCTAGAAGGCTAAACCTTGTATCAGGGTATGGGCTACATCAGACAATAATTATTATATTACCTCACAAAACATTTTTACAGTTTCATATTGTCACGACGGCCTCTTTTTCTTCACCAAAGAATCAAACTGGACGTAACTTTCACCGTTTTACTTCACACTCAATACAATATCTCTTAACCTTAACTAATACACAATACACGAATAGCACAATACACAGTATGTTACAATATCTTCTTAAGCCAGTGATCAGCAGACTTTGACACCAGAAGCTGACAGCATTCTTGGGAGTATGTGATTTTTCAATATGAGTTATTGGATATTCTTCCACAGAGGGACACCGGATAATATACTTGCTTTTATGAACGCTAATGCAGTTAAAAATCTAGAAATTTCGGAAGTCTGATAGCAAAACAGTCAATGAATTTTTAGCGTATTTCCTATAAACGCCGGCGTTACTCAGAGATCTGTCATATCCCTTAGACTGTTTCTGCTATACATCAACGAGCTGCCAGAAATAACATCCAATCCAACAGACGACAGTACAGTGATATCGTGCATGGCATCAGGCAAGCCACTATCATCCCAGAAGACGGTACGTGGGCGACAGGCCTCACAGATCAACGTAGATATCAAAACCATTGTTGAGTGGGGACTAGTAAATAAAGTACAGCTTAACATACAGAAAACTCAGGCACAACACCTACAATGAAGTCTCACGTTGGACTACCAACTGTGGAAATAGAGGGTCATCCTATAGACGAGTCACTTTCGTCAAGCTTTTGGGAGTCAACATCAACAATAACATGTTCTGGCACGACCACGTCGTCAGTATAGCTGAAACAGCATCCCAGAAGCTTAGAGTTTTATTCCGCTGTAGGAAGCTGCATACACCAGAGCAACTACTGCTGCTCTACAAGGCACAGATCCGTCCATCTTTGGAGTATTGCTTTCATGTGTAGGGATGTGCTCCGAAACACCCTCTAAAGCTACTGGACACTATCCAGAAGAGAGCAATTAGACTGATCGGTAGGCGTAACTTCACAAAGGACCTCCACAGCCTGGACCATCGGGGAAGGGTCGCTGACCTTTCCCTGTTTCACAGATTCTATCACGGAAAATGTTCGAGTGTGTCCTACCAGATAATAACACCAAAGGCCGTCCGATCGAGGAACACTAGAGAGGCTTTGCGAGCGCATCCTTACCAGGTCGAGGTCCTGCAGCATTTCAAATCTAACGTGCATTGATATACTTATCCTCTCTCAGCGCATCTACAGTGCCATAGGCTTTCAGCCTTTGAGGGAGGCAGATCACAAAAAAGTCAGTCGACCACCTCGCTGAATAAAGTGACTCCTCCTCGAACTCCACCATGCCGAACCTTGAGGCTACTTGTCTTACTTGTCTAGTTTACTTGAGTGAGGTACATTAAAGACAAAGCGTTTCAAATCTTGTGTTACAAAATCTTCCTTTGAAAGAAGTTACATCACCAATCTCATTATTGTATACTGATGTACAGGGTGTCCCAAAAAATAGTGTCAAGCGGAAGTCCAGAGATAGAGCACACCTAGAAGTATCTGAATCACCCCCATATATGTTATGCAATTTTTTGTATAGTTTACGAGTTATGAATTTTTTTCTAAATTTTAGAGAATTCTCAACCTCGACAACTTAAAACTGTCCCAAAAGAAAAATTAAAAGACATTTCCAAATTATCTTTTTTGCTAGTTAATCTCCAAGAGTTTGCTGTTCATACATAAAATAATCGGCTCCGTAACTTTGATGAAAGTCATAAAAATTTTAGTGTGTCTGCGCCAACCCCTTCATCTTCGTCTATTTTTACTCTATGCTATAGAACTATGTTTTGAATGGGACTATGAATGACATTGACATATGACATAACCTATTCTGTGTTATAACCTATTCTGTACTATTATTGTGGTTGATCTATGGGCATCATGGTGAACCGATGCTACATAGCATTTTGTTGTTATTTTGTTATCGTTAACCCGTAACCGGTGACATGGAGTCTGGGAGACTCCTTCGAAGTTGCACATAGCTATAATTTCGAAACCAGATGACCTTGACAAACGCAACGTCAGGTAGCTTTCTACAATCACCCTCCAATTCAGCATCGCTTGTGACATCAATTAACAGGAAGCCATTGTTGTGTAAACCTCGTGTAAACCACGTGTCGGAGTCTAGCAGACTCCACGTCACCATTATTGCGACTGTTGTTTATACATATGTATATCATGTGGTCAGGGCTTCGCTTGCGCGTTTTAGAACTCTGTAATGGCTACTCGCCAAGTACGTCACGAAGTATTCCTGCAACACATCCTAACATTGAAGAGACCTTTTTGGAGTGGATATAACAGCTAGGACTCTGATAATAGCGACATTGATGATATTGATCCCGACTTTGCAATAGAGATGGATAATAATGGAGATTATCTAAGTATTTTTGCGTCAAGTTCAACGGAATAGCTTGGGGACCCACGTGGCTGCGCGGTGAACAGCGTCTGCCTTCGATAGTGGGGCAGCAGCAGCCTTGTGCGCGATTAGCGCTTGGTTGGGTGACTGAATTGCACCAGGGCGACTGAACAGTTGGGACTGGCTGTCGGTGTCGCCCACACGAGCGCTGATCGGAGCATCCTACGCGGCCGGCACTTTGGATGATCGACTGAATGGCCCGGATGGGGGACCCCCGTCGGACCGTCCGGGGCCTGGACCATCCGGGATGATTCCAACTGTGCTGGCCGTCCACCGTCCCCTCTCTGGGAAGTCATAGCACAATAGGCCTTAAAGGCTTAAGTGCTGACGGCTCCCAGAGGAAAAAAAAAGGAATAGCTTAGAAATTGAGGGAAACATACTCAGATCCTGATAATAATGTATGGGATTGATATCATATGCAATGATGTGGGAGGAGTCTCCAAGACTCCACATCACCATGAGTGTAACAATAATGGGACGTCACCGGTTACGGGTTAAATTGTTGGTTGTAAATCATATCGAAGGAAAATAAACAAATAACCAGCGACAATTCGATTGTTTATTCGAGTTGGAACATAGTGGTCCTGGCGAGCGGATCCGAGGAAGCGGATGCGAGCGGATTAGGAAAAGCCAACTAGAAGCCCGGCGTAAAGCACCAGGGAGGCGATCCTAGACGCATCTATATAGTAAAGCACGAGGTTGGCTATTGTATTTTACCTTTCCTATTTTTCATTGTACTGTTTCGATTTGGGAATAATGGAGCAACAAGGGGCTATTTTGCAAAGGCAAAGAATCACAGTCAATAATAAAGTGAGATGTTTTTCAAAATACTTAGATAAAATTAAAGCTTTTATGATTGATCAAAATAAACAGTTTAGTAGGGCAGAGATTATTGCATTAGAAAGTAGGATAACTGAGTTTCAAAATTTAAAAGCAGAATTTGATAACGTTCAAGGGGAAATAGAGGTATTGGAGGACATTGATATTGAGGAACAGCTAGTAGAGAGGGAAAACTTTGATGCAGATTTTTATATGTATTTGAGTGAGGCTAAGCAAATTCTAGAGCAATTGGTGGGGCCAGATCTTGAGGTAATGGCACAAAGAGGCTCAGGTGCTGCAGAAAATAGTAGCAAAGCTAAGTTTCACTCGTCCCCACAGCTGTCTTCAATTCCGGTGCCAAAATTCAGTGGGAACTTGGACGATTGGCTGTCTTTTAGGGATACATTTATATCGTTAATTCATACAAATGACAGTCTTGATAATATACAAAAGTTTCACTTTTTGAGAACAGCATTGGTTGAGGATGCTGGTCAGGTAATTGCAGATGCTGAGTTCTCAGCAGAGGGGTACCAGGTAGCATGGCAATTAGTAAATGATAGATACAATAAGGTAGCATTGCTGGTAAATCACAACCTGAAAAAGCTAACTAGTATGCCACAAATAGTGCGAGAAAGCTCAGTAGAATTGACAAAATTATTGGACTCAGTGGTAAAAATTTTGTGTTCTTTAAAGCACTTGGGAGTCAATACAGAAAATTGGGACCCAATTGTGATATTTTTACTCACTGAGAAACTAGATCCTAGATCTAGACGAGAATGGGGTGAATACAAGGGTATAAACAATTTTCCAAGTATTCTTGAATTCAAAAGGTTTCTGCGCCAAAGAATTGATATTTTAGAGTCAGTAAATGGGTTGGCATTGGGAAACAAAGATGTTAAGTGGAGAAACAAACAAAAGTCGGTTTTAGCCACATTTCAGGCTAATTCTTGTTGCTATTATTGTAAAGAGGCTCATCAGTTAGAAAAGTGTTCAGATTTCATAAAACTGAAGCCCTATAATAGGTACCAACTAGTTATGAAAAATAAACTATGTTTAAATTGTTTTGAGGAGAACCATAATAGTAAAGCATGCTCTAGTAAAGGCTGTAAAACATGTGGGTCTAAACATCATAGTCTATTGCATTTCACTAAACGAAGTAAACCAAATGATCAAGGGGTGACTGCAAGTGCGCCAGTGTCTATTGATGGTGGACAAAATGATGGCGAGGTACAGCAGGTATGCTCATCGTATGCGGTTGATAGTCAGGCAACAGAGGTATTGTTATCTACAGCACAGGTTAAGATAAGAGGCAATGATGGTAGAAATCATGTGTGTAGAATTTTGTTGGACACTGGGTCACAAGTTAACTTGATTTCAGAAAGGTTGACAAAGTTGCTTGGTATTGAAGCATCTAGTGTGAGCACATCGATTATGGGTATTAACCAAGTTGTTTCCTCAGTTCAAAAAAGATGTGTAGTAACCATAGGGTCACTTAATAGTGGTTTTTCTAAAACCTTGTCTTGTCTAATAGTGCCTAAAATTGGTGATGATATTCCAAATCGTATTGTGAAGACATCACATTTGAAAATACCAGATCACTTAACTTTAGCGGATAGAAAGTTCATGGAACCTGGTCCAATTGACCTATTAGTTGGTGCTGGAGAATTTTATGATTTTCTGTGTATTGGTCAGTATCATCTAGGACAGGATCAACCAGTTATGCAGAAGACCAAGGTTGGGTGGATAGTGTCAGGTCCTGTAGTAGTCCCTCAAAGATCCGAGATGCTAAGGTGTCATTTTGTCACTAAGTCAGATGTGGAATTGGATTTGGAAAAGTTCTGGAAAATTGAGGAACCAAACCCCTCTAAGGATGTAAGGCTGTCAGACGAAGACATTTCTTGTGAAAGGTTTTTCATTGAAACAACCACAAGAGACGAAGATGGGAAATTTGTTGTTAAGATCCCTCTTTGTGCTCCTATTGAGAAACTAGGTGACTCGAAGGCAAGTGCCTTGACAAAATATCTTCAGTTGGAAAGGAGATTGGAGAAAAATCCTATCATGAAGGATAGGTATGGAAAATTCATGTCTGAGTATCAGAATTTAGGTCATATGTCAGTTGATGGCGAGGAGAATGGTACAATTGGTTATTACCTTCCTCACCATGGTGTACTGAATGAAAGTAGTTTGACAACGAAATTAAGGGTTGTATTTAATGGGTCGTCACCTTCAGACACCGGAGTGTCAGTGAATGACATTCAGTTTACTGGTCCGTTGTTACAGGATGACATCCTAACATTGTTGTTAAGATTTAGACAGCATGCTGTAGTTGTGTGTGCGGATATCGAGAAGATGTATAGGATGATTTGGGTGCATCCTAGTCAGAGGAATTTGCAGAAAATCTTTTGGAGAGATTCAGATGGTGTTGTGAAGTCATGGACGTTGAACACTGTCACTTATGGAACCAAGTCTGCTCCATACTTGGCAAAAAGGTGTATTCGACAAGTTGGGTTAGACAATTTGGAAAGCTATCCAGAGGCAGCTTGTGTTATCATGAACAATTTCTATGTTGACGATTTGGTGTTCAGTCATGATAGTTCAGAAAAGGCTGTTCAGGTTTGTAAGGAAGTTGACCTTTTACTTAAGAGGTATGGATTCCACTTGAGAAAATGGGTCTCCAATGTACCAGCGGTGGTATCTAAAATTGGTGGAGGAGATGATTCCTCAGAGGTGGTAGTTGACTTTGGTGAGAAAAGTACAACTAAAACTCTTGGTTTGTATTGGGCAGTGTCAAAGGACATGTTGAATTATTGTATCAAACTCAGTACTTCGTTGACAAGGGTAACAAAAAGAACTATATTATCAGAGATATCAAGAATCTTTGATCCACTGGGATTGATAAGTCCATGTGTGATCTTGGTAAAGATCTTGCTACAAGAGTTATGGATGCTTAAACTATCTTGGGAAGACACAGTTCCAACTAGTATAGCCGAATATTGGAAAAAGCTACGGAGTGAGTTTTACCAACTGGAAACATTGAATATTCAGAGGCAGGTAGTGTGTCAAGAGTCTAGGAGTATCCAGTTGCATGGGTTCTGTGATGCCTCAAGCAAAGCTTATGGTGCTGTTGTGTACCTGAGAAGTGTGAATGCTTCAGGTTATATACAAGTTTCATTGGTAGCAGCAAAAAGTAGAGTTGCTCCTCTGAAGGCATTAACAATTCCACGTCTTGAGTTGTGTGGAGCATTGGTATTGGTAGAATTGGTGCAGCGGATTAGAAATGCACTCACATTGAACATAGATTCAGTTCATTTATGGTGTGATTCGACTGTGGTGTTGAGTTGGATTGCTACTTCACCTCATGTATTGCAAACATTCGTCTCAAATAGAGTAGCAAAGATTCAAGAATTGTCTCAAGGGGATGATTGGTATCATGTAAAAACTGATGAGAATCCAGCTGATCTTGTATCTAGGGGTGTTTCTCTAGGAAAGCTGATTGATAATGAGCTATGGTTTAATGGTCCTTCATGGTTGAAAGAGGAGGAAGGCTCCTGGTGTTCAAAGGATTTTTCGGTGGTAAGTGATGTCCCTGAAATGAAGAAGCAATGCCAATTGCTACATGTAGTGAAACCACCAAGTTTGATTGACTTTCGTAGATTTTCGAGTTTTCAGAAATTAGTCAGATCGTTTGCATATTGCCTCAGGTTCTGCAATAATGCTAGGAGGAATTCCAATTTGGTTGGTCACCTAACGTCTAACGAACTTGAGTTGAGTTTGCACAGTCTACTTAAACTTGTACAAAAAGAAACATTTTCAGAGGAACTGAGAGCCTTGGAAAAGGGTTCACTGGTGAAGCCTGCGAGATTGTTGTCATTAACTCCCTTCATAGATCCCTCAGGGTTGCTCAGGGTGGGGGGTAGACTTGCATTGTCTGAACTAAGCTATGAAAGCAAACACCAGATATTACTTCCATCAAAACATTGGTTTGTTCAGTTATTATTTATTCATGAGCATGAAAAACTACTGCATGGTGGTCCACAACTACTTTTGGCTACTATTCGTGAAAAGTATTGGCCTATTGGAGGCAGGGACCTAGCTAGGAAAGTTGTACATAAATGTGTCAAGTGTTTTAGATCAAATCCTAAAAATGCAACTCAGATCATGGGGGTTTTGCCTGAGCATCGTGTTCAACCAATGCCACCATTTTATGCAGTAGGAATTGATTTTGCTGGGCCAGTAATGGTTAAATCAAGAGCTGGTAGGGGTTGTAAACTTTTGAAGGCATACATTGCAGTATTTGTCTGTTTCTCAACAAAGGCAGTATATTTAGACTTGGTAAGCGACTTAACTTCATCTGCTTTTATTGCATGCCTTAGAAGGTTTGTGTCCCGCAGGGGGAAACCCAGATATGTGTACTCTGATAATGGTCGGAATTTTGTTGGTGCACATTCAGAATTGAAAGATCTCAGTCATTTTCTGCAGACACATGAGCCTGAGTTAATAGAGACTTTTAACAAGGAGAATATAATTTGGAAATTTATCCCAGCAAATGCTCCTAATTTTGGGGGACTTTGGGAGGCGGGAGTAAAATCGTGTAAGTACCATATTAAACGAGTAATTGGACTGACTTCTTTGACCTTTGAGGAATATAGTACTCTTCTTGCTCAAATTGAAGCAGTTCTAAATTCCCGTCCACTAACTCCACTGTCCTGTGACCCTAATGACTTTGATGTCCTCACCCCTGGCCATTTCCTCATCGGAAGAAGACTCACCTCAGTTCCTGACAGAGAGTATACAAATGTTCCGGACAATCGCCTAACCAGGTATCAACATGTCCAGAAAATGTATCAACACTTCTGGTCTCGATGGACGAAGGAGTATCTGATGGAGCTTCAGAATCGTCAGAAATGGCAGCACCCACAGCCAAATTTATCTGTTGGCCAAATGGTTGTTCTAAGGGAGGACAACACACCACCACTGCTTTGGAAACTAGGAAGAATTGAGGAGGCAGTCCCTGGTCCTGATGGAAGGTGCAGAGTTGTCAAGGTGCGAACGTCAACAGGTATCCTGAAGAGGCCTGTCACCAAAGTATGTGTGCTACCAATGGAGGAGGTGTCCTCGTAGTGCATCGTGTTGGAAGTGCCTTCCAAGGTGGGGGGAATTATGTCTGCGCCAACCCCTTCATCTTCGTCTATTTTTACTCTATGCTATAGAACTATGTTTTGAATGGGACTATGAATGACATTGACATATGACATAACCTATTCTGTGTTATAACCTATTCTGTACTATTATTGTGGTTGATCTATGGGCATCATGGTGAACCGATGCTACATAGCATTTTGTTGTTATTTTGTTATCGTTAAATTGTTGGTTGTAAATCATATCGAAGGAAAATAAACAAATAACCAGCGACAATTCGATTGTTTATTCGAGTTGGAACATAGTGTAAAGTGAAAAATTTACGTTATGTTAATTATGACTTAGATTTTCAACTCGCAATTAAAAATCTAAAGAGGTGATTTCATGATTTCTATTCAGGTCTAAAAACTTCTTCAGACTCTCAGCTATCATAATCATTAAAAAAAAGGAGACTTAAAGGGGCTACTTTGTCTCCAATCGACCTTCAACGACAAGAGGTCGAGATTTCTTGAAATTGGCGATGGGATTTTAAATGAAACTATAACTGAGTTTAGGGCGCTAATAGCGGAATGATTGTCAGTGCCGCAATAAAAAACATTCAGTGCGACCAGAATATCGATAGATGACCACCTGTGTCACTTTGCTAAGATTTTTTTTTTACATGTACGACTTCTTTTTTGTAAGTGGGAAATTGTAAAATGATACGAAATTATCAAATTTCTTCACTAAGTTTATTAAATTTCACAAGAAATTTTCAAAATGTCTACCTTCTTGTTCGATGCATAATCTACATCTTCTGAGAAAATTATTTTTTAAATTAACAAAAGCTCTTCGATTGTTTTTTATTGTTTATCCTGTGTTAGTTTGTTGCGTAATTCGCTGATGTTTCGACAGTCTTTAGCATAAGTAAACTAGTTATTGTAGTAGTCCCAAACAAAAAAACTCTATCGGATTTAAGTCAGGTGACCGTGGCGGCCACTCAGTGGGTCCACCACGACCTATCCATTTGTTGTATAGTCTCTTGCAGAAACCAGCATCATTAAATTCAGTTGTCGTGCACTCAAGGTCCGTAGGAATAGCCAAGTAGTCAGACAACAGGAACAACACCAATCCAAACAAAAGCGTGTCGTTTTAAAGCCGCAAAGGCAGACAGACGACTGAATAAAGACAACGAAAACAACCTATGTGATGACACATTTTGAAAAGACATCACAACAATATTATAGCTAACTCTTTCTAACATCGCCATCGTTTACTGCGTTAGCGTTAGCCCCTTTTGTTGGCGCTAAGGTAAAAACCGGTTTTGAAGAATGCGCTCCTTGTGGTTTTTAGCAAGAAATAGGATCTTTTTTAATAAATTTTTAATTTATGCAACGTTTTTAACGTTTATTATTGCGGTACTGACAATCAATCTGCTACTAACGCGTTAACATAATTTCAAGAAATCTTCGCCTCTTGACTTTGAAGGTCAATTGGAGCGAAAGTAGCCCCATTAAGTACTACTTTTTTTCAATGACTGTGATAGCGGAGAGCCTGAAGAAGTTTTAAGACCTGCTTAGAAATCATGAAATTACCTCTTTGGATTTTTAATTGCGAGTCAAAGATTTAAGTCATAATTATCAGATCGTAAATTTTTCACTTTACACTAAAATTTTTATGACTTTCGTCAAAGTTACGAAGCCGATTATTTTATGTATGAACAATAAACTCTTGGAGATTAATTACCAAAAAAGATAATTTGGAAAAGTCTTTTAATTTTTCTTTTGGAACAGTTTTAAGTTGTCGAGGTAGAGAATTCTCTAAAATTCAGAAAAACATTCATAACTCAGAAACTCCAAAAAATTGCATGACCTATATGGGGGTGATTCAGATACTTCTAGGTGAGCTCTATCTCTGGACTTCCGCTTGACACTATTTTTTGGGACACCCTGTATCCTTGTAAATACAAATACATCTATCTTGAATACAACACATGCCTATTTGTATGTAAAACAGCAATACCACAATCGCGTAGGTATCACACTCTGCAAAGCTATTGCCTGTTTTGTTATAAATTAACTACAAGAGGGAAACAACTGGAAGTTACAATCGCCCTGAATTGCGGTTGATGTCGAAAACCAGCTAGCATGCTGACATTGCTGACGTAATTCAGCGAAACTATTTGCAAAGCTGGAATATTTTGCGTTGTTCAGGAAATACTTGTCTCTTGTTGTTTGTCGACTCCTTTCTTTGATAGAAATTAAGTGTTAATCAAGGAACGCCTTGGAAATGGCTTTGTTAATCAGTTTTACAGTGAACTGAGTGCAGGCGCGTAGGTAGGGGGGAGCAAGGGGATTGGTCCCCACTAGTGAGTCCCAGAAGGAAGTAACGGCAGATCGTGTTGTGATCGTTGCTTTAAGTAACATTTTAGGCTATTAATTTAACAAATCCTTCTCAACAAAATATGCACTTCGGGGTTAAAAAATGGGTACATTTATGACTACTTTAGATGAACAAAAATCTTGGGGTTGTGGGAAATTTTAATTTTAAATACTTTATTTTTTTTTTATTTTCAACATGTAAAGTTCGTTCCTGTGTGTTTGTAATTTACAATTATATGTTGTTTGTTTCCTGACCTGTTAGTGGAAGATGCCATGATAGTTTTTTTTTAATTTTATGGAAAAATTGTGACGATTATTAGCTGCATTAAGAAGTCGTTTGCACTCAATGCAATTGCTGTTTTAAATTGGCAAACCTCAACGTTAAAGCCCTGAAGATGGCAATAAGCATTGCCGAAAGCTTGGCTGTTAGCACCAGAGTCTCCTCTATGATGTGACCCGGTCTCTTTTTTCAAAATTTTGGCCACAACCCCAAGATTTTCTCACCTAAATTAAGTTTTTTGGCCATAAGCTTCCTTCGTGTTATGACTATTGGTATTTTATTGGAGTTTGGAATTAACTGTATCATATTAGATCGTATAGACTCATCATCATAGTCACATTGTCTTAACAAACATGTTGTGAACTCGTAAAATGCATTAAGTCGGAGCTAGAGGATTGGCGACACGAATATTATCAATAGTTTTGGGAACTGTAGATCGTCATCGTTCGCGATTTACTGTGGGTTCAGTGGCGCTCTTGATACTCATATCCAGCAACTGTTTCATCGAATCCACCCAGCATGTAATGGAACGGCTGCGGCGCCGCCCACTCGGGGCATGACCCTGAACTACAAGTTTCTCCATATTATCGCTTCTGTGAATATGTCCGAAGAATGTAAGCATTCTCGTCGACACAATGGAGGATAGTCTCTTTGGATTACCGAGCTCATCCATTATGGAAACGTTAGTTTGATGGGCGGTATAAGAAACTCTCAGCATTTTCCTCCACGTCCAGATTTCAAAAGCATCTATGCGAGCTCGATGTGCCTTTTTAACAGTCCAAGTTTTCGAGGCATACAAAAATATGGAGAACACAAGAGACTCAACCAGCGACATTTCTTTTAGGTTTGGTGATGTTATGGTCTCGCCACATTTTAGTAAGCTTTGTCATTTTGACAGCTACCCGAATTGTCGATCAAAGAACCGAGGTACACAAAACTTTGAACTACTTCACAACGGCCTACCGACTTTATTTCTTGATGCTTATAGTGCTCTCTATCTATGATCATAACCATAGTCTTTCTGTGGTTAATACCAAGACCATATGCTGCACTGTGTTGTTCTAAGATGTTTAATAGAACTACCAGTCCTTCCTGAGAAGCAGCAATTAGGGTTGTATCGTCATCAAATCTTAAGTTGGATATTTTCCGTCAATAGTTATACCGCCATTCCAGTTGTCCAATATCTGTCTCATCACAAATTCAGAGTAAATGTTAAATAACATCGGAGATAATACACATTCCTGACGAACTCCTTTTCTGGTTGCTGTTTGACTGGACAGGTTACCATCAATTCTTATATGAGCTGAGCTAGACGCAAAGAGCTGCTGTATGAGAAATACTAGGTGGTAAGTAACTCTCATGGAGATAAGGATTTCCCACAGTTTAGGCCACTTTACGTTATTAAATGTCTTATAATAGTCCACGAAGTAGATAAAAACTGGAAAATAATGCTCTCTGGCTTTTTCAATAATTTGTCTTAAGTCTAAGATCTGTTCACGCGTACTGCGTCCTTTTACGAAACCTGCCTGCGCCTGAGAAATTTGCCAGCCAATAAAACCCACCAAACGAGATTGCAAAATATATAGTAGAACCTTGCTTGCATGAGAAATTAACGAAAACAGACGATAATTGTCTGGATTTGTTGGAGATCCCTTTCTATGAAGAGGAACAAAAATGGATGTGCACCACTCATCTGGCCAAACACCGGAGGACCAGACCCTCTTACAAATATTATATATCTGCCAGTGAGCATTTACTGTTTAGGCTTAAGAGATCTTTTACTCTTAACACCCTGAATGATGACCAAGAAGCAAGAAAGATACGCTTCGTATTAAATCGGTAATTTCCAACTTATAGGGAAGCCAAAGCCTTCTACACATAAGCTGATGAAAAACAGCCCAAAAAACATATTTTATCTGTAAAGTAAATGCAATTACGATGGATATTTCCTTAGAAAATTCCCTCATTTGTTTACGAAACAAAACTTATAGATAGATAGATTAATCGCTATTCTTTTGATCATCACAGATGATATAGAATATGTCATAGAGTCAGGTTTACATATCTTAAAAAATAAATGATTATATAATATTATGATTATAAGCGAGGACTGCACTCACGATGTCAATCAAAATGTCTTCGAATAGATAGTAGATATATGATCTCAGTAAAAAACGTCATAAAACACTTAACACTTCATATACAAGAAATTAAAAGCAAGAAAAAACAGAAAAATTTAAAAACTTGTACATGTCATATTGACATGGTAACACACTTTTCACATACTCTGCTCCATTCCCACTGTCATGTCCAGTGAGGCTTCGAAAAAAAAGCCGACTAAACTACTGTGTTGCTTGCAGCGCAATTTGCATTTTCCGTATGGTCCGCCCATTGTTCATAAAGTATTTATTTCCGTTCGAGGTGATTCTGGCCTAGATTCATCCATAATAGACTATCAATAAATCATTAGAGGATTTATTGAACCGGCTAACGTTGCAAGATAGACACAATAAGAGATTGCAAAGGTTGATGTCTTTACTACATGTGGTCCGGTAAGAAACTTTGCGCTCGAAAACATAATTTAATAACTGTACCTACTGTTTGACACCGAAGTATGAATGTTTTCCGTTGTATTCGGTTTTATTCTGTTGTTTGGTGTTGGTTTCTGTTTTTTTTTGTTGTTTTCCATTGTTTATGGCTGTTTTCTGTCGTATTCTGTTGTTTTCTGTTGCTTTTGGTTGTAGCCTGTAGATTTTGGTTTTGGTCGTTTGCATTTTCCTGTTTGACAAAGAGTTTAGCAATTGCTATTCTCAACCAATCATATTCCACAAAACCGACACATTTGACCACTGGATAAAATGTACTGTTAATTTAATGATGATGATCACAAGAAATTCAAATTACTGCACTATTTTGATAAAACAATAATTTAAAATCGATGATAATTATAAATACCTCCAATATACCTTTGTATTATAGTGAAAAAGGGTAAAAATATCATTTTATTGCATTTCACAAAGCTATTATAGACAGACACGATGCAAGCGTGCATTACTGGTTGCCTATCCTGCTTAACAGCAAAGCCTTGCGATCTGGCAAAAGTATAACGTATATCCTTATTTTTCCTAAGCTAGAAACCTTTCGTATAGTCACAAAGTGAATAAGGTGCTTTAAATAAATGTGTTTCTGCGCTACGGTGCCTTTTACGCAGTGCCTACAATCTGTACATCCTCTGTGAATATTTCTATAAGAAGGTCTATTCTATAACAAACATGCATCCAGTCTATAATCAATCTGAGTACAATTGCAATTGGTAATTATACAATAATTATAAGGTAAACATTAAAAATCTAGCATTAATTTGCAAATCAAGCGCTTTGTTCTGATTTTCTGCTATGATTTTGATCCATGAATCCTAGAATATTTTTAATGAAAGTGTCATCCAGCTTTGACGTTTTGTTTCCAATATTGATAAAATACTATTGGATGATATTTATTAACCTAGCCCGCAATGCCCAATAGAAAGCTTTTAGCTAAACAACATCCAATAGAAAAGCTTTGTCAAAGTCTTTGTTAAATATGCATGTTGATAAAATCGGGCCTAAGGGTTGTGATGTAGATTAGTGAAGTGAAGGGAACTGGTAACACCCAGTATATTATATTGCTCCAATTCGTAAGGAGGTTACCAGTTCGGGTCGTGAGATATTGGAAAATAAGCGTATATTTGTTTAACTAAGATTGTTTATAAACAGAGTGAGTGTGTTAAGTATGTCAATAGGATGTGGGTTAGATATAAGGTACATCTGGAGTTTGTAACGAGGTCAGATCAATATACACCAAGTTTCAAGTATGAATTGGTTTTACTCAGGGCTCCCCTAAGCCTCCAGTTTAGTGCAGTGTGTAACAGAAAGATATATTACATGTCGTTCTGGGCTGTTTTCTGTTCTTTTCGGTTGTTTTCAATGAACATCCTGATATTTACCAACCTTGCTTGTATGTGTCGAGTTTTCTAATATTTTAATGACACTAACCAATCCCACTTCTCCTAATTGCAAAGTTATTTATAAAGGTGACATCGCCGTGTGTACAGAGACAAACAACGTACGCTCAATTTAGGTGTAAGTATCCAACAGTTAATGTGAGTATCGTGTTTACGTCTCAATGAGTCTACAATTTGTAACGTGCAAGATATATTAATTAAACAAACAATCGCAATGACTAATCTTTTTGTTATTGTGAAACTGATGACCGAGTAAGGTACAATCACACTGGGTAACGAAGTAGGTCATAACCAATCAACATGTTTTGCGTGACACAATTTTGGCTTGTCTTTTAACCGGTGATGATCCTGATCTGGTCAGTCAAGAGTTCGATAATTTTATAGGCATCTTTCTCCTTATTGTTATCCCGACCATCGGTTTTTAATATTTATCAATACAGTCCTGGGATACGGTTAAACATTATATTTCAAAAAATATATACAATTTTCACGACGTTTTCCGTCAAACGAGACTGAAACTCAAAACTGTGACCCGATTTGTAATAAGCACCCTAAAATTATCCAAAACACAAAGTTTCATCTTAAAAGAAAACCAAATAAAGATTTTCTATTTTTAGGTAAGCCTGGAGATCTGAAAAATCTAAAATTTTTTATTTTCGTCAAACGAGACTGCAAATCAGAACTGCTATCATATTTGTAATTAGGACCCTCAAATTATCTAAAACTGGAAGTTTCATCTTAAAATAAAACCAAATAAATATTTTCTATTATTAGGTAGGCCTGTAGAGGTACATCTGAAAAATCTAAAATTTTTGATTTTCGTCAACTGCTACCGGATTTGTAATCAGCACCCTCCAAAACACGAGGATTCATCTTGATAGAAAGCCAAATAAAGATTTTCGATTTTTTGGCTTACTTGGCAAGGGGGCATGAAAAATCAATAAAGTATGTAGATGTCATTATATACTAATCATAGGAAAAATAGGTATGAAATAAAAAATACAAAATAAGAATTTTTATTATCATGAAGCAACGTAAAGTGTGAGCTGTTTAGGATTTTAGGGGGGGGGGCATGGGGCCCCTATGACCGCCACTGATTACTGATTGTTTCTGTGCTGGCTGATCTGACAAACCGTTTAAACATCTATCCGTATGTGTGAGTTTCCTGTAAACCTAAACGCCCATCTCATTGACAAAAAAACAAAACGTCCAAAAAAGGAAAACAACCAACTTTTTTCAATTGAATTTTATATTTTACCTGGACGTGACATATACAAGGTGAGTTTTTAGTACCGGCTCGGTCGATATCTCCACTACTGTAGAAGATAGCAAAAAAAGTTATATATAAAAATTGTAGCCACAAATATGCTCCCTGCTCAAAAAATATTTAGATTTATGCAGGGTGATCCATAACGACGTGGTGATGCAAACATGCATTTTTTTAAATGAGACACCCTATATATTATTTCATGTTTAAATTCTACTTATGATTTCCATTCTTCCAATATAGGGCCTTGTTACATTATACAGGGTATTTCAAAAGTTATGACCATTTTTATATCAAAATCGCGGTCAAATGAACGTACTGTAAATCAAAAAGTAATGAATCAAAGATTGCTTTTTTTTCATGTAACGATTAAAAATATCCTCTAGTTTTAAAATCGGCTATAAAAAAAAGCCCGTGACGTATATTCGTATACAGGGTGATGTAGAATGTAAAGCCCAGATTTTCTCTTTTTTTTTTAAATATAACCCCCAATATTTTTTTATCCCAAAGAATTGCTTTTAATATGCTCTTTCATCTTTGCATAGCACTTGTTGTACCTAGGTCCATCAGTTTCCGAGATATTTCGATTTTTCGATAAATTTAAAATATAGCTTCTATTTCTGTACTGAAATTCATCTATTTTGAGAAAGTACTATCTAATTTATTTTTTATTTAACTAACAACTAAATTATAAGGTCATGATACTATTTAATGAAGTCAAAACCCTAAATTGTCGAGATAATAAAGACAAGTATGCTGAGGAAACAATTTTGTAGGCGTGATGCATAATTATCAAGCTGATTTATCAGGTAGGCTTTGAAAAATCGACAGTTTTCATAACCTGCCCAAAATAAAAATTAATTTTTCCATTGAGGGTATTTAGGAAAATTTTTGAGAAATTGTCTACCTGCCTCTAGAATATATCAACTATGAACAGCAATATCCAGAACGGAGGTACTCGAAAACTAATGCGTTTGAAAGATTGAAGAATCGTTTTATTTGGACTGTCGTTTAATATTTCATAGCCTACAGATATATCTGCTTGATAATTGTGTATGACGTCTATAAAATTGTTTTCTCAGCAAACTTGACCTATATTATCTCGTTAATTCAGTGTTTTGACTTGATCAAGTACTATTACGGCCTTATATTTTAGTTGTTTGTTAAGCAAAATTGAAATTTGATAGTATTTTCTCAAAATAAATAAATTTTTGTTAAACAAATAGAAGGTACATATAAAATTTGTAGAAAAATCGAAATATCTCAGAAACTGATGAATGCAGCCATAACAAGTGCTATACAAAAATGAAAGAGCATATTAAAAGAAATTATTTAGTATAATAAAATATTGGGAGTTACATTTAAAAAAAGGAGAGAAAATATAGATTTTGCATTCTATATCACCCTGTATACGAATATGCGTCACGGGCTTTTTTATACCCGACTATAAAACTAGAGAGGATATTTTTAATCTCTTCATGTAAAAAAATAATTTTTGATTCATTACTTTTTGATATACAGTACGTTCATTTGACCGCGATTTGGATATAAAAATGGTCATAACTTTTGGAATACCCTGTATAATGTAACAATACCCTATATTGGAAGAACGGAAATCATTAGTGGAATTTGAATATGGAATAATATATAGGGTGTCCTATTTAAATAAATGCATGTTTGCATCACCACGTAGTTATGGATCACCCTGTATAAATCTAAATATTTTCTGAGCAAGGAGCACTTCCGTAGCTACAACTTTTATATACAACTTTTTTCGCTATCTTCTACAGTAGTGGAGTTATCGACGGAGCCGGTACTAAAGACTCACCCTGTCTGTCGAAGCACCAGCACAACAAACCCACAAAAGCTCTGTTTTACGCCTGCAACGAATTCCAAACGCCGTTGACACGAGAATGTGTAATTACAGTTTCCTCCCACGGACGGAAAGCTGCCTCCAAAATTAAAGCCAATATGCAGATTTCGTGCAACTGAATAATTCTGTTTACCATTTTAGTTGCGAAATAAAACGGAAAGCGTATGCATTTCCATGCCACGAGCTGGGCGGTTGATTTAATGCGAATATTCCACTTGTCAGTTCTACTTTCAACCTGACAGCATAGATACCTGACAGGTCGGGCAAAAGTTTGTTCGACAACTCACGAGGTAACATGACGGACTGGACACCACAGATTATCAGAATAGGTTGGGTTAAGAAGATGGGACACTCAGTACAACATCTATTCACTATTAGTTCTTACCGCAGTCACAAATGTCACCACTGTCGTCGCAGATCGTCTTGATAGCTACGTTAGCGGGAAATTTGAATTTCAGACCTATCACTTGCAGGAATGCTATTCCAATTCTTTAATTGTTTTTACGAAAAAAACCTCTGAAGTGTTTGCAGTATTTTATTCTACAATTGTTTTGCCACATACATACACATCACAAAGTTGTTCCTCAAACGGGTAACGTTCTTCTCTTGAAGATCCACACGACCAGTAGCTTTCACCCACATTTTGCACAGCTAACATCAATAGTTAGAATTAGTAAGGTGACTTTTATTACAGTTTTTACATACTCAAGCTTAAACCATAGGCCATTGCTTACATTATGGATAAATGCAAAACGAAGTTAAATATTTGATGTAGGTACTCACCTCAGGATCCTTAGGGAACCTATGCACTTTTTTGCTATTAAAATAACAGTTTTTCACGCAGCACTGCGATACCATTATAATTAGAAAGTATAAAGAAAAAGCGCAGATAATGATAATCCAAGGGAAAAGCTAAATAACACCGAAAAAATCACAATGGACGATAAATACACAAAACGCCAAGTTGACATTTCATTGCAAAACACTACTTAAAAAGTTATAAGGTTACTTAGGCTGTCAAGAGCCGAAGAGTCTCAAGTGTCATTCACAAACTAGCTCCAGCGCTACCCGTGACTGGGGTAGGAACTAAAAGAGTGTCCAGGGCAAGCTGTTTGTTTAAGCTCAACATAATACAAATAAGATCGAGAAAAATTCAATATACAGTTCAGCCTGCAGTGGGATTTGAACCTCGGATGTTCTTCATGAGATAAAAGCACTATACCATACACCTATGGTGTGGGAAGTATGTATTGTAATCATTAACAGTGTTAAGGAATAGGATATCGTCTAGGTCTTCCCGTAGGCGCATAAATCGTCCTCAGCGTATCCCCATCTCACTAGGTTATCCCCAGACCTGCCTATTTGGCAGACAAAGAGGGAAATCCAGACAATCGTCGCCCACTTTCATTAACCTCTCATGCAAGCAAGATTCTACTGTATATTTTACAATCTTGTTTGGACGATTTTATTGGCTGGCCAATTTCTCAGGCGCAGACAGATTTCGTGAAAGGACGCGGTACGCGTGAACAGACTTTGAACTTAAGACAAATTATTGAAAAAGCCAGAGAGCATTATTTTCCAGTTTTTAACTGCCTGATAACGTGAAGTGGCCTAAACTGTGGGAAATCCTTATCTCTATGGGAGTCCCTTACCACTTAGTATTTCTCATGCAGCTACTCTATGAGTCTAGCTAGGCTCGTCTAAGAATTGATGGTAACCTGTCTGATCAAACTGCAACCAGAAAAGAAGTTCGTCAGGGATGTCTATTATCTCCGATGTTATTTAACATTTACTCTGAATTTGTGATGAGACAGGTATTGGACAACTGGAATTGCGGTATAACTATTGGCGGAAGCAAAATATCCAACTTGAGAGGTTTGCTGACGATACAACCCTTACTGCTGCTTCTCAGGAAGAACTAGTAATCGAGAAATAAACTCAGTAGGCCGTTGTGAAGTGGTTCAAAGTTTTGTGTACCTCGGGTCTTTGATCGACAATTCGGATAGCTGTGGAAATGAGATTCGACGGTGCATTCAACAGGCACGTGTGGCCATGACAAAGCTTATTAAAAATATAGCGTGACCATAAAATCACTAAAGCTACCAAAATGTCGCTGGTTCAGTCTCTTATATTTTCCATATTTTTGTATGCCTCGGAAACTTGGACTGTCAAAAAGGCAGATCAAGCTCGCATAGATGTTTTTGAAATGTGGACGTGGAGGAGAATAATGAGAGTTCCTTATACCGCCCATCGAACTAACGTTTCCATACTGGATGAGCTTGCTAGTCCAGAGAGACTATCCTCAATTGTGTCGCCGAGAATACTTACATTCCTCGGAAATATTCACAGAAGCGATAATATGGAGAAGCTTGTAGTTCGGAGCTATGCCCCGAGTGGGCTATATGCTGGGTGGATACGACGAAACAGTTGCTGAATATGAGTATCAAGAGCGCCACTGAACTGACAGTAAACCGCGAATGATGGCGAGCTACAGTTCTCAAAACTATTGATAATATTCGTGTGGGCAATATACTCTAGCTCCGACTTAATGCATTTTACGAGTTCACAACATGTCTGTTAAGACATTGTGACTATGGTGATGATAATTCTCAGTCAATACCCTTATACAAGGTATAACTTTCAAAGGTGGCCAACTGTATCTACTGTAGTATGCTACAAATCAATAATAATGGTTGCATTCAGCAGAAAGATGGGGAGCCGCTACTTTTGTAGCAGCTACATCTCAACAGTTGACGTTCTGCTGAAAAGTATTATTTGTGCGCTCTGAGATATTACGATAAATAGTTTGTGACGCCTGTCAGTTGTCAGTGAAATATCAAATGAGTGTTCACACTTGAGGTTATTAAAAATAAAAAAATATGTCAGATTGTATCAAAGTTTTGGACTGTGTAAAGTAGTGTGGACTTTTTCTTTTAAGTATGACAACATAACCTATAACAAGTGTCAAAGCATGACACTCACAAGGTCAAAAGTAACTTATTCCGCTCCGCTCCAAGTGAGCGTACTTTTCTATCGCTACAAAAAATGGCGACCGCTGGACCGATAGCTGCTAGGTACCGCACGCGTACAACAGAAAATTTTGTAGCTGCTCCGCAACTGTTGAGTCTGCTGAATGCAACCTATAACAGACGTAGGAGATAAAATGGCTCCAGACTGATAACATTTAATAACCATGGGACAATTCTGCCAAGTACCTAGGAATTACCCTCGACAAGGGCATGACTTGGCAGAAACACACTCAAGCGTTAAAAACAAAATTGGAAATTACGTTTCGTCAACTCTACCCTATGTTATGTAGAACTTCTAAATTGAGCTTGGTAAATAAAATTCGACTTTAGAAGATGATTACTAGACCAGCAATTACCTACGCATGTGCGGCTTGGTGTTTCCTCGCCAAGACGCACATGCGAAACCTGCAGGTTCTGCAGAGCAGGACATTACGTACAATAACTAACGCCCCATGGTACGTTTCTAACGAAACCCTTCACAGGGAGCTTGGCATCCTTTACTTGAGGGATTACATCAAACAACAGGCGCAACGACGTTATAGTCAAGCGGAATCGCACAGCAACCCTCCGTTGCGCGAGTCAGTGGACTACACAGCCGAGCAAGTTCGCAAGCACACAAGGCCGCGGCTCGCACTGTGATCAAAATCAAATCGTGCAATTTTGGAAACAACTAAATTTTTACCCTTTTAGATACCGAATCTTAAAATTAACCCTTTTGGTTAAACCCAAAAATTACCGAACACAAATCGACTATGTCAATAAGCTATACCCTCCAACCGACACACTTCCTCCTCTTTGCTCTTCTCCTTCCTTCCTCTCTTTTTCTTCCCTTACCTCTCCATGACTTTGTCTGGTCTCTGGGTAACCAGACCTGACAGACCGATCGACCGACACGACTGCAACTAAGAGCAAAGGTCCTCCGGACCGCTCTGACTAACAATGACGAATAGTAACATCTAATAATCGTCGCGTCGTGCAGAAATACCGTTCTGATACCAGGAATAATTCACCCCTTTATCCCTACCCATGGAAGCAACTCGTATCTGATTAGGAGTATACAGTCACCGCAAAGCAGGAAATCTGTAGCATGCCTTATCTCTGTAGGAGTTCTCAGCGCGCATTTCCCGAATATTTCACTCATGCCCGACTCCAAAGTTTCGTGCTCGGCATTCCAGCGGCGCCAACCTCTTCCTGAGCATACCTTTGTTCCTATACACCGAAGCATAAATTCATTTAGGAGGTGCGACCAACAAACCCCA
This sequence comes from Callosobruchus maculatus, assembly GCA_951848785.1. Classification (NCBI taxonomy): domain Eukaryota; kingdom Metazoa; phylum Arthropoda; class Insecta; order Coleoptera; family Chrysomelidae; genus Callosobruchus; species Callosobruchus maculatus. The sequence continues at coordinate 625,354 of CATOUR010000262.1, forward strand.
GGTATATTTCAGTTATATTTCGTCTTGACAGTTTAGTGCGGTGGAGATAAATAGAAATAAACTTGTTCAATGTATGGGAGCACTATATTTTCCAAAATGTTAATATAGTTTTCGGCGTTAAACCTGCCTTCTATTCTCCAGCAAACACCAGGTCCATGGATACTTGTCCAGCCTCATACGTTAACAGCACACACAGAAAAATCTGTCGTTTTGTCAAAGACTTACGCTTGGATTCAATGGGAGGTTACACTCAGCATTCCTCAAATACAGCAACGTTTTCTCCAATGGGAAGTGCATAGTTGGTAGCGAATTATATTGTATTGTGGATTCAACTACAGGATGTCATTGGATTCCAATGAGTGATTCAATCGCAGCCTGTCGTTGAATCGAATCTGTGTTTGGTAATTGATTCTAAACTACTTTCTTTTCCTTGGACCAACAGATTTTATTGCGAGGACAGCTGACTGATTCGTTTAGATGTTTAATGGTGTGATTTTGTGTGAATTTATAAGGAGCATGATACGAGAATTAGACATAAGCCTGCACCAGTTGTTGCATTATTACCTGAAATATAACTTTCTGACTAATCTAAATACCTACATTCAAATGTGGGTGTTAGCTCTTCTAAGTCCCAATTTCTCAGTAGGTCCTCCATTTAATATATAACTGGATACATTTAAATCACACAATTGCTGATGCAATACGCAAAACCACGAGATAACACAACACGGCTAACACCGAAGCAACACAACGGAACAACTTCTTCCATGTTGACGAGTTCGCGGCGATAGTAGCACTGAGATCATCCCCCTATTCTTTATTCTTACCTTCATTGAATCAGGACATCAGTCCCGCCGAATACTGATTATCGTTCAGCGAACGACAAGGGTCATTGAAACAAAATTTTTTTATCAGATGAATTATCACGAACTGCTGTTGCAGTAATAACTTTTGTACATTGAATAGATTGTATGCTTAAATGAAACATAGGGTAAATTTCGAAAACAAAAGGATGTTTTGATTGCATTATATGTCAATACTGGTATTAGAAGGATTATACATACCGTTATAACGAATATAAAATTATTTCGAATTTATTGGCGTACCTGTGATTACTTCGGATATAAGGATTGAATTCTTCCAATGACATGGATTTGAAACAACTGTAAATATATTTAAAGTGATGGAAAAACATCCAAATACTAACAATTAATTGGAGACGCAACAGTATTTTTTTCTGTGCAGAGATTTACGACTTGACTTGATTTTCAAGCTACTTGACTTGACCTGATATCAAGTCATAATACATAGAAAAACTACAAACTCAAATGGGGGTGGGTTGGCTCAGTGGTTATAGTCGAGGGCTCGTGACCGGAAGGTCCCGGGTACGATTCTCGTTAGAGGCGGAAATTTATTTGTGGTTTTTTCAATCAAAAATAAATATCCATAAAAAAAGCTCAGCGAAGAATCCCCACCTGAGCCTTCACTGTTGACTTCTGATTAACAGTGCAGTTCCTAGAGTAGCGGCGGGAAACAATAACAAAGCCTGCACAGAATACGAGGCTAATAACCAGAGCAGTCGATGTCAATGACACAGAAGTAAAAAAAATTAATATTCTCATTTGCCATCCATGATTTGAGAAACATAAGATTTCTAACGGAGTTATCACCTAATCGATTTCTTGTTTTGGTAAGAGTTAGGGCAGCTCTAGAAAACTGCCTTTCAACTGGAGCTGAAGAATCTGGCGTTGCCAAAAAGTCTTTGGCCCTTGCGGCAAGGTTTGGAAATATATATTCGTGTCTTTTCCACCATTATAAAATATCTTCAGTACTGTCCTTTGCCGCTGGAATACTATTTGTAATCTGTTCATCGGTTTCATCGCGATCAGGTTTATTGTCAAGTTCCATAGCCCTCGAATCTAGTCTATCTAGCAGCATATTGGTGCAAAAATGATGGAAAAAATATTAACGTACTGGCAAATTCGTTCAATTAACGGCCATTCTGTGTCGATTGGCTTTAAAGCTTTAAAGTCATCAGGTGCCTGCTGGCTGTCATAACCTCGGTGATTCCCCTATTTTAACGCTCCGATTCGCATTTTACAAATCGATAGCAAATAATATCAAGTAGTTTGATTTTACTTGATATCAAGTCAAGTAGTTTAGATCGAAAATCAAGTCAAATATTAAATTTTCAAAAGCTTGAGCTTTCAAGTCAAGTCAAGTATTTAAGAAAAGCTCAAGCTACTTCGCTTGATGAATCCTTAGTTAACAGGTAAACGTCCCGAACTCAAAGCAATGGAGCTGTTGTAAAGTTTCCCAAGTCTGCTATTAATTGTCTGGTCGATAAACACTAATTTGGCCATTATAAGTGGACTAGAATGTTTTTTCGTCGATAAAAATGATCGTGTTCCAAAATTCGGAGCCGCGGTATATGTAATTTAATGAAAACATTAGTCTTGCCTACCAGTGTTCTACAGTCAGGAACATTTCTTTTTGCTGATTGTCGGTTTTTTAGTTCAGATTCTCTGACCCTTCTACTACATGTAATCTGTGAACCAGGAAATTCTGTATAAATAACCGCATATCTCGCCGTTCCAAATGGATTTGCCCTTAGGTACCCCAAAAAAGCTTCATCCTGTTCAGGGTTTGAAGCTCTGGTACGACCTGAACCAACTTTTCTTTTTTCTGCTCCCTCTTGCTCCAGCGTTGTTTAATTTTTAATATCATTTTTTATTTCTATTGTAGAACTGCGCAACTTTACGAATTTTCCAATCTTCTTCAATTTTAACCACTATTTGAGCCTTCTCTATTTCAGGTAACTGACGTGGCATTTTTATTGTTTAAATTTGTCAAACACTGTCACCATACTATCATGCACGACATTTGGCGATATCCTCCAATAGACAACGACTGGCAAAAGACCGTTTTACACAAGTATGGCGTAGGTCGTTTTATTTCTAATTCTTGTATGCCTTTCAAAAATCTGAGTCATGAGTTGTTTAAGGAAAAGCTTAAGTCGTACCTATCAAACAAAGCGTTTTATAGCTACGAAGAATTTCTAAGACATAATTTCAGCGAACCTAAGTAGTGGTTCTGTATATTTTTGTTTTAATTTACATACTATGTCAATCTGTGTCTGTTTGTTTGTTTTTTTATAGGTTTATATCGGATTTTCATAAAATTTTATTAATAATAGTGACGAATTGCTGGATCAATATATTTTTTTTTAATTTAAATACTGTATCTTGTCAATGTGTGTCTGTCTGTTTTTTTTTAGAGAATTATCTCTAAACTGTATTCACAGCCAAGCCAGACCAAATGAAAACAAGCCCGCGTGCGTGATCGGCTCATGTCGGTAGGGTCCCTAATAGTCCAGTACACTCTCTGTGAATTCTATGTTATAATCCGGCAAGTAAAAATCCCAAGACTGACTGGAAATCAGATCCAAATATGCGACGTCAAGTGTTCATTGCCTAAATAATCATTTCAAACTGGCAACTGGCTACTTTTAAGTTGCAATGGGTTAATAGGGCAACTCTTTTAAATAGTAATATAAAATTCCATAATTGCACTGGACTATAGCTGGCGTGTTCGCAGATGGCAGTGGACAGTAACCACGCTAATGCTGCATGCGACTGTTTATGTGAAGTCTATCTTGAGATTGAATATACTCTAGACTCTTCAATCTGAACTGTCTAAACACGTAAGTGTATTTTAACACCAGTAAAAAATAAATGAAATAAATATGAATATAACTGTACAATGCAAGTTAAATAAAAGCCTTTAAAAACCAGTTGGACTATACTATAAATCACCGTGATGAAGCGCTATAACTGCGAAAGCTGATTTCAATGTTAAGTAACTTACAACTTAGCGCAACTCTTTGAGCGCGACCAATAGTAATCCAAGTGTGCAACTTCGCTAATAGTTTGCGAAGCTGCAAGCAATCAGCGTTGACAGCAAATTCGATTTAAAGGAAAACTTTTTTAATTTCCAGTCGAAGTTTCATTAAGTAGCAAAGAAGTTTAAAAGATAAACTCGGTGGCACACATCCTGACCAACAAAACGCAATTTTGCTTTGGTAAATAAATTTGCGATTGTTAGGTAGCTGTCTGGAACGTTGAAATTTTGTACAAATTGTATTTTTACAGTGTTTTATTTTTGCCACGTCTTCATTAGGTCGCTTTCTGGTATATATTTTAGATAAACTATTGGCAAACAGATTTTAAAATAAGTAGTAGTAAAAAAATAGTGTTAAAAACTTTTTGATGAAGAACTGTTTTTGCTTAGTTGAGTTCCTCTCCCATGGACGCCATAGTCTTTTGATGTAACTTTTAGGCCCGATTTTATCAACATGCGCATTTTAACAAAGACCAATCAGAACAACCCTTTCAAGAACATGCACCTGTCAAAGTACTCTGAAAATTATTGATTTCTCTTGAAGTTTCCCTCAAAAAGGTCAAATATGACATGCTTTATGTACAATCGACCATTGTGAACCATCTAGTATATTTTCCAGTCTGATTTTCCATCCTAAATGGGTGAAAAATTGCATTTTCTTGTTTAACAAAAAGCAATTGCTAATATCAACCAATCAGATTCCACATAAGCGGTACATTTGATCACTGGATTTTTCCTCTATCAGATGACAAGGATGACAAGAAATTCAAATTACTGCATTATTTGGATGAAACAATAGTTTACTGCCGACAATAATTATAAATACATGCAATATATATTTTTTTATAGTAAAAAAACATTCGCAGTTTGCAATTGTTAATTATACAATAATTATAATGTAAACATGAAAAATGGACATTAATTTGCACATCAATCGCTTTGTTATGAAATTCTGTTATGATTTTGATCCATGAATCACCATGAATTTCTAAAATATTTTTGCAAAAGTGTCATCCAGCCTTGACGTTTTGTTTTCAATATTGATAAAGTGCTATTGGATGATACTTATTAACATAGCTCTCAATACCCAATAGAGAGCGTTTGCTAAATAACATTCAATAGAACTGCTTTGTCGAAGCCTTTGTTAAAATATGCATGTTAATAAAATTGGGCCTTATTGTATATTTTTCACAGACCCAAAAGATCATAAACATCGTGAAAGGGCTATACAAGGATGTTACAAGTCAGGTTCTTCACAAAAAATAGAAAGGTGAATGAAATATTATCAAGTGTGCTATATAGGAGAGATGTGCACTTTGTTGTTCAACATAGTCCTGGACTGCGTGATGAGAAAGGTATGTGATGGCCGAGGAGGCATTAGATGGGGACTGAAGGGTAACCTTAAAAGGTCTGGATTACGCAGATGACATCTGCCTAATATCGAACACTATCAAATACACGAAAAGCAAGATTGAAGTGGGACTAGGAGTAAACGTGAAGAAGAAAAAGGTATCCAACCAAGAACATCTTGTTTACAGCGAAGTGAAATAAAAAGCTGGCTACTTTGAATACCTAAGCAAGATATTCAACAGCGTCTACTAAAAGCAAGAAGAGCATTTGGCTCCCTCAACAATGTTTGGCAATCTACCACGTACTCAATCAGAACCAAATTGCCCATTTAATAGCAACGTGAAATCAATGTTATTTTATGGGTGCAAAACACGAAAAAGCAAAAATGCCAAGGAATAAAAACTCCAGTTCACATTCTGCGAAGAGGAATAGAAAAATCATTAGGTAGAACGGTGTTAGACTGGAACTCCGAAGGAAGCAGGTCCATAGGAAAACACAAAGTGACTTGGAGAAGCACGGTTACAGACGCGCAAGAGGCAAGACATGGGGAGAATAGATCAGACCGGTGTCAGTTTGTAGAGACTTCTATGTTCCTTAATGGAATTATAATAAAGTGAAAATTCTTGACTTCTAGATGGATTTTGCGTCTGATTTGCTTTAAACCAGTAGTTTTTATCAAGATTTGCACGGGACATCCTCAGGGCCTATGATGACTCAGTACCAATCGTCTTGGTAGTAGTAGTAGATATTTAAATTGAATTTGAATTTGAACTTTGAAGGTACATATCAATTTGCTGATAATAGTTTTTATTTCAGGCGGACCAGGTGACGAGAAAGGATACTTTGGACCATGGAAGACTTGCAAACTTTTGCTGTACAACAGAGAACGATGCGGAAAAGATGATTCACGGTTCAGAGTTCATGGTAAGTATTAGATTTGGTTATTTGGGGTGGACTCTGGTACTTAGATGTCAAGTAAGGCTTATTAGTATCTAACTAGTACCTAATAGTATCTGCTCCTCAATACTATACTATACGAAAGAAGAAAAGAAAAGAAGGAAGGAAGTAGGGAAATAAGGAGGAAAGAAGGAAAAAAGGGGAGAAAGAAGGAAAGAAGGAAAGAAGGAAAGAAGGAAAGAAGGAAAGAAGGAAAGAAGGAAAGAAGGAAAGAAGGAAAGAAGGAAAGAAGGAAAGAAGGAAAGAAGGAAAGAAGGAAAGAAGGAAAGAAGGAAAGAAGGAAAGAAGGAAGGAAGGAAAGAAGGAAAGAAGGAAGGAGGGAAATAAGGAGGAAAGAAGGAAAAAAGGGGAGAAAGAAGGAAAGAAGGAAAGAAGGAAAGAAGGAAAGAAGGAAAGAAGGAAAGAAGGAAAGAAGGAAAGAAGGAAAGAAGGAAAGAAGGAAAGAAGGAAAGAAGGAAAGAAGGAAAGAAGGAAAGAAGGAAGGAGGGAAATAAGGAGGAAAGAAGGAAAAAAGGGGAGAAAGAAGGAAAGAAGGAAAGAAGGAAAGAAGGAAAGAAGGAAAGAAGGAAAGAAGGAAAGAAGGAAAGAAGGAAAGAAGGAAAGAAGGAAAGAAGGAAAGAAGGAAAGAAGGAAAGAAGGAAAGAAGGAAAGAAGGAAAGAAGGAAAGAAGGAAAGAAGGAAAGAAGGAAAGAAGGAAAGAAGGAAAGAAGGAAAGAAGGAAAGAAGGAAAGAAGGAAAGAAGGAAAGAAGGAAAGAAGGAAAGAAGGAAAGAAGGAAAGAAGGAAAGAAGGAAAGAAGGAAAGAAGGAAAGAAGGAAAGAAGGAAAGAAGGAAAGAAGGAAAGAAGGAAAGAAGGAAAGAGGGAAAGAAGGAAAGAAGGAAAGAAGGAAAGAAGGGAAAGATGACAAGAAGGAGAAAAGGAAAAGATGAAAAGAAGGAAAGTTGAGATAGAGAGCGAGAAGAAAGAAATAGAGGTTGAATAAAAAGCAATTGGTTATCCGTGACCTCCCAATTTTTGTGCTAATGTTATTCCTGCTAGTACTTTTTTTAAATAACTAAAAGACTGAACGAATAACGACTGATGAGTGTCCTGTGGGAGTTGATGGGTGACTGAGTGACGGGATGAGTGAGTGGTACCCTTATATATTTTTCGAAGTTCTGAGTTGAAGAGACATACGTCTGTTTTTTTAAATAACTAGTTATATTAATGCAAAGCTTCTGGAGAAATATAGAAAGTGTTTTGGTACTAACGGAAGTAGTTCTGCAAAAAAAAGGATTCAACAGATTCGAATTTTCCGCGAATCACGTTTAAACCCCGCGTGAGTCCTGTTTCTGGAAGCCTACAGCAGAAATAGCTTAAATTGTTATACTGCACTCTCTGGATTAACAAAACAGAACACCTAAAACCAAATTACTTTCATAGGTTATTATCTTTAGCCAATCGCGGAGTACGTTAAGCTCAAACTCCCGTGCAACTCCAAACTCCAATTTGTTTCGATTCCAGTGCGCACGTGAAAGGAAAACTAATAACAGAAAGGTACAACCAAGTCGAAACGAGCTTTTCGTTGGATTCCGCCATAATGCAACTCCAGCAATACTTGTACAATGAGGGCAATCACTGCTACTCTCTTCTCCCAATGCGTGCGAAAACCCGCGAGAGTATTTCCCGATGGCTTTCTGAGAGATATTGGGTGCCACGTTTTCATGCAGAAATATGCTACCTACTCCTCGACATTGCACCTTTCAGTTATTAGACCATTCGATGGATTTTTCATCGATTCAACATACAACCTCGAATTTTCCGCGTAGTAATGTTAGTTACTACATAGTACTTCTCATATAGCAACTCTATGAGTCTAGCTCGGCTCGTGCAAGAATTGATGGTAACCTGTCTGGTCAAACAGCAACCAGAAAAGGAGTTCGTCAGGGATGTGCATTATCTCCGATGTTATTTAACATTACTGTTGGGATTACTCTGGATCTCGATGAGCTTCTTACGGCTTCCCTGCTTTATAACTTCGGACTGGTAGGATCAATTTTCCCTGTTACGTTCTTGGAGAATCAGGAACAATGATACTGATGACCTTCCTTGTACAATGCTTTATTGGCGACTGGTTTTTTTAACATGATTGACAGTTGTCACACTGACAGACAGTTTTTACAAACAACAGAAACAATAATATTTTAATAAAAATAAGCATTCCCGAACATATACTCTGAATTTGTGATGAAACAGGTATTGGACAACTAGAATGGCGATATAGCTATTGGAGGAAGCAAAATATCCAACTTAAGTTTTTCTGACGATACAACCCTTATTGATGCTTCTCAGGAAGAACTTGTAGCTCACAAAACATCTTAGAACAACATCAGCATACACGGTCTTGGTATTAACGACAACAAGACCGGGTTATGATCGTAGATAGAGAGCACCACAATCTTCGATAAATAAAGTCAGTAGACCGTTGTGAAGCAGCTCAAAGTTTTGTGTACCTCGGTTCTTTGATCGACAATTCGGGTAGCTGTGAAAATGAGATTCGACGGCGCATTCCACAGGCACGTGTGGCCATCACAAAGCTTACTAAAATATGGCGTTACCATAACATCACTGAAGCTGCCAAAATGTCGCTGGTTCAGTCTCTTGTGTTCTGCATATTTTTGTATCCCTCGGAAACTTGGACTGTTAGAAAGGCAGATCGAGCTCGCATAGATGCTTTTGAAATGTGAACATGGAGGAAAATGCTGATAGTTCCTTATACCGCCCACCGAACTAACTTTTCCATACTGGATGAGCGCGGTAATCCAGCAGTGAGCAATCTGTGTTATTTAGGGCCACGTTCACGATCATTGCCCTCTCAGGCACATGGGAGGATGAAGATATGGTAAACTAGATAGAACTCTTCAGTTTGGAAGAACTAGAGGAGGCAGTTAGCAAACTTAAATCAGGAAAACCCCCAGGCCCCGAAAGATACCTCCTGAAGTAGCCAGAGACTGCTGCTGAAGCAACAAAAATTCCCAGAGGAAAGGAAAACAGTGAACATGGTGCCATTGAGCAAGAAGCGGAAAGTCCCTGAGCTCACATCTTCGTATAGACCCACCTGCTCACTGGAAACGGTTGGGAAGCTTTTTGAAATCATGATCTTGATTGATTCAATCTTGAAGAAGAAGAATCTTGATTCTTTTCCATCTCATACAATGTTGTTTTTGCAACCATACCTACAGGGTTTAGTACCGGCTCGGTCGATAACTCCACTACTGTAGAAGATAGCGAAGAAAGTTGCACATAAAAGTTGTAGCTACGAATATGCTACTTGCTCAGAAGATATCTTGATTTATACAGGGTGATCCATAACTACGTGGTGATGCAAACATATATTTTTTTAAAGGAGACACCCTATATATTACCCCATTTTTAGATTTTAGTAGTAATTTCTCTTCTCACAATATAAGATATGATAACAATACAGGGTATTTCAAAAGTTATGACCATTTTTATACCCAAATCGCTGTCAAACGAACGTACTGTATATCAAAATCTAATGACTCAAAAATTATTTCAATACATGAAAAGATTAAAAATATCCTCTAGTTTTAAAATCGGCTATGAAAAAAGCCCACGACACATATTCGTATACAGGGTGATGTAAAATGCAAAATCCAGATTTTCTCTTTTTTTTCAAATGTAACCCCCAGTAATTTATTATACCAAAGAATTTAATTTAATATGGTCTTTCATCTTTGTATAGTACTTGTTGTACCTTCGTTCATCAGTTTCCGAGATATTTCGATTTTTCGGTAAATTTAAAATACAGCTTCTATTTGTGTACTGAAATTGATTTATTTTGAGAAAGTACTATCGAATATGTTTTTTATTTAACGAAGAACTAAATTATCAGGTCATGATAGTATTTGATGAAGTAAAAACCCTACGTCATCGAGATAATAAAGTCAAGCATGCTGAGGAAACAATTTTGTAGGCGTGATGCATAATCATCAAGCAGATATATTAGGTGGGCTTTGAAAAATTGACAGTTTTCATAACCTGCTCAATAATTCCGTATTGTGTGAAAAACCAGCTTTAAAAGGTAATTTTTCCATTGAGGGTATTTTGGAGAGTCTTTGAGAAATTGCCTACTTGCCTATAGAATATGTCAACTATGATCAGCAATATCCAGAACGGAGGCACTCTAAAACAAATGCGTTTGGAAGATCGAACAACCGTTTTATTTGGACTATGTCGTTTAATATTTCATAGCCTACCTGACAGATCTGCTTGATAATTGTATATGACGTCTATAAAATTGTGTTCTCAGCACACTTGACCCATATTATCTCGTTAAGTAAGTAAGTAAGTGTTTTGACTTGATCAGGTACTATTATGGCCTTATATTTAAGTTGTTTGTTAAGCAAAAATAAAATTTGTTAGTATTTTCTCAAAATAAATAAATTTTAGTAAACAAATAGGACGTACATTTATGATTTGTAGAAAAATCGAAATATCTCAGCAACAAATGAATGCAGCCATAACAAGTGCTATATAAAGATGAAAGAGCATATTAAAATCAATTCTTTGGTATAATAAAATGTTGGGGGTTACATTTAAAAAAAAAGAGAATATCTGGATTTTCCATCCTACATCACCCTGTATACGAATATGCGTCACGGGCTGTTTTCTAGCTGATTTTAAAACTAGAGGATATTTTTAATCTATTCATGTAAAAAAATAATTTTTGATTCATTACTTTTGATGTACAGTACGTTTATTTGACCGCGATTTGGATTTAAAAATGGTCATAACTTTTGAAATATCCTGTATAATGTAGCAATACCTTATATTGAAACAACGAAAATCATTAGTAGAATTTGAATGAGGAATAACATATAGGGTGTCTCATTTAAAAAAATGCATGTTTGCATCACAACATAGTTATGGACCACCCTGTATAAAAAATAATATTGTCTGAGCAAGGATCATATCCGTGGCTACAACTTTTATATACAATTTTTTTCGCTATCGCCTATAGTAGTGGAGATATCGACCGAGCCGGTACTAAAAACTCACCCTGTATGATTTTTCTAATAGTACTTGCTGCTAGCCCTACAGCAAACTACATAACGACCCGGCACTCACATAAGTGACGTCTGACGTTTTGCAGACGTCATCCAAGCCCTTTCTACATTGCAGAACTAGTCTTCATGTAAACCTACAAGCACTCAATGTGTCCAGTGCTGCCATTGTGCTTTGTGATTAAGCTCTAGTTGGCAACTCCATGCTCCATGCTTGCACAGTAATCATCATAATAAGCCCGCTGCAACTAAAGTTTCCATTTGAAACGAAGACGTAAATGGACCCCTCATTATTACGCTCCCACGCAGCCGGGCCGTGAAAGTTTCGCGTAATTTAAACCGAAATCCCAGGATTCATTCATAAACTCGCTACGAGCGACGTAAGCTGATATTCCGTATAATTATAGACAGATAAAGTTTCCGGATGAATAACAACCGGAGACGGAATTCACTAAAATCTCCATCTAATTTCCCCAGAGTCCATTTCTTGATGTAACTCCGCTTTGGATTTATAAGCCACAAGGGTTGTATTACTCTTTTTTAGTTCGCAATTATATAACTTATGCACTTTTAGGTGCCCCTGCTCAAAGTACTGGCTATTTATAGAGGAAAGTAACCAAATATAGAATACCATTTTGCTTTATTTGACATAAACTAGAGCCTATTAGAAATAAAACGATATTTACTTTATACAGGGTGACCGTATATTCGACCGACAAAGCTTGACAGGTGATAGATCTCACATTTTTATGGACATTGAGATAGAAGTGTGAAACCTTAAAATTGTTAATTTTATAGATACAGGTTGTCCATGTTATACTTAAATTTTCGTTTTTTTAATTACTCCGCAATAAAATAGCACAAAGATCGGGAGGTTTTTAAGGCGACAAATCCAAATTCAATAATAAAAGGCGTCACTTACGACACATTGAAGTCATTTGAGATATCAAAACTTTTTTCCAGTTTGGTGCATCAATATGAATATTAAAAAAATCGTTTTCTCAATATGCTTTACGTATATATTTTGTTTAAGTCTCTAAAGGTAATCTTTTCGAAATAAACTTTATTGAAATTTCTAAGGCACCCCAAAAATTATTGGTACTCTCGTATGAATTAATATTAGATAAAAAAACATGTTTCAAACATACCAATCTAATTTTTAAAGTAGGCTTTGTTAAAGTTTAAGAATACTTCATAAATGGTATGTAAATGTATGAACCTAATATTTATTCGTGCCCAAATACCAATAATTCTTTCGATCAGTACCTCAAAAACGGCTACCTCTAGGGACCAGAGAATAAAGCATACCTTTTTTTACGTGAAACATATTGAGGGAACGATTTTTTAATACTCATGCTGATATACCAAACCGGAAAAAAGTTGTCTCGATATTTCAAATGAGTTCAATGTGCCGTAGGTGGCGCCCTCTATTCATGACAGCAAAACCGTAACTAAATTTAGAATATCCGAATACTATTTATTTGAACACTCATACATTTAGTTATCACTTATTAACAGTGTTAACGTTGCAGCAGTAACTAACATAACTAAAGATAAATGAATATAGTTTAAAAAACAACACGCATTAATTTATAAAATATCGGACTAAAAAGTCAAAAACAATATTTAAAATAAGCTTAAAGCAATAATGAATGAAAAATACTGGCATTATTTCAAAAAAGTCCATTTCTTGATGTAACTCCGCTTTGAATTTATAAACCACAAGGGTTGTATTACTCTCTTTTAGTTCGCAATTATATAGCTTATGCACTTTTAGGTGCCCTCGCTCAAAGTATTGGCTATTTATAGGATTACCATGTTACGAGGGAGGTTATAGATGTACCCGACTCAGCAAACAAAACAAAAAATATATTTCAGTGTGCCGAGTCTATTTCTTGGTGTGACTTCGCTTTGGATTTATAAGCCACAAGGGTTGTATTACTCTTTTTTAGTTCGCAATTATATAGCTTATGCTCTTTTAGGTGCTTCGATCAAAGTACTGGCTATTTTAGGGTTACAATGTTACGAGGGCGGTTCTAGATGTACTCGATTCAGCAAACAAAACAAAAACATATATTTCAGTATGCCGAGTCTATTTCTTGATGTAACTTCGCTTTGGATTTATAAGCCACAAGGGTTGTATTACTCTTTTTTAGTTCGCAGTTATATAGCTTATGCACTTTTAGGTGGCCCCGCTCAAAGTATTGGCTATTTTAAGCGTTACGATGTTACGAGGGTGGTTCTAGATGTACTCGATTCAGCAAACAAAACAAAAACATATATTTCAGTATGCTGAGTCTATTTCTTGATGTAACTTCGCTTTGGATTTATAAGCCACAAGGGTTGTATTACTCTTTTTTAGTTCGCAATTATATAGCTTATGCACTTTTAGATGCCCCCGCTTAAAGTATTGGCTATTTATAGGGTTACGATGTTACGAGGGTGGTTCTAGATGTACCCGACTCAGCAAACAAAACAAAAATATGTATTTCAGTATGCCGAGACTATTTCTTGATGTAACTTCACTTTGGATTTATAAGCCACAAGGGTTGTATTACTCTTTTTTAGTTCGCAATTATATAGCTTATGCACTTTTAGATGCCCCCGCTTAAAGTATTGGCTACTTATAGGGTTATGATGTTACGAGGGTGGTTCTAGATGTACTCGACTCAGCAAACAAAACAAAAAATATATTTCAGTATGCCGAGTCTATTTCTTGGTGTGACTTCGCTTTGGATTTATTAGCCACAAGGGTTGTGTTACTCTTTTTTAGTTCGCAATTATATAGCCTATGCACTTTTGGGTGGCTCCGCTCAAAGTATTGGCTATTTATAGCGTTAAAATGTTACGAGGGTGGTTCTAGATGTACCCGACTCAGCAAACAAAACAAAAATATATATTTCAGTATGTCGAGTCTATTTCTTGATGTAACTTGGCTTTGGATTTATAAGCCACAAGGGTTGTATCACTCTTTTTTAGTTCGCAATTATATAGCTTATGCTCTTTTAGGTGCTTCGATCAAAGTACTGGCTATTTTAGGGTTACAATGTTACGAGGGTGGTTCTAGATGTACCCGACTCAGCAAACAAAACAAAAACATATATTTCAGTATGCTGAGTCTATTTCTTGATGTAACTTGGCTTTGGGTTTATAAGCCACAAGGGTTGTATTACTCTTTTTGAGTTCGCAATTATATAGCTTATGTACTTTTAGGTGCCCCTGCTCAACGTATTGGCTATTTTAAGGGTTGTGATGTTACGGGGGTGGTGCTAGATCTACTAGATGTACCCGATATCGATATCTATTTTATATTATGTCCCAATGATAATAATTTATCCACAATATCCTGCTATTTAGTAAAGAGACGGCACAAAAATATTTAACCGAGTATTTAACTAATAGTACTAATAGTTGTAAAAAGAGTAAAGCCATTCGCCCATACACAATTGCAATCTATCAGTTGACAGTGACTTGGATTATTCTTGAATACTTATGATCATGAGTATGAAATAGCAGTTTGTGCTCCTCTAGATATGTTGGAAAAAATTCACTTTTAGGAGAACGTACTCCCAGTACCGCCCGTGTGGGGGCGGGTTAGAATATGTCCCATCGTATATCCTGCGTGTCGTAAAAGGCGACTAAAAGGAACACTGAACTACTGTCGGTATAAGCAGTAACCTCTTCTCAACCAACAGCTTCGGATAGACGAGTTGAGAAGAGGCAGGACACCTTCTTGTCCTTGGGGTGAGAAATTGCCCCTAAAGGCGGATGAACCAGCAGATACCATCTGGTCAACGGCATGAGGATGCAGAAAGGAAATGGGAAACTACTGCATTAAAGATCTTAAAGATATCCCAAGTGAAACTCGTAAAATGTGTAAATGCATTTTACGAGGTCACAACATGTCTGTTGGATACTTCTCCTTTAGATACCATTATATCTCCAGAATTGCTAGGAAATGTTATTTATCGTCCACATTGTTCTATTAACATATCAATTTTACTTCAGTCACAGCTTTTGACACACAAGTTTGGTGAACACCAATATATTCTTCTTCTACTCCTGTTTGTAAGCTTGGATCACCTACATATATATTTCAAAATTATTTTCAGTTCATTGATGTTACATGTTCACGTAACAGCACTTACGCCAACAGGGCATCAGTGTCTAGTTTTCATTCTGATCATGAGGAGTATTTGCTTCAAGCTATTGAGCACAGCACAGTAAACAACCAGCAAAATATCTTTGAGGATTTCCTATATAAAAATGGTTTCCACAGAATCTGACCTTGGGATGATTTTATGTTTGTGAAGTCCGGGTAGAGATGCGAAAATAAAAATATCGATACCGGTACCAATTAGATATTTTTTAGCCAAGTAAAGAGCTCTACACGCCAATGGAGGCGCGTTTGGTTCGTAATTATTTTCGATACCGATACCGCTACAAAAGTAGCGATACTATCTTGGAATCGCTCAAAAAGTATCTAAGATAAAAATACTCGATATTAGTGCAGAAGTATTGATACATTTCTAGTATCGAAGTATCGTTAGCATCCCTACAAATAATCATCCAAAAGGGGGGATGCGCGTGTAATTGCCGCCAACCTGAGATATTGTGCTGATTATTTACTCAGCTGTGGGCTCGACAGCAATACAAGGCAGTATGGACAAAACCGGAAAGAAGAATAGACAAGCAGTAATCAGTGGCGAAAAAAAGATAGTAACACAATTTTTTTAAAAGTTGCTACAAATCGGTTTATTTTGTTAAATCGCCGCTACGTCTCAACGTAATCAAAATGTCGCTATTTTTGCGACAAGTTGCTATGAATGGCAACACTGTCTGCAGGCAGTACAGGTAGAAACTTGGAAAATGCCAACGGTGCCTTGGAAATCGCCGATCAGTATCGCACATACGTCGGTATCGGCACGCAAGGCACGCATCGGCCGGCTTTATTTCTAGTTGCTATATTTTCGCCGGATTTTGAAAATTCGATGCCTATTGTCCCGACGTATGTGCGATGGTCCATTAAATTTAATAGAAAGTAATTTTCTTCGATCCGTACCGTCCATCCGATGCCGATTTATGTGAGCGTACCACAATACAGTCAATTTCTTAATTTTTTCTCTCTTGGAAAATTTATTGGATGCTAGTTACGCCTGTACGTGAGATTGGGGACGATGTACTTCTTCTTGATTTATAATATTTTTTAGAATACGATTACAGTACAAATTCAGCCATAGCATATTTAAGTTACGCCAACAGATCATGTGGAGTATTTGCTCCAAGCTTTTGAGTATCAAGTAAATGCTCATTTTTATTCATATGATCCAATGTGACACTGAAATGTTTGGTTTCTGCGTTGACAGAACTTTTTCGGAATTCTCAAGAGGCTCCTTATCGAGAGTTTTTGCAGAACCTCTCACTTAGTAAACAAATGCCTTTCTAGACATTACCAACTAGAATGTAGTCTTAGGTGTACCCAAAAAGTGGCTATAATTGTTTTTAAAAAGTATTTTTTTTTGCAGTTGGAGTATTCATAGCAGGCATCGTAGCCTCCATAGAAGTTGCCATTTTGGGAGTATTCTGTTTTCTCAGCGTACTTCAACTAGCCATGTTGAGTTCCAAGGAGCAGGTCGTGATGAAGTACAGTATCGTAGTCATATCAAAAGTAGCACTAGGACTCCTTTCAGGTAAGACGAAAAAAAATGCCAGAAATTCGTTTTCTGCATGTTCTGTTCATCATTAATTGATTCACAACCGTCTTTAACTTCTTATGCCATTCAAACACTCTAGATTGTGATAGACTATGATCTGGATGTGCACATTAAGGCTGGTCCAAACGCTATGTTACTACTCTGGTCAATTCTTGCATGTTGTCTTGTGAAGAAGAGGAAACAAATGGAATGTTTAAAAAGCGTCCAGGGTTCAAGGTGGTCGAGAAAATGGCTCCTTAGGAATACAACACTTTATCCAAGTCAGATTATTGCGTGAATTTCGTGATAAACCTAATGATTGGAAAAACTATTTAATTA
This sequence comes from Callosobruchus maculatus, assembly GCA_951848785.1. Classification (NCBI taxonomy): domain Eukaryota; kingdom Metazoa; phylum Arthropoda; class Insecta; order Coleoptera; family Chrysomelidae; genus Callosobruchus; species Callosobruchus maculatus. The sequence continues at coordinate 642,659 of CATOUR010000262.1, forward strand.
ATTGAGAGGTACAACAAAACGAAGTAGCACAAATATAGCTTGTAGATATTGTACTGTCAGGTCCCAAATCGCCAAGATTTATTTTTGCTAACTCTTCTACGTAAACACTCCTTCAAGAATTAATCTTCTATCTGCGGCTCGATCTGCGGTCAATACTTTTTTAAATTTTTCTACCAAAACCTAATATGCCTGCTTCCTTTTGTCTCTGTTACCATATTTGTTGGATTTGATACGCCAAATTCACTGGAAATTTCCATATCATGCGATAAACTTAGCAAAAATCTCCCAAGAAATTGTCCAAGGTGTGTCAGTCTCATTAAATTAGCGAACAAAATGTATCGAAAGACAAAGCCAATGTCTACACGCACCGACTTGTCTGCGCAGTTCATGGATAACTATGCTCACCAGCTCAGTTATCGCTGGAACTGTACCGTCTCCGAGTAGTTCTCAAAAGTGCACCGTTTTTTTATCCACATGCAACATACTGTCTGCAACGTTTTAAACTGGACAGACAAAACGTTGTGGAAAACGTAACCTCTGGACTAGGCTTAAAAATATTTCAAAAGACTCAGTAAGTGATTTACCCAACAAAACACAAAACTGTATCACATGTCACAAATAGTTCGATATACCCTATCCACTCGAAAAAAAATTTATTTTTTTTACTTCCCACACCGATAGGTGAGGGGAGTATTGTGATCGCGAAAATTTTTGATTTTGAGATAATACACTTTTTGGGCGTTTCATGATGTCTACATAACGAAAATCCACGTCACTCATTTCCGTCGGTCTGTCTGTCTGTCGGTCTGTCGGTCTGTCGGTCTGTCTGTACGCGTTTTTGTGTCCTCGTAATCTCAGTAACCGCTGCATGGATTGTGATGAAATTTGGGCAGCGATATGCTGGGGGGTCGTAGTAGGTAATGTTCTTATAATTTTGAAAATCGGTGCAGGGGCGGCGGAGTAATTAGCAAAAAACAAAAAAAATTAAATATTCCTCAAACTTCGTTTTTAGGCGTTTTAGAGGTTCCTGATCATTTTTTACTTTTTTTTGGGTGGGGGTGAAATTGGGGTGGTTGGGGGGTGGGGGGTTGTAAAATTGAAAAATTTGTTGCTTTCATAATAGACTGTCCACTGACCCATGAAGGAAGACCTAGCAACATAAATAACTTTTTTAGGTCCATCCGAACATTGCCTTGCCTATTACAGAAACCAAAGGACTTAGAATTTTTCTGGTGTAAACATACGAGAGTATTGCTTTAGATCCTTCTATATTGTGTTACAAGGAAACTGTTGACTTGATGTTAATGAAATTTTGACACAGTATTACTACCATGACAAGGATGGAAAACGCGTATGGTTTTTATAAATCGTGCCAATGGCGGCGCAGAAATAATAAAAAAAAGTAAAAATGTAAAAACAGCTCAAACTTCGTTTTTAAGCGTTTTAGAGGTTCCTGATCATTTTCTGCGTTTTTTTTGGGTGGGGTGAAATTGGGGTGGGTAGGGGGTGGGAAGTTGAAAAACTGAGAAATTTCTTGTATTCATAATAGGCTGTCCACTAACCTGTGAAGGAAGACCTAGCGACGTAAATCAACTTTTTAGGTCCATCCGAACATTGCCTAGCGTATTACGGAAACTAAGGGAGGAAGAATATTCTGTATACATACATACGAGTATTTATTGCTTTAGATCTTTTTGTGTTTTGTAACGTGGACACTATTAAGTTGATTCTAATTAAATTTTGACACAGTATTATTACCGTGGTGAGGATGCAAAACGCGTATGTTTGTTAAATATCGTGTAAGTGGCAGCGTATATAGCAATAATCAAAAAACTAAAAGTATGAAAACAACCCAAACTTCGTTTTTAGATGTTTTAGCCTGTCCATTGACCTCTGAAGGAAAGACCTAGCGGCATAAGACAATTTTAGGGGAGGGAAGGCTGCCGATGATTTGGTTGCAAGGGATCTCAGACTAAAGCTTCATGCTATGGGAAAATAATAAACTGATATCACAGTAATGTGTGGGAAGTACTGAGTCAATCAACTTGACTCCATTTTTTTATTTATGTTATTGGTTCTGATCTGAGATCAACTGGCCAGTTCTATTTCGGATAGATATCTATCTTTTCTCAATAATACGAACATTGTTTTATATTAGTTATAGTTGAAAGTTACAGTGTTATTTTTAGTTTTTTGTGTGCAAAAGTTATACAGGGTTGGGATAAAGTATGGAACCAAGCAAATAACTTTAGAACGGAAAGAGTAATACTGCTCAAAATTTGCAGGCAAGTGTAGTGACATCTAGTGCATCCGAAGACATTATGTTAGCAATTAATGTACTTCCGGTTTAACCGGAAGTACCATCAACTTTTTTAATTTAAATGGGACACCCTGTATATTTTTGCAGATTTTAATTTATCTTTTTTTTCCGAATACGTCCATAGTGGGTTTAGCATTAGTTTCTGTAAATACGGGAAAGATAAAGCTTCTTTATCATTTCAGGTGTTTAAAATGCCGGTCATTCAAAGTCGGTTTTGGCGGTCGCGTGAGAACTCACAAAGAAGTGTGTCAACTTTCAATGATTTATGTCCCGACAGGGTTCCTATAACACGTTTGACGGTGACTAAAATAAAAAATACAAAAAAAAATTCCCTCAAACGGGAAGACCTCAGACCGCCACGGACGAATTTGTGAGACAAATTTTTTAAGAAACAAATACTAAACCCACTATGGACGTATTCGGAAAAAGAAGATGAATTAAAATCTGCAAAAATATACAGGGTGTCCCATTTAAATTAAAAAAGTTGACGGTACTTCCGGTTAAACCGGAAGTACATTGATAGCTAACATAATGTCTTCGGATGCATTAGACGTCACTACACTTGCCTGCAAATTTTCAGCAATATCACTCTTTCCGTTCCAAAGTTATTTGCTTGGTTCCATACTTTATCCCAACCCTGTATAATAGTTTGTATGCACAGTTGTTTTCACTAGCTAGTATAGAGATCATATTAGCAGGTAACAGAATATAGTTTGACAATCTGTGATACAGGTCTGTTACCTCATGACTGATCAATTGACATTCTAATATACAGTGTTGAGCAGTACCAATTTCTCCACATCTGCAGTGAGGGTCATGGTCTAGCCCTACTCTAGTTTTGTGTTGAGGGCTTAAGCAATGACCACACCTCAATCTGAAAATTGTTCTATTCGTTTCTCTCTTAAACCAGGGTTCTGTTCTTATGTTGTGCTGGATCTGTTTGTATATCGTTCCGGATGGATTTCTATGGTAGTGTTCACTCCACTTTTCTTTCAGGTTCTTGTTTAATTTACTGTTCAAGTCACTGTAGGGAATTTTGAAATCCCTCATCAATATTCCATCTGTAGTCGCCATCTTTGCTAGTATGTCGACTGTGTCGTTTTGAGGTATACCTGTATGTCCTTTAATCCATACAATTTTTACATTTCTATCTAAATTGTTGTGTCTGTAAATCAATTTCGTTATGTTTGAGATGATATGGTTGAAAGTCGGTGAAATTCGTAAATGCTCTAATCTTATAGCTGCACTCTTGCTGTCGCTGAAGATTATAACGTCTCTAAGCTCAGTGTTACTGAGAGAATATTCTAGTGCTTTTTGAATGGCTGTCAACTCAGCTGTATATATTGAACAATCTGGAGGAAGTTTGTATAATTCTTGATATTTTTTATTTTCATGGTAGAAAGCGCATCCTACACCGTTTGTCGTTTTTGAACCGTCTGTGTATATGTGTTCACATTGATCCCATTTTTCTTCTAACTGCTGTTTAAATTTGATGTATGTGGTAGGGTCAGCTTGATGAAAGTTCGTATATTCTACTCCTAGTTTGAAGTTGTAGTTCTTGTATTCTATGGTAAAGTAGGGGTGTAATATGTTGGAATATATTTGATCTCTGATTGGTAATAAGTACTCATAGCTTTCTATAAGTGAAGGGAGTTTTTTATGCTGCCAGTATTTGCTAGTCAGACCCAAAATTAAAAGTTTATGAATAGATGCAACCTTGTCTTTGCTAATCTGCTTCAGTACTGCTCAGAAATTTACTTATTTGTCTCTTATACCCGTTTTACATCGACATTTTATCCGTGAATTTATTCATTGATCATTCCATGGTCGTCTTCAAGGTCAAACTGATTGTGTTTTACATCTGTGAATAAAACCACGGATTTTGTGACAGCATGTAGTGCTGCCAACACTGTTGCTGTGATCTGATTAGCGGTTTTCGCAAGATCTATTTAATTCGTATTTGCTAGTGGCCTTTTTTGACAGTAAAACTCTCAATTTGGTTGCGAGTTTTTATTTAGAAAATATTTAATAATATACAGAGACGGGTATGCAACATGCATGACATGCATCATATGATTTTTAAGGTTGGCACTACTGAATTTTACGTCAAACTTGGCCACAGATTAGAACAGGTTCTAAATCAGTGAAGAAAACCATTCACTTATCTGACGTCAAATTCCTGTTTTTTACTTGTCTATTTTGTCTTTTTTATACTTGTCTATTTTGAACACTGCCCGTGTGGGGGCGGGTTAGAATATCTCCCAACGTATATCCTGCGTGTCGTAAAAGGCGACTAAGAGGAACCGAATTACTGTCGGTATAAGCAGTTACCTCTTCTCAACCAACAGCTTTGGGTGGACGAGTTGAGAAGAGTCAGGACACCTTCTCATCCTTGGGGTGAGAAATTGCCCCTGAAGGCGGATGAACCAGTAGATACCATATGGTCAACGGCATGAGGATACAGAAAGCAAATGGGGAACTACTGCGTTAAAGATCTTAAAGATATTCTCAAGAGAAACTCGTAAAATGAGTAAATGCATCTTACGAGTTCAAAACATGTCTGTTAAGACATTGTGACTATGATGATGATTTTGACCACGAACTGAATCCACGAATAAAAACCATGAATTTATTGTCGATGTAAAATGGGTATTAATAACCTCAAATGAGCTACGTGGCAAGAAAAGAAAATGTTTTCCCTTCAGTGACTCAATTTATCTTCTGATACATTCTCTGTGTGGGTGTCATTTATATTTGTCTTTGTCTGAAGATACAGCCAAGACTGATGTTCCTTCTTATCAGTTCTGATGTGGATACGAAACAATGCATCAAAAAAACATCCCCTCGGTGTTTCGGTAAAAAATAGAAGTACGTGAAAAACTTTATAATAATTTTCCACAGCCGTGTCCTTTTGTGATAGCCAGAGAGGTCGGAATGTTGGAATCAGTTTTCCAAGTAGAACAGAATGCTTGTTATGCGACAGAGAAAATTTAATTTTGTCGCATTATTTCCATATGTCAGCCCGCTAGCACACAGAGTAGCTTGTTTTAACAAGCTGGGTTTTGCTTTCCTGTGTGTCGTTTTTATGTTTTTATTTTTTAATTCACTGTAATGTTGATGACAAATTTAAAATAAAATAATACAAATGAGATGTACTCCGTAGGTGGAGAAAATATTGTAATGGTGAAAATTTTGAGAGCCTTTTTGGGCGTTGTAAGATATCGATATTAAACACATGTTAAGACTTGTCCACAGAGGAGTAACAAAGAGCAACATTTGTCTTCACGACTTATTTAAATCGTTTTCTCAGGTCATTGCGCTGCAAACATTTTTTTTATAACTGAGCAGACCGCGCAGGCAGAGCCTAAATACCAGAGTACCGCGGCTGCTGTGAAAAGGTTATGTTAGGGGAAGTTTATTAACGCGAGATTTGAATGGGCCAATACCCGCAGTTCCAATAAATACATCTTCTGGCGATCCATTCCAAGTCTTGGATACCTTGGGAATAAATGTGCGGTTGTACCGCTCAGTTCTTGATGTATCTATGAAGAACGACCGTCTTAGGATGAGATGCAGCGGTCGCACGGGTACATCTGATAGGAGCAGTGAGCGGCGGAACGATAGAGGATAGCTCAGAGGAGCAGATTCCGTTGGAATATCGGTAGAAGAGTGAGAGGTCACCAACAACACGCCGGTGAGAAAGTGACTGAAGGTGGCGCGTTAAGGCCGGATCGCCAATTAGTCGAGTTGCCCTTCTCTGGACGGCATCTAGTGTAGACAGGGTAGTAGGGGCAGCAGCTCCCCAGACATGAGAGCAATACTCCAGGAAAGGTCTTATCTGGGCTTTATATAGCGTGAGGAGGTTACATGGCGAGAAATACTTTCTGGCTCTAAATAGGTACCCAAGCCGTTTACCAGCAGCTGTTGCAAATGATGCGACGTGTTCGTGCCAGATCAGATTTTCTGTAATGTTGACTCCTAACAGCTTGAATGAGTGACTCCTTGGCAGAGCCCGGTTGTTCATTAGAACCTGGTGTTGGCTTGGGCACTTCTTGTTTGATAGCGTACAATACTGGGTCTTGGAGGCATTAAATTTAACCATATTCTTAAGCCCCCAAGCGGTCATGGTATCGAGATCCTTTGAAAGTGAAGCTGCCACTGCCAGTCTTCTGCGTTCCAGCTTGACCACAGAGATCTGTCTAGTGCTTATGATGCCTGCGTTCAGCGTACTGTCATCCGCAAAACTGTGGATTGGGTTTGTAATGCTGAAGCGTAGATCATTAATGTGAAGCAGAAACAATGTCGGAGCTAATACCGATCCCTGCGGAACCCCGGCATTGATGCTATGGAAAGAAGAGGAAAAGCCGTCTACCACGACAGAGATTTTCCGACCTGAGAGGAAGTCTGCGAGCCAACCGCAAAGCTTAACAGGGAGCCCATAAGACGGGAGCTTGTTTAGAAGAGCTGCATGCCACAGTTGATCGAATGCCTTTGAAATATCGAAAGCAACGACGTGAGCCTCGCCAAATGACTGGATGAGTTTACTCCACATATGTGTGACGCAAGCCAGGAGATCTCAAGTTGATCTTTGGTGTCGGAATCCATATTGTCTGTCGTTGATTAAGTGATGGAGCTCTAGGTATTTAATTATCTCTTGGTTGACGCATTTCTCCATCACTTTACTGATTACAGAAAGCAGAGCTATAGGTCTGTAGTTGGTCGGATCAGTTTGGATCATATTGCAGAGTCCTCATTCTACATGGTTAATACTTACGATGAACAGTATTTAAATAAGAAACTACCACTATCAGCAATGTTTCTTCTATGTAAACACTATGTTTTCTATACTAACAACATGTCTTCCCTAACAAAAAACTATATTTTTCGGTGTGGACAGTTTGTTTCTTATTTCTGCCACATGTTTCAGTAACAAAAAAGTCATCACAGGATGTTTCTCTTTGTCTTTAAGCTCAACCGATTTCGACCTAGTTATTTTTTTCACCACGGGTTTTGACATTCAAAAATTAAGTAAGGTAAAGGAATAACTTTATTTTTTATTTCAGCGCTATTGGCAGTAGTAACAGCGATACTATTCGCTCTGCAGATAGACAGAGATAACAGTGGGTTCGAAATCACGAGAGGACCAGCCTTTTATATACAAGTAAGTAATTATTACAGTATAAGTTAACCTTAAATTTAAATCTTTGGGCAGAAGAATTATAGATAGATGTCCTGGAAAATGATTTTGTAGGTGGTGCAGTCATGATTAAAATGTCTAAAGAAACAGTACTAAATGACCTTTTTGTGTATAATATATTACTCACGTGTCAAATTCGGACGCCTAGAAAAAAAGGATATTCACGTTAAAAATGTATGCACAGCTTGGTAATGCCCTGTGTAGTATGCATCTAACACTTGTTGTTCATGTAGATGCTACATGACACTTCCAAAAAACTTTATAGGTGGACAAACAACGCATGACTTTTTGTTGATTAGAAAAACTAGGATATGTGTTGCGAATGTAATAATGTTGCAAAATCAACCCTGTTGCTGTCTGCTGAGATATAACCACTTCACTGCCATATATTGGAGGCAAAATTTGTTGCAAAAGATATCAAACACTTTTTTTATGGTCAGCCTACTACAAAGGCTGTGAAAGCCTATAGCGCTGTAGAAGCGCGAAGATGGGACAAGCATCTGGGCACGTTAGATTTAAAACGCTGCAGGTTGTAGCCGTCTGGGAACAAATTCCCCGGCAGCTCATGCCACAGCGTCGAAACTATCTAAAAGAATGAATGCTAGAGGAGACTGGGTTCGCAGAGTCTCTCTAGTGTTCCTCGTTCGGATAGTGTTCTGTTATCCTATATATATCCTGCGTGTCGTAAAAGGCGACTAAAAGGAACCGAATTACTGTCGGTATAAGCAGTTACCTCTTCTCAATCAACAGCTTTGTGTGGACGAGTTGAGAAGAGTCAGGACACTTTCTTGTCCTTGGGGTGAGAAATTGTCCCTAAAGGCGGATGAACCAGTCGATACATCTGGTCAACGGCATGAGGATGCAGAAAGCAAATGGGAAACTACTGCATTAAAGATCTTATAGATATCCCAAGAGAAACTCGTAAAATGAGTACAGTTTACGAGTTCACAACATGTCTGTTAAGACATTGTGACTATGATGATGAAACCAACGTAAGACTTCTTTGTCAGTGTTGTTGCCTGATTACCTTAAACTGTACTTTATTTACTAATCTCCACTCGACAATTGTTTTAATATCTACGTTGATCTGTGAGGCATGTTACTGTCGCCGACATAGCAAAATCAAAAAGCTACATTGCTAGACTTGGAAATTTCGCAAACTTTGAAAGAGTAGTGGACCTCGGTAAGGTAAATTTCTTTATTCCCCTTTGAATATCACATTGACATGCATCAATCTCCACATCGAGAAAACAAAGCATTCAAACAATACTAAGACTTTGGACGTGCGACTTCAGGAGTTCGTCCACTTGGCAACATAGCAGCAACCATGTGGGTGCAGTGGGAATTCCAGTGCCAGGGCAGAACCATTGGGCAGCCATTAAAATATCATTAAAATGCTCATTACTTATTCTATATATTTCCTGCTTTGTTATCATTGTGAGCTATCCAAGCAATTCATCAAGAGACATTAAACTTTTACCGGTAAATAGTCTACTTTTAATATGAAAAAACGAAACACACCAATAAATCAATACAGACTTCATTAATCTCACCCCAATCAATTTCATTGATAATTTCCTATATCGTCGCTCTTAAATTAACCTTCCCTGACTGTTCACATCGCAATACTTCCCTTATTATTCCGGGTGAATTTCCATTGTTACGCGTTATCGCCTTTTATTAGATTTCCTTGTAAATAACAGATTAGGACAAATTAGTTCAATTGGAAAAGAAAAAGAAACATCCAGTCAATTTGTTCTCCATTGCTGTATTGATGAATGGACTTTTCACGTCGTCTAATTGAGCTTGCTGGTAATTATCACCCTCTCCCTTTTCGGTGTCTGTTCTCAGGGATGATTTGTTTTTTCCGCTTCAGTAACGGTTCTGTATTCAAATTGCTTATAATTTCTCGAGAGGAAAAGTTACCGAGCAATTTAGGTCCATGTAATTGTGACAAAAATGTATTTCCAGAGGTATAGAATTATTTGTGGATCTCAGTTATACATTGCTGTACCTGATATCGGGATAACTCATGGTTGAAAAACGTTAGAGTCTGGATTCTTATACCCTACTCAGGAGAGGACACGGTAGAAAAGTATTTGGAAAAATTATTGCTTACCTTCATTAAGTGTAGTATAGGTACCTTAAGCAAAAGAAGAAGGGGGAGCAGTAGAATATTTAGTCTAAATCTTCCTGTGAAGATGATAACATAGCGAAACACAGACCTTCTGGCAAAAATCGGTTTTACGACCTCTTTAGACTTCGTTCCGATGATCAATCGAACCTAACTTTTACGGCCAACAACATGAAATATACTTTTGAAAGGACTACGGAATTTATGTACCTAGGGGTAATCATAGAGCAAAAAGGACAAGAGAAACAAGAAATTCAGGCAAGGATCATCAAAGGAAACCAGAAGTATGGAGCCCTGAAAAATCTTATGAAATCCAAATATGTATCCAGAAAGACCAAAGAGAGAATGTATACAACTGTTATAAGACCAACAACGACGTATGCTTGTGAGACGTGAACTATGAAAAAAGAGGAGGAAGAAAAAATTATAAGATGGGAAAGAAAAATGTTGAGAGCCATTTATGGAGGCGTAAGGACAAACGAGAGATGGAGGAGAAGAACAAACCAGGAACTGAAATCTGTGAGAACCCCAATATTATAGCAGTCATCAAAGCGCAGAGAATAAGGTGGCTGGGACATGTGGAGAGGATGAATGGGACGAGAATGGCAAAACTAGTTCTCAACCGGAGACCAATAGGAAAAAAGAGGAAGGGTAGACCAAGGGAGAGATGGCTGAAGAAGGCAGAAGACGATTTAAAGAAAATTAATGTTAAACACTGGAAAGAGAAGACGGCGGACAGAAATAGGTGGCGTGGAATAGTCCAGGATATACTCAGAAATAGGTGGTGAAAGTATCCAAAGACAATTAAATTTTAGCGGTATAAGATCAGACTGTACTCATTTCTGCCCTAGGCCTTCATGGCCTGTTGTGCAAACTAATAAAAAAATTAGACTTCGTCGTGTTTGCCAATATATCATGTCGCACTGAAGCTCTTTTCATTCAAATGAAACGACGTCACAAAATATTTGCGGCGCATTAGATATGGTTCTTGGGAAAGTAACATTCTTCTTTTTTTTTTGCAGATTTTATTAATAGTTTTAAATGCAGCGTTATTTGTGATGTCCCTGTACGACATGTTCTTCGCCAGGAGAGAAGGAGGAGACCCCACGACGGTGTCCGTACCTGTTGTGGGAGCAACTTATGGAAATCCTGGATACAGGGACCCTAGGACGAATGGTAGGCTATTTAGTTTTCCACTTTAAACTACATGTAAACTGTTGATTCTTAGGCCGCCAGTGGATGGCATCCTCAGAAGCTATTATTATTATCCATGTCCAAGTTTAACATCATAAGTATATAAGCGCCGAAGTCGCTGATCTGGTCTCAGTTTCTCGAGAGTCGCTGAACTGGTAACAGCTTCTGAGGATGCCATCCACTAGTGTTGTCGAAACGTGAAGTGACAAGGTACGCCGTGGCCAAGACTCCGACCGAAAAGCCCAAGAACAAGTAGTTAATTGGACCATAGCCTCGAAAGGCTAACACAATACACAACCTGCTATTCGATTGATTGTTGTTGTTTGAAATTTTTAGGCAATGAGGCTGTTTCAAATTTTTTTTGATTCAAAGAACATCGAGCTTCACGAATTGTAGAAGCATTGAGTGATGAACGGTTAGTCTCTTGACTCTTTGGTCTTGTGTATAAACTATAAACTTAATAAATTGAAGAATTGTGTAGTTGTGTCTCATACAGCCTGCCGCAAATGCCGAAAACCCATGGCGCCTTAGAAGCGTTGCGTTAGGTGCTTGTGCACGTTGGATTTGAAACGCTGCAGGTTCTAGCAGTTGGGAAACAAATTCCCCTACAGCTCATTCCACAGCGTCGAAATTGTGCAAAAAAAGGAATGCTGGAGGAGACTGTTTCGGGGACTAGGAACCTCGACCTGGTAAGGATGAGCTCGCACAGCCTCTCTAGTGAAAGCTCACTCGAACATCTTCCGTGCTAGAATCAGTAATACATGTCAGCCACCCTTCTTCCAGGCTGTTGAGGTCTTTTGTGAGGTTAGGCGTATCGATTAGTCTAATTGCTCTATCATGGATAGTATCCAGAAACTTTAGAGAGTGCTTTGGAGTGTATCCTCACAGCAGTAGTTGCTCTGGTGAATAAAGCTTCCTACACTGGAACAAAACTCCAAGCTTTTCCAAGTTTTAGCAATACTGACGACGTGATCCTGTCAGGACATGTTATTGTTGAAGTTGATTCCCTAAAGGTTTACGGAAGGTGACTCGACTATTGGGTGATCCTTCATTTTCACAGTTAGTAATCCAACTTGAGACTTTTTTGGCCGTGTTGTTGGCTGAGTTTTCTGTACGTTAAACTGTACTTTATTTACTTATCCCCACTCGACAAGTGTCTTGATATCTGCGTTGATCTGTAAGACATGTTGCTGTCGCCGATGTACCGTCTCTTGGGATGATAGTGGCTTGCCTGGCTCTATGCACGATATTAATGTACTGTCGTCTGTGAAGCTGTAGATTGGATTGGATGTTATTTCCAGCAGTGCAACTGCGCAAGTCTGATTGACGTCAATTCTGATGTCAGTTCCATTATTCTTCTTCTGCGCACTTCCACGCGCAGTTTTGAAATTCAATTTGCAAGTATTTAGGATATTTTCTAGGTAATTTGAGATCAAATCTCTGATCAAAGTTCATTTGAAATCTTGGCGAAACCCTGACTTGAATGTTAAAAAATTTCATAACAAATTTGTTCACAAATTTTGTATGAAATTCAGCGCAAATTTCGTATCATGTCATACGGCCCTGACTTGAAGATTCTCTCAATGGCGAGTCAAATAACCGGGTATACGACGAAGACCTAATTAGTACAAAATGTCTACTAGACCGTTACCAAGATGCATATAACATCCGGCTGAGCTTCTAACGGTAATTGGGATTCAAGAGAGATGTACCGGTTGCTCTCAAATGTTGCATGATTAATTTAAGTAGTAAAGCAGTGAAGAGTAAAAGTTACTGCTATCGTCGTTCCAAAAGTCTAACGGAATGTCTTTATTTTTTCTAACTGTAAATGTGGCGATCCAATGGTATTTCTCAGGAAGGAAAAAGGTGAAATGCGAGGCTTTTCTTTATGGTCAGTCCAAAGCTTATGGCGCTGCGAGAAGATACGTGTTGTGCACGTTAGGTTTGAAACGCTGCAGGTTGTAGCCGCCGGGAAACACATTCTGTCTCAGCTCATGCCACAGCGTCGAAGTTCTCCAAAAGAAGGAATGCTGGTACGGGGAGTAGGGACCTCGACCTGGTAAGGATGAGCTCGCAGAGCCTCTCTAGTGTTCCTCGTTCAAATGGCCACCCTTCTTCCAGGCTGTGGAGGTCCTTTATGAGGTTAGACGTATCGAGTGGTCTAATTGCTCTTTTCTGGAGCATGGAACTGTTGAAGAAATACAGTTTTATGGGAATGGTGGATTGCCTTGGATTTTTTTCAAAATCGAACTTGGACTGGTTAAGTCGAGTGTGCCTCAGGGGTCGATTTTAATCCTATTTCTATTTATTTTATATGTAAACGATATATTTCACTATATTCTGCCTGTGGACTGTGTGTGCTTCGCGGGTGAATGAATGCCCTTAATGCCCTTAATGTAGCTGATACTTCAAATAAGATAGAGTTGTGGTTTGCCTCCAACTGTCTGAAACTAAACAGGGATGTGTCTCAAAGAATAACGCTTTCTTCCAATACCAGAACTAACCCCAATGTAAGTGTCTCTCTGTTAGGCATTTTAGTTGACGCTTCACTTAAATGGGATGCTCATACAGACGCACGATGTAACAATTTAAACACTCAGGCAACTGAGGTCTGTCACTACTAGAGAAGGTTTACTAAATGCCTATTTTGCAGTTTTTCAATCTCATCTCATTTATGGAGTCGTACTTTGGGGGGGCTCTAGCCATGACAAAAGGGTATTTAAACGCCAGAAGAAAGCAGTAAGAATCTTAACTAACTCCAAATTTGATGAGCATTGTAAGCTTTTATTCAAGCTTCTAAGGATATCACTGGCTCCAATCGACATATTTTAAGGTCTTCTTTATATTCATGAAAATATAAAACAGTACAGCACGCATTTTGATATTCATAATTACGCCACTAGAGGCGCAGGAGCGCTTATATGTAACTCCTAGCACAAGTAGGGTCACTCGCCGTGCCGACTTTGATGTGAGTCTCACAAATGCGAGCCGCCTCGATTTGAGAGGGGTTCCCTTCGTGCGATCTCGTTTTCTTAGAGGGAATCCGACTGTGCGATATTGTCGACATTCATTTCACTTATATGGGGGTCAATAGAAATGAATTCTATAGTATAGATAGAATATAATTTATTATTCAATAAGCCATTCAACACAATAACTGCAGATGCAGCTACTGGGTTGGTAAATAGCTCAAGGAGTATTATAGATCATGTTTTGTCAGATAGATGTAGTAATTTGAAATGTACGATTCAAGCAGTAAGTAACAGTAAGTCTGATCATTCATAATTTGTTGTCAATAACCTTAGGTGTAAACATAAAAGTACTTGCGACAAAAGAGAGAAGTTCAATCATTTCAGGAACTAATTGACTTAATCACTTCTTGTAAAAAAGATTCAGAATTCAAGACGTATAAGATACGTGAAAATAACGACCGGATATATCAAGAAATTCTCGAAGTGATTGAAAACCGAGTCAAAGTTTATAAACAAAAAGTTAAAGAACCGGGAAACACGAATTTGGAAAATGAATTTAAAAAACTTAAGAATCAAGTCAATGATAAAATTAAAGTATTAAAAACAGATATTTTATAAATCAATGGGAATAAGTAGGCACAAATATAAAAAACAATGGGGCCATATACAGAGCATGTTGCCGGCATTTTTTTTGTAAAATACGCGCAAAACGCTCAATAACACCGTGTCGCGTGTTAGGTGATGTTAGGTAGACTGACCCTGTAAACCCCAGCTGTTAGCGTTCGGCTACTGCTTAAGATCGCCGGGCGCCAGAATCCGCCAGCTTGCGTAGTATCCGAGAGCACAGCTGGAAATGCCACATTGGGGGCGGAGCTTAGAGTGACCCTACCTGTCTTTGTTAATGTACGGTCTCCTAGGTTCCGACTAGCAGACCACCCTGAATATTAACCTGTATAATAGATCACTGGACGATATACGAACCCTCAGTCACATCAAGTTTGAAAAAACGGTTAAAGATATCATGCTCAGCCCGCGTTTCTATAGCACTGATGAGTTTTTAAATTTCGTATCGTCTTTATGGTTTGTGAATCTAAAGTTGTGTCCTTATACCTATTTTGTGTTATTCATGTATTCTTTTGATGTTTCTTTATATAATTCTGTGTTATGTTCAATGTTTTCAATGTTCTTGTTATGACTTACCATGTATACTTGTCTCTGTATTAAATGGCGAACAAATTTACTACTATTACTACTTTTTGAATCCTGACCGTCGGTATCAAATATTTAGTAAAACAATCTTGGGATACGGTATTATATTTCCAAAATATAAAATTTTACGACGTTTCGACGCTTCTATTAGGCGTCATCTTCAGGTATTAAAACTAAAATAAAATATCAGAATTGTCAAACAGATAGAAAATGACTAACATTTAGAATTAATTTTTTTTAACAACTAAATATCGAGGGAGGAAGGTAAATATTGATAAGATGGAAGAAAGTATAGGCTATGTTTCATTTATTAAATTTGTATATATGCATGAAAGATTGCTTGTATCTCTCCTGAAATTCATGCTGTTAGAACTTTTTTTTATATGTATCATCTCTAAGATGTTTCTTTTATACCAATCTTTCTCTTTGCATAAAGTTCTAACGTTGTTAAAATCGATGGTATGTTTATTTTCTATAGCATGTTTGCTGAGGGCGGTAGAATTCAGGTTTTTATTTTTTATATCATACTTGTGTTTATATATACGTTTATTTAAATATTGTTTAGTTTGTCCTATGTATAAGTTGGGGCAATCTTTACAAGGTAACAGGTATCTTCCTGACCATATTAATTTTGTAAACCAATAATTTCCATCCCAGGCTACAATTTACAAAAGAAGTTGAAAATAATAAAACATTACATTTTCTTGACGTTACATTGAAGTATGACAGTGATGGTTATATTGAAACAAATTGGTTTACAAAATTAATATGTCAGGAAGATACCTCAACTTCCATTCTAACGTGCCGAAAACATATAAAACCAGTGTAATAGATTGTCTCACCGATCGAGCCATTTTACTTTCTGACGTCAAAAACAGACCTGACAATCTCAAAAAGGTAAGGAATATCCTGTCCCAAAACAATTACCCCCAGCATTTCACAAACACTACTATCAAGAAGAGAGTTCATCAACTTTATAACCGCCAACAACGTTCAAATAATGATAATAATAAAAAGAAATATTTTTCAATGCCTTATACACCTGGACTCTCCGAAAACATTAAAAAAATTTTCAATAAGTTTAACGTAAATGTTGCCCATAGTGCCACGACAACAACCCGTGCAGTATTTTCAAGCCTGAAACCTGCATTAGAAAAGGACATGCATGGCAATTTGGTTTATGAAATACCTTGTGAAGATTGCCCCAACTTATACATAGGACAAACTAAACAATATTTAAATAAACGCATATATAAACACAAGTATGATATTAAAAATAAAAACCTGAATTATACCGCCCTCAGCAAACATGCTATAGAAAATAAACATGCCATCGATTTTAACAACGTTAGAACTTTATGCAAAGAGAAAGATTGATATAAAAGAAACATCTTAGAGATGATACATATAAAAAAACGTTCTAACAGCATGAATTTCAGGACAGACACAAGCAATCTTTCATGCATATATACAAATTTAATAAATGGAGCATAGCCTATACTTCCTTCCATCTTATCAATATTTACCTTCCTCCCTCGATATTTAATTGTTAAAAAAATTAATTGTAAATGTTAGTCATTTTGTATCTGTTTGACAATTCTGATATTTTATTTTAGTTTTAATACCTGAAGATGACGCCTAATAGAAGCGTCGAAACGTCGTAAAATTTTATATTTTGGAAATATAATAAGTGACCGTATCCCAAGATTGTTTTACTAAATATCAAGCAGATAACAACTGTAAACGGTAGAAAACGACCACATACAACCGAATAGAGTCTAAACTAGCTCAAAACGACAGAAAGCAAGCAGATAACAGCGGGAAACAACAGAAAACGAATAAACACACCCGAATACAACAGAAAAGAACAGAAAACAGCTCAAAGCCACAGAAATCAAGCAGATAACAGCGATAAACAATAGAAAAGGACGAAATACAACCGAATAGAACAGCAAATAGCTCATAACAAGCAAACTATACTATCAGTAGTTCGGTTTGTAGTAGCATGGAATGAATTACTACCGTTACGTGTTCTGTGTCAAATGTCAGCTGTCAATGACGTAGTCAGATGACAGCCGGATGTTAACAGGCTTGTGTCATTACTGTCATTAGTCACTTATGCTTTATAATTATGTATTATGGTTGTCTGCATGTGAAGAGGAAAATAAAAAGTTATGAAAATGGAAAGCCATCCTTTGAATTAACAAGATTTTACTACAGGTTTAGGTAGTAGCAACATATAGATATTGGGAAGCAGTACTTTGAACAAGTATTGGTTCGCCATCTATCTACAAAAGCCGGTACCTCAGCGTTTAATTTGAGGAACCGAGTACTGTTTATGTGACCCGCTTAAAAGCATCAGGTATAAAAACCTGCGAGAACGACAACAAACAGACTCTTTTTTGTGGAACACTCGTTTAACACTCTCGACATTCGGCGTATGATAAAAAGCAACTTAACTCAATTAAAAAGTAGCAATTTCATTCATCCATCCGAAACCAATCACAGACGACGTCGTTTCGCTTTTATTAAAGCCCGTCAGTGTGATGTAGGTCTCAGAGGAATAAACGAAATTGCCTGTTAGTGCCTAGCTGGCAAAACTCGTACTAGTGTTCCACAAAAAAGAGTCTGTTTGTTGTCGTATCCGCAGGTTCCTATACCTGATGCTTTTAAACGGGTCACATAACAGTACTCGGTTCCTCAAATTATACGCTCAAGTACCGGCTTTGGTAGATAGATGGCGAACCAATACTTTTTCAAAGTACTGTTTTCCAATATCGATATGTTGCTACTACTAGTACGAGTTTTTCCAGCTAGGCACTAACAGGCAATTTCATTTATTCGTCTGAGACCTAAATCACACTGACGAGCTTTAATAAAAGAGAAACGACGTCGTCTGTGATTGGTTTTGGATGAATGAATGAAATTGCTACTCTTTAATTATATTAGGCGCTTTCCTTTTACCTGATTTATCTGATAAATCTCACTTGTGACGTCATGACTCATTTCAATGTACGTTCCTTTTGTCTTCTGAATCTGAAACTAAAGTGAGATATTTTACCCCCACTTAAGCTCATCTGCACAAGCTCGAAAGGTAGATCAGTTGTCTCAGATCATTTAGATGTCAAATAAATCAATAAATGAGGTTAGAATTTTTTGTACGCTTGAATTTTAGCGGGTTTTGTGGTGTATGGATAGTCGACAGTGTATGGTGAGCTACGAAAAACTTAAAAAAAAAATAGGTTATGGAAAGGATCGCCAGATTATAGAACCATAGCATATTACAAAATTTCAAGGAATGACATTTAACTGCACAAACACGTTACTTTAACTCATCTGAGCATCTGAGGTTTCCAACTGAGCTGAGCCATCTGATTTTTAAGTGATCTGAGTTAGTGCAGATGTAAAAGGAAAGCACCTATTATCATTAGTTAGGTTTGTAGTAGTATGGAATGAATTATTATTACCGTTACGTGTTCTGTGTCAAATGTCAGCTGTCAATGACAGCAGCCGGTTGACAGCCGGATGTTAACAGGCTTGTGTCATTACTGTCATTAGTCACTCATGCTTTATGATTATGGTTGTTTGTATGTGAACAGGAAAATAAAAAGGTTGCGAAAATCGAAAGCCATCCTTTGAATTAAAAAGATTTTACTACATGTTTAGGTTTACTCAAAATTTTTAACATGAGCCTCTCATCCACAGGTGGAGGAGGAATCTCTATGACGGACGCCAGCGGAAAGCCCTACGCCTCGAACGGCAGCATGGGCTCCATGACCACAGTCTCGACCACAGTGGGCTCCACGAATGGCTCTTCGGCCTGGGGCAGTGCAGGCACCACCACGAGGTCCCCGTTGCGCTCCAGCCTGAAGAAACCCAGACCCAGGGACGCGGGAGGGACCAGCGGGAACGGGGGAGGGGCAGCCGGGGGGTTGGGGATACAGAACCCCGGCTTCTCCGGCACCTCGCCCACCATGGGCAGGAATGGCAGCATGAAGAAGGTGCGCATACAGACGCAGAGCACCGAGGTGTAGCGCGGGCCCTGATGGGAGTCTTTGCGTTTTTGGGCTGTTATGGTAGAGATGGGATGTTGCTGTAAATAAAACAAATACTGGAAAAATAAACGCCACTCGTAAGATCGATATTTGCAAACCGTCACGTGTTTCTAAGTAACTTAGCTGAACACGTAGAGGGATGGTAATTTTTCAAAGAACACCGATGTTTAGTATGAGCGTAGCTAGGAATTGGGGTTTTGATTTTTTTTTATGATAAATGGAAAGACCATATATAAGTTTTATAACAAAACTGTTTTTGTTTCTTTTTTTCGCAATAATTCAAAAGTTATATCAAAATAAAAATGGGTTTTTGAATCGAGTACCGAAAACACGTCGACGGCTCCCGAACCCGTGTGACGTCACCATGGCGGTAAGGATGCTCCTTTGACCAATGACGTCCTACTCCGATACTAGATTCTAGATTCCCAGCCAATCGCGAAAATACGTACTGCTAAACTGGTAACTACAGTATATTCAATACCAAGATAGACTCCAAATAAACAGTGGCATGCAACATTCGCGTGGTTACTGTCCGCTAACGTCTGCGAACGCGCCAACTATAGTCCAGCGCAATTATGAAGTTTTATATGATTATTTGCCCTATGAGCCTATTGCAACTCAAAAGTAGCCAGTTGCCAGTTTGAAATGATCATTGGGCAATGAGCACTTGACATTGCATAGTTGGATCTACTTTCCAGTCAGCCTTGGAGATCTTGACCAGATTATAACACACAATTTACACATAATGTACTGGACTATTAGGGACCCCACCGACACGAGCCGATCACGCACGCGGGCTTGTTTTCATTTGGTCTAGCTTGGCTGTAAATACAGTATAGTGTACATTTGGTGCAACACAGTCTATGAATGAAGTTTGCAGCTCGAGATGAAGTCTACGATCGAAATAAATATGTTTTTGAATGTTTGAAGTTGAAGTCAGATTACAGATTCCAGTAAGTAAGTACCTAATCAAATATGTTTCGTTGAAAAGATCTCCTCAATCGAAGGATGGCCCAGTGGTTAGAAAGTCCGATTGTGGATATCAGGGTCTTTGGGGTCTTTGGATCGAAACCCAGGCCTTCCAACTTTTTTTTATCAAAAATTTTATTGATGTGCTTTTTGCACTTGTTACGCACATTTTTTCTACGATCAACATAAATAAGTGTTGAATCAAATTTTGTTAAACATATTACTTGCATTGCACAGTGTAAAAACTAAGTACAGGAGGCGGTGGACAATTCAAAAAATCAGTGGAAATGAGGTTTGTCCGTCAATATCAATCGCCATTAATTTTTTTTAATGTAATAGTTGGTTAATAAAACCAAATCCCCTCATCCATCCAATTCATTCATTTTTAAGTTTTTTAATGTAAAAAAGTAACTCAAACTCGCAATCACATTCTGTTTATCACTTAGTATATTATTATTTATTTAACTTTGAGCAATCAAGCTTAACAATATTAAATTTTCATAAAAATTTAACAGGCACTGTGCAGTGCAAGTTATATGTCTAACAAAATTTGATCCAAACACATATTTATGTTGACCATAGAAAAAGTGTGCGTAACAAGTGCAAAAAATGGAGTCAAGTTGATTGACTCAGTACTTCCCACACATTACGGTGATACCAGTTTATTATTTTCCCATAGCATAAAGATTTAGTCTGAGATCCCCTTGCAACAAAATCATCGCCACCCCCCCCCCCCCCCCAATTATTGTCATATGCCACTAGGTCTTTCCTGCACAGGTCAATGAACAGCCTATTATCAATAATACAAACTTTTGTATTGAATTTCACCTCTTCAGCTGTGGCAGTTTTGGAAAAATTTAAGCGTTCCGGTACCGTTTACTGAAAAAGCGGTGTTGCCGTATCTCATTAATTAATACAAACAAAATTTTGAAATTGTGAGATCTTACTAAATTCGACATGCGCAATTCATTGCAATAAAAATAAGTAGAGGATTCTATTTAAAATAAATTAAAATCGGGGATACTTGTTTAAAAATTTGGGAAAATAATTTATAACTTGGCAACGTCGAAAACGCGAAAAAAAATATTACAAGGCGA
Organism: Callosobruchus maculatus; assembly: GCA_951848785.1. NCBI lineage: Eukaryota > Metazoa > Arthropoda > Insecta > Coleoptera > Chrysomelidae > Callosobruchus > Callosobruchus maculatus. The sequence goes on from CATOUR010000262.1 coordinate 663,806, forward strand.
GATAGAGTATTTGTAGATATTTCGATCTAAAATAAAAAAGACAGGGTGTTCCATTTAAAAAAACAAAGTAAAACGACCTTTAAGTTGCCGGAATTTAAAATTCTGCCAAAAACACCCTGTAGATACAAATTGCTGGTAGCATCCAGAATAATATCCGCTTAATATTCAAGTAACTCGCTGTGTAATATTATTGAGAAAAGTTAAAGGAACATATCAATTTGGACGTATTACTTGCGACCTTGCAAATGCGGAAATTAATAGAAAATAAATTATAACTTGGCAACGTCGCAACCGATTCCAAAAATATTTTAGGGTTGAATAGAGATAGATCAATGATGGACACTAGAAGAATTTGAGAGAAAGTTATAGTTCCTTATAAAAAAATCAAATTGATCTCTATCCTACTTTCCCGCAACACCCTGTATATTTCAAAATATTTTTAGAATATGCGTCTCAAGTAACCAAATAACTTTTGTATTTGAGATTTTCTTCTATCAGCTATACCTTACGAGATATCGAAGAATTACACACTAAATGGACAGCCTGTATACATCGGAAAAAATTCTAAGTCCTTTAGTTTCTGTAATAGGCATAAGGCAATGTTCAGATAGACCTAAAAAAGTTATTTATGTCGCTAGGTCTTCCTTCACAGGTCAGTGGGTAGTCTATTACGAATACAACAAATTTTTCAATTTTACAACCCCCCACCCTCCAACCACCCCAATTTCACCCCCACCCAAAAAAAAGTATAAAATGATCAGGGACCCCTAAAACGCCTAAAAACGAAGTTTCAGCAATATTTAATTTTTTTTGTTTTTTGCTAATTACTCCGCCGCCTATGGACCGATTTTCAAAATTATAGGGACATTACCTACTACGACCCCACAGCATACCGCTGCCCAAATTTCATCACAATCCATGCAGCGGTTACTGAGATTACGAGGCTAGAAAAAAGCGACAGACAGACAGACCGACAGACAGACAGACAGACAGACAGACAGACAGACCGACGGAAATGAGTGACGTGGTTTTTCGTTATGTAGACATCATAAAACGCCCAAAAAGCGTATTATCTCAAAATCGAAAATTTTCGCGATCACAATACTCCCCTCACCTATCGGTGTGGGAAGTAAAAGCACACCAATAAATTTTTTGATAAAAAATAAAAAAAAGGTCGGAACGCCTGGGTTTCGATCCAAAGACTGCAAAGACCCTGAGATCCACTATCAGACTCTCTAACCACTGGGCCATGCTTCAATTTAAGAGATCTTTTCAACGAAACATATTTGATTAGGTACTTACTTACTGGAATCTGCAATCTGACTTCAACTTCAAGCATTCAAACACATATTTATTTCGATCGTAGCCTTCGTCTCGAGCTGCAGACTTCATTCATCGACTGTGTTGCAACAAATATACACTAGTTACTAGTTTAGCAGTACGTATTTTCGTGATTGGCTGGGAATCTAGATCTAGTATCGGAGTAGGACGTCATTGGTCAAAGGAGCATCCTTACCGCCATGGTGACATCACACGGGTTTGGAAGCCGTCGGCGTGTTTTCGGTACTCAATTCAAGAACCCATTTTCATTTTGATATAACTTTTGAATTATTGCGAAAAAAAGAAAACAAAAACAGTTTTGTTATAAAACTTATGTATGATCTTTCCATTTATGACAAAAACAATTTTTATTCAAAACCTCAATTTTGTACTTTTCAGTTCAATCAAGTGCCTATTTATCTATAAACTACTTTGTGAGATAAAGCTATTCCGTCCTGCTATAGCAGTCAATAACGTTAAGACATGTACTATATGTAGATATCATTCGAATCAAAAAATAGCGTAGTTCGTGATTTTGGACCCATCTCTACCTGCTTGAAACTCTGACTGGTAATGGGATATAATTTTCCACATAAATCTACGTACTATGGAAGAGGTTTTTAATGATTTACACTTGTAAAGGTACCTATATAGTCTATTTACCATTGGCGTAACTGCCCATATAACCCGAGGCCTAGCTAGCTTACAGTAAGGGAGTTTAACCTATAAAACTGTACATTCTTCTCATTTCCGAGGAGCAGTTGTACAGGGTGTCCTATTTTGGGCACTTATGCGGGGTATCTCGGTTGTTTTTGAAGATAGAGAGTTGCGGTTTTCGCAACACTTTGCTACTTTTTTGTGAAAGTGAAGATGCCGTTAACAAAATTATCATGGCCCTCTTGGTTTTTGAGATACAGGGTGAAATCGAAAATTATCGATTTTGGGACCACCCTCGTAACTCGGTTGTCTTTTATCTTTTTGAAAAGTTCAAAAATGGGTCTCATATAATTTTTTCTTTAGAATTCAGTGGTGTAGTTTGATTTTTTCTTACTATAACCTTTTTTCAGTTATGCAGCAAACATATATTTTTTTTAAATGGAACACCCTGTATATTATTTTTCAAGTCAATCGGAAATAACTCAAGCTTTTCAAAAATATATATGGTTAGTGTAAGAAAAAATTAAACTACACCACTGGATTCTACAGAAAGAATTCTTTCTATAAGACCTTTTTTTTAGCTTTTCAATAAGATAAAATACAACCGAGATACGAGGGTGGTCCCAAAATCGATAATCTTCGATTTCACCCTGTATCTCAGAAACCAAGAGTGCCATGATAATTTTGTTCACGGCATCTTTACTTTCACAAATAGTAGCACACTGTCGCGAAAACCGCAACTCTCTATCTTCAAAAATAACCGAGATACCCCGTAAAAGTGCCCAAAATGGGACACCCTGTACATATACCGTTTTTCCATGTGCATCTCAGACTCAATGGTTTAGTGACGACTTGGGTTGGCAATCCTGTAAGTCAGCACCGTCTTGGTAATATGTTTACTGAATATCTCATTGCCAACAAATATCAGTACCTAGAAATTCACAGCAAAAATGGTTGGCCAAAGCAGATACATGTTTGTTGATTTGTATGTTCTAATATGGCGTGGCCGTAACATCACTAAAGCTACCAAAATGTCCCTGGTTCAGTCTCTTGTGCTCTCCATATTTTTGTGTGTCTCGGAAACTTGGACTGTTAAAAAGGCAGATCGAGCTCGCATAGATGCTTTTGAAATGTGGACGTGGAGGAGAATGCTGAGAGTTCCTTACACCGCCCATCGAACTAACGTCTCCATACTGGATGAGCTCGGTAATCCAAAGTGTTGACGAGAATGCTAAAATTCTTCGGACATATTCACAGAAGCGATAATATGGAGAAACTTGTAGGTCAGGGCTATGCCCGATGTGGGCGGCGCCGTGGCCGTCCCCCTACACGCTGGGTGGATACGACGAAGCAGTTGCTGGATATGAGTATCAGGAGCGCCACTGAACTGACAGTAAATCGTGAACGAATGCATTTTACGAGTTCACAACATGTCTGTTAAGACATTGTGTCTATGATGATGATATTGTTAGAACCTATTATCAAGCGTCAACAATAATTACTCTTAGTAGTACTAATGTCCATTCCACGAAACCTGATAGTGAAAGTAAATAAACTTTGACTATTGAGTCGAATTTTATTGAAGAGAAAAGGATATGCTCCGCCCACAGGCAGGACCGTATCTGAATATATAAATAACGAAATTTAATTCTAATTTCTGTTCGAGATAAACAAATATAGATACGTACAAAATCACCTACCTTACTCAGAATCAAGATTGCTTGATAATTCGTCTATACCACTATCGCTGGTGTCATTGAGACTTATCACATTTCGAAAGAAAAACTCGTGACTTTCCGCCTTATGGAATGCTTTTCGAACGTCTACCTTTTCGAAAACTTTCGGTATGCGGAATCTGTTGAACCTGACATTGTTTTAAAGTAAATCACCCACTTATTAAAAATAATTCACCGAACGCTTTATAAATAATAAAAAAACAAGAAAATGCAGCACCAAAACTTTAATATAAACACAAGTGACGCGAGCTGGTACTGAAGCAAGTGATCAAGTAAACGTAATACGTAAATATAATTCGGAACCCGATACGATTGATCAAGACGAGAAAGGAAACACGACGTACGTCGTAGTATTTGATAACCACTCAGCCGCAGACACACGCTGTGTCTGCAAGTCTGCATCATGTTAGAAATGCGTCGTTGCCACTTTGGAAAATTATTCACTGATTTTCCTTATTGAGGTTATTTTACAAAATATTGGATATTAGATAGATTCACAATGTAATCACGTCCTATCAGTTTGAAATAATTTATGGCAACATAAATTCATCTAAAGTGAAAAGTTGTAATTTATTAACTCATATGACAACCTGACAACAATCGTAGCGTCTGTTGCGATTTATATTTTTACATTACGGTCCTGGATTTTTGCGCTCCGCCTTTCTGTTTATTTCTACTATCTGGTTCCGTGGAATGAGGTATAGCGCAGAGTCCAGTCCTGTATTCCGCCGAAGCATGTGTCAAACTTATTCTGGGGTATTTTTAGTTATCACTAGCCAAACAAGTGTTCGTTGTTGACATGGTTGACAGTACAAAGTATCTGAAAAGTGGTTTAAGTGTGGGGGGACAATCCCCTCAGGCCTTCCCGCAGTTACGCCAATGCTTCTAACTGATGTAACTTAATGCCGTCCGACTATTGTTATGGTTGTAACTTAGCTCATTTGTACTTCACAGACTTTTATGTGCGCTTATACATATTCCTAGGAATACGATGTCACGATTTTATGTATTTTAGTTTTAAGGTTATGTATTATTATTGTGGATATAAGATATCGGATATCGGGACCTGAACCGTATTAGTTGTTGATTATCCTGTTAAAAACAGGAATGCATTCGAGATACATTCCAGATGCTACCAGTTATAGTCCAGTTACATTAGAAAGCTATGTACAGGGTGGTCCAATAAGGGCGCGGTGCTCTCTAGCGGCCATACCGTTTGAATTAGAAGAAAAGATATACCGGAAGTTGGCATCAACTTCCTTATTTTAAATGGAATACCCTGTATATTATTACGTTTTTGAATTCAGCATCGACTTTTAGGTTCAGTTTGTTAACCATAGTTTATGTCTACAAAACCTATTTTCGAAGTTATTCAGTAATCTTTAGAAATTTTGACGTTTGTAGTACTCACATACCTATTTACTTCATAAGATATTCAAATTGTCTACCATTTTACTGTAAACACATATTCAGTCTATCTGTTAGCGATCTGTTTACATTGCTTAACATTAAGGGTGTCACTGAATTGAATGCTGCTCGTATTCTCTCCCGCATGTCTGCTGCAGTAGTTGGGGGTACTTTATAAACCTGATCCTTGACGTATCCCCAAAGAAAATAATCCAGTTTTGTTAGGTCTGGAGACCTAGGTGACCAGGCAACAGGTCCGCCTCTTCCAATCCAACGGCCTGGAAACTTTTCATCCAAAGCGCTTCGGACTCTAATACTAAAATGTGCAGGCGCTCCATCTAACTGGAGCCACATTTTTCTTAAAAGCTCCAGAGGTAAATTTTCCAGTAGGTTGTCCAAATTTTCACTTAGAAAATTTTGAAAAATATTACCAGTAAGGTTTTCATCAAAAAAATGGGGCCCTATTATGTGATTCCCAATAATACCACCCCAAACGTTTAGACTCCATCTATGCTGGTTGTCAACAAATCTCACAAAATTAGGATTAGCGTCGGCGTAAAAATGTAAGTTATGCCGGTTTACATGGCCGTTGTTATGAAATGTAGCTTCATCCGTAAACAACACAGTATTAAAAAAGAGGGCATTTTCTTGGATTCGAGCACGACCCCAATTACAGAAATTTATTCTGTTTTCAAAATCTTGTCCTACAAGTGCTTGATTTAGCTGCACGTGATAAGGATGATATTTGTTCTTCGTTAAGATCCTTTTCATAGATGTTCGTCCAATGCGTAAATCGCGACTAATTTCTGCTGTACTGCTATGCGGATCTTCAACTACAGTTGCGAGAACGTCAAACTCATTACTTTCATTAACTGCAGGTTTCCTTCTATTATGTTTTTCGTACTTCACTGCTCCGGTCCTGTCAAATCTGTCCATCACTCTTTGAAAAGATCTTGGATCTGGATGCCTTCTCTCAGGAAATCTCTCTTTGTACACTCGCGATGCAAGCAAACTATTTTTCAAACATTCCCCAAGGATATAAATCATGTCAACCATTTCTTGGATGTTAAGATGCATTATTACTAAGACTAAGAGCCCTTATAACCACACGCACTAAGTCTCAAGAAATCTAATAGATAATTTTTGGTGTAAGATATCAATTGTTCCGTCTGTAAGCCTCGCCACCTACGATTTTTCCAATTCCTACGCGCCATTTACGGAATAATTACAAAATCGCAAATATCTTGAAAACCATCAAAGATAGAACCACATATGCTAAGATAAAAGTGAAGGAGAATTAAATTTCGCATCCACTGATCTGAAACTTATCATACCATCCCATTTGAAAAAAAAAAGTTTTAAGCTTTTCAAATTTGAAAATTTCTAGTCTGTTGATTTACTGCGCTTTTGAAACAGTTATTTTACTGTCTACAAGTACGTTTCATGCTCTTTTCACAACCGAAAACCACATCTTTCTGTATTGCATAGCTTCCGAGATATTCACATTTTTTGTGAGTGCTACAAACGTCAAATTTTCTAAAGATTACTGAATAACTCCAAAAATAGGCTTTGTAGACATAAACTATGGTTAACAAACTGGACCTAAAAATCGATGCTGAATTCAAAAACGTAATAATACACAGGGTGTTCCATTTAAAATAAGGAAGTTGATGCCAACTTCCGGTATATCCGGATGTCTGCCATCTTTGAAATTATTTTCTACAAGTAGACCACTTCAAAAGAAAAGTTTTTTATCCGAAACATTTTCTTCTAATTTAAACGGTATGGCCGCTAGAGAGCACCGCGCCCTTATTGGACCACCCTGTATATGTAATAAATTCATCTTAAAAGAGTTGTACTTATCTACTTGTAGCATGTGTCTTGCGACTAAGGGCCAAATAAAAACTGTCAGTTTGGTAGCTTCCAGTTAACGACAACTGCCAGTTAAATTGTTTATAGTGGTTCTGATGCATGCTTGACTGTAAGGCCCAGTTGCAAAATCGGCAGTTAACTAGAGGTTAAAAGAAAACTAGTGGTTAGTGAACACGTTTCATAATCGGCGGTTTACGTCAAAAGTTCCGGTTGTCGAGTAGTTAAGCAGTTAACCTAAGGATAAAGTATGGGTTATCTCTGACGTTTGTTGTAGTCAACCGATGATACATATGCTTGCTTTGGAGATTATAAGAATGTGCATTTTGTTGTTGACGTCTAAGACTTTGGTGGATTTTGATTATAGTCTGTTGCGACATAAGTCATAAATATGAATACAAAGGTTAGGTTTATTTGTCGAAGGGTTAGGTTGTATTCACACAACACAATTATGGCAGTGCTCTGACACACCTCCGTGTTGCCAACTTAAAGATAAATAAGCCTAACCACTGGTTTCTTTTCTGATACAGAGCGATCCGATAACTACTGGTTAACTTCCATCTATCGGTTAAATGACTACCAGGGGTTACCAATGATTGTGAAACTGGGACTAACATTTAGATGAATCGGTTTAGGTTGGTGAGTGGCAATAAATAGAAAAGGGTAAAATGTATATGTAATAAATTCATCTTAAAAGAGTTGTACTTATCTACTTATAGCACGTGTCTTGCGACTAAGGGCCAGATAAAAACTGTCAGTTTGGTAGCTTCCAGTTAACGACAACTGCCAGTTAAATTGTTTATAGCGGTTCTGATGCATGCTTGACTGTAAGGCCCAGCTGCAAAATCGGCAGTTAACTAGAGGTTAAAAGAAAACTAGTGGTTAGTGAACACGTTTCATAATCGGCGGTTTACGTCAAAAGTTCCGGTTGTCGAGTAGTTAAGAAGTTAACCTAAGGATAAAGTATGGGTTATCTCTGACGTTTGTTGTAGTCAACCGATGATACATACGCTTGCTTTGGAGGTTATAAAAACGTGCATTTTGACATTGACGTCTAAGACGTCGATGGATTTTGATTATAGTCTGTTGCGACATAAGTCATAAATATGAATACAAAGGTTAGGTTTATTTGTCGAAGGGTTAGGTTGTATTCACACAACACAATTATGGCAGTGCTCTGACACACCTCCGTGTTGCCAACTTAAAGATAAATAAGCCTAACCACTGGTTTCTTTTCTGATACAGAGCGATCCGATAACTACTGGTTAACTTCCATCTATCGGTTAAATGACTACCAGGGGTTACCAATGATTGTGAAACTGGGACTAAGATTTAGATGAATCCGTTTAGGTTGGGGACTGGCAATAAACAGAAAAGGGCAAAATGATATGAAGGAACTAATTTTTGTTGTTAGTTCCTAAGAAAATTGTATTTGCCAAATCGCACGTTGATTCAATAGACATAGCCTAAGGTAACTGGACTAATACATGTGTAGCAGAACATACGTACATGAATAAGATGAATTTAGCTTTAATTAGGATCAGTTATTCCGTAATTATATGGCCTTGAGCGAAATATTAAACGTACGCTTAGTCCCTATCAACTCGTGCGACAAAACTGAAAAGAAACAAAAAGGTGTGGCATGGCTCATTCCGGATGATATAATAGTAAAGTCAAATTATGTCAGGTAGAAATTCTGTAATTATATTTCTATATGAGCTATTTGGACCTTTCTCTCTGGCTCCTTTTAACCTTTTCACGTCGATTGAGAAGCCGAAGATACTTTTTATAAAAAGGGTTCCTATGTTGTTACATCATTGCCATCCAATTATATTGAGTCCAAATTTGTTTCCAAAAGAAAAAGTATGTTTGGTTTGAGGAATGAAAAATGAAAATATGACATCCTGAATTGATTTTTCAAAACATACCCTCCCTTTTCAACCTTTGAATCAATCCTGGAAAAGCGTCTTGTCAAATCGAAGTCATTTAGATTTAATGACAATTCAAAACCACCCTTAACTAATTTTCCCTAAAAAATTTTAGTCACAAGCTTGGATTTAGTAACTGAACAACGTAAGAATTAGACTGAATTTTTACTGTAAGCATGCTTTCAACAGAATAACTGATTCTAATGAATGTAATGACATTTTTCCGTCCTTGTAGGCATACTATTCCAAAATTATGCCATTTAGACAATCTTTTCACAAAGTAACCAAAAGTTTTACATATATAGTGAGTACTATTCTGAGGTGAGTTTGTTTTTAACAAAATTCTGATGAATTTTTGTTGATTTATACAGTAACCAAGTTACAGGGACATCACTTAATGGCTATAACTGAAAGTGATGATAAAGTCAACAATGTAAATAGTTATATCTTAAACTAGAACTGATCGTTGGGTTATATATCTACTCTGTTACTTAATGTATCATTCATTTTTTTTCAAACGGCTACAATCTGTATATCATATCTTTTTTTTAGGTGAATTTTATTGTTTGTACTATATGATTTTGAATTGTGAAGGCTTATGTATTTCCGTCCAATAAATAATAAGATTTATGTTATTAGTTTTGTAAAACAAATGAAATTGTAAAAAGTTCAATGCAAAATGCTATAATATTATAGTTTTGAGATGTATAGGTAGATCAACATTCCTTGTGAGCCACTTTTGTTAACTTGTAGATATTGTTTTATGGTTTGGTAGTGATCATTTAGAAAGAATGGCGAAAAAATCACCGTTATCATATCGATAAAAAATCAGTTGTTTCTAACAGAATGTAATTTCTAGATATGTGCCTTGTTGAAAAAATACGTACAAGCAAGGCCTAAAAATAATGTTTTGTATATGGAGTTTGGATAAAAAGTTTATTATTATCCAAGCCCTTCTGTGTTTATTAAACAAAAATTTGATATGTTTACCTTATACAAAAGATGTTATTTATATTGATAGAAGCCTGGATTATATAATGTGATGGAAGTATTTATAAAAGTTGGTCTCAAAACTTTCGTTATTTGAACTAAAAGGTTGCGTTACAGCCTGAATAAAAAATAAACTTAAAATAATTCATCCTGCTATTATTGACAATTAATTAGGTTGTTGAGAGATGGATGTTAAGTTAAAATATCTAACTGCATTGACAGGTGTCAATACTAGCTGATTGAAGCAAGACTTTTCAAGCAAAAAAGAAAACAATTCTTAAAAGAATCTCTTTCATCAAAATTGTCAATTATGGTACATTAGCGAAATTTTGAATATAGTTAGGCGTGTATTGTTACATTTATTTCTGTAAATAATCAGATATATATTGATATTTTTATATTATGTTAATACGATCATTTTTATTGAAAATATATCTTATAGTGGTTTTGTAATTTTATTCATGTTGACATACCTTGTGATAATATACATTAAACAACATTGGCTGCGATTTTTCTGTTCATCACATAAAAAATTACCTGCTGTTTCTTGGTTTTCCTAGAACTGTAATCTCAGTAACCGCTGCATGGATTGCGATGAAATATGGGTAGAGCGGTATACTGTGAGGTAGTAGTAGGTAATGCTGCAATATTTTTGAAAATCAGTGCTTGAGCGGTGAAGTAATTAGCAAAAAAAAGATTAAAATTTCCTCAGCTTCGTTTTAAATGTTTTAGGGACTCCTGATCGTTTTTTTTAAATTTTTGAAAATTCATAATAGGCTGTACCTACATTGACCTATGAAAGAAAAACCTAGCGGCATAATACAGTTTTTTAGGATATCCGAACATTGCCTTGTCAACTACAAAAAAGAAGCGACGAGTACTGCTTTAGATAGTTTGTATTCTGTAACTTGAAAATTATTGAATGGATTTTAATGAAACTTTGACAGTATTATTATCGTGGAGAGGTTGGGAAACACATATGATTAGCGATATGCTGTGAGGTCATAACAGGTAATGCTGCTATAATTTTGAAAATCTCCATGGGCGGCGGAGTAATGAGCAAAAAAAATCATAATTCATCAAACTTAGTTTGTAGGTGTCTTAGGGGTTCTTGATCATTTTCTGCTTTTCAAAAAAAACTTTGTATTCATAATAGGCTGACTATTGCTCTATGAAAGAAAGACCTAGTGGCATAATACACTTTTTTTTAGGTCGTCCGAACATTGCCTTGTCTGTTACCAAAGGACTTTTCTGTTGTATACACACTTTGCTTTACATCGTTCTATATTATGCATTTTGTAAGTTATTGAATTGATTTTAATGGAATTTTGACAGTATTATTACCGTGGAGAGGTTGGGAAACACATACATATAGTTTTATAAATTCGTGTCAACGGCGGCGTAGCAATAATAAGAAACTGAAAATATAAAAACACTCAAACTTCGTTTTTTGATGTGTCCACTTCTTTATTGGGATGGTGTGGACAAAGGAACTCCATACTTTTTGTTAGCAGACTTTTTTGACACAATGTGTCAAATTTTAACCTGTTTTACAGATCCTTGATCTTAAGGACATCTGAATTAGAGTCATAGGGGATTAGGGAACATGAATGATTCTTTTGACCAGGATAACTTACTCTCTATGCCTGTCCCTCCTTAAAAAAACGCAGAACGACGACCATGGCTTCCTAACCTGTAAATATCGAGCAAGCAGAAAATTTCCTCAACCTATTTCCAGTGTACACTTTTATTCTTTATATTTTACACACTTCATAAGGCTTGATCGCCGTTATTTAATCTGAACACATAAAAAACGTACGATTATTTATATAAAAATATAAGATCGATATGTGTATATTATACAGTTTTCACGTTTGTCTCCATCATATGTCCCAGTGAAAGTAGAAACGACATGCTTCAAAATAGTTGAATCACTTGTTTTAGCTAAATCTATCACTGGACTATTTCGTAGGTACGCTAGAAATCAGTTCTCTTCTCTTATAAACAGGACCAGCTTGTGTACCGCTGATCTTTTCCGGACTCTTGCACTGAGCAGGGGTGGATTCTAGAAACTCCGAATCAGGGATGTGAGTCGTTTGGTGCCTGGAATCCGTGTATCTTCTTTTCACGTATTTCTTCTTTTCCCTGTCACTCGAAGAACTCACTGGTGCTGCAGGCGCAGCCTTTGGCTTCCCAGGATCGGTCTTGGAGATCTTTTCGAAATCCGCTGTCCTGGACTTCATCACAGCGCTGCCAATGTTGCTTATGCTGGGGTTGATCCTTGGCTCTCTCTCCGGCATAGGAAAACCCATATGGGTTTTCTTGTACCTAAAACGTTAGATTTTTGAGCATCGTGTCTGGGTACTAACTAACAGCGAGTGGGAAGTGCTATTCGAATTTACTTTGACAACACTAAAAGGCAAAAATAAAACAAAAACGGCTATTTAATAAGACCTCGGTTGGACTCTACATCACGACAATGCTCAGGCTCATAGATCAGGGGTTTGTCAACGAAAAATTGAAGAATTAGTGGTGAAAATAGGGAACTTGACAAACATTTAAATTCGGGAACATGTACCTAATCTTATCTTCCAAGAAACATTTCAGCAGCCTATTGGCTTCACAGAGGTTTTAAATAGGTATTAAGGTGCATTTGATAAGAGTTGTGTTTAATGACTGAATTTACTATGGCCAAATACACTACAAAACCACATTATCCTATCAACCAAAAATCAATTTACGTATTAAATTACAGCTGTCTTAAGACCTACTGGCTTTAAGAAACCTTACAGGTAAGCCTAATGGTGCTAAATATTTGAAGTCAGATACTCAATAAAGCCGCCTAAAAACTACAAGTCAAATAGGCACAACTTCCTTCAAATTTGTTAATTTCAAAATATAATATGAACATTAAAAATGGATCTGAAACTCAGTATGTGGTGCCAGATAAAAAAAAATGTCATTTTAAAAGCTGTGATGCACAAAACCACAAAATGATCAGTTTTACTTCCCACACCGATAGTTGAGTAGAGTATTGTGATCGCTAAAATTTTCGATTTTGAGTTAATACTCTTTTTGGGCGTTTCATTATATCTACATAACGAAAATCCACGTTACTCATTTCCGTCGGTCTGTCTGTCGGTCTGTCGTTCTGTCTGTCTGCCTGTCTGTCTGTTGGCGTTTTCTACCCTCGTAATCTCAGTAATCGCTGCAAGGATTGTGATGAAATTTGGGCAGCGATATGCTGTGGGGTCGTAGTAGGTAATGTTTCGATTATTTTGAAACTCAGTGCATTAGTGGCGAAGTAACAAGCAGAAACAGAAACTATACCATCGACATGCAGGAGTTTTAAGGTGGTTTTAAGGACATCCTGGAAATACTCCAATTCATTTGCCAAACCAAGTACTCCACAACCAAAAATCTTAGTGTAATGTCAGAAGCCTAGGTTCATTTTTGCAAACGTTTATCAAAGTCTAAAAACCGGCATTTTATAGCTTAAGGCATACTCTTAAAGATAGGTAACCCTTTATTTATTTACAACTTTTATTTGTCCATAAATTTCACGTACAAAACAGTTAGGCTTTGTTTTTATAGGTAAATATCACCCAAAGGGTTACGAGACAATCTGATAAAGTATTTATTAGGTGTTTTCACTATCGAACTTTTGCATAGTGACAACAGACAGTATTCGAAGTATTTTTGAGCACTTTTCTCAATACCAAAAGCTTCAAATATTTATATACCTTACAAAAATAGATTTACAAGTCCACCAGATACGTCAACAAGCGTTTATGTCTTCTCTCCGCAAGCTCCTTCCCATCAGTATGATTGGGGAGAACGTCATATCAGCAATGCGCTGTGATACTTTGTGACCTCAACGGATGCGGCGCCTAAAAGGTCTTTTTGAAGGAACTTTGAAGGCTTATAACAATGCTACTTTTAACTTTAAGGAATAGTTATTGGGAAATGATTGTTTTAGGTATAACTGAACTATACTATTGATACAAAAAGACATCGGCAAGTTCCCTATTATGGGTGACCCCCCTACTCTCCCGACCTTGCTCCATGTGATTTACATTTTTTCTTCAGTCAAAAAGGAATTTAGAGGTTGAAGGTTTGAGTCGGATTTAGAAATCAAGAACGTTGATGGGTATTCTAAACAAACTACTAAGAAATGTTTATGAGAAGCTTATAAGAAGTGGGATACGTGGATTGAGGAGAATAGAGAGCAATTTTAAGCTTGTAAACAAGTATTTCATTGCTATAATAATTGTTATTTTCTGATCTACACTCGTAAGAAGTATACAGGGTGGGCCAATAGTGCGTGGACGGAGGATTGTGGGCTTACTAAAAAATATTTCAAAAATCTGTTACTTGACCATGGTAGGGACCCTTGAGGGCTATAACGTAAAAATATTTTCACTTAAATTTTGACGTTTATACAGGGTGATTCATATCAAACTTACATTTTTTTGAATAGAACCCCCTATATATTATTGCGTATTTGGATTCCTTGGTCAATTCTAGTGTGACTTTATGTATCATACATGGAACCTTAAACGGACCGTTTAGGCGCAAATCACCATTTGTGGAATAAGTAGGTATCAGAAAAAAATTGAATACCGCAGCGATTATAAAAAAAAGTCAGAGCTAACATGTTGTAAGGAATTTTCATAATCTTGCCTCGTTGCTCTAGTTAGTTTGCATCTTTCTACTGAGTTAGTTGCTTTCTTCCATATTAACGAGCTTTTGTTTATTTTTCATGGCCTGCTAGGTTGCTTGCATGGAGGAAAATTGAAAAACACCGATTTGGCTGAAAATTTGAAATAAATAATGAAAACCAAAAAAGACTGATATCAAGAATGCTATATCGTTCGAAAGGTAATCAAATTTTACATTTGATTCTTTAAACCAAAATAGGCATTCCCATTTGAAAAAATCAAGTTATCTGTGATTGAAGTTCCCTTAATTTATCCTCTGACTTCTCCAAGTACAAAAAGAGTTCAAATTTAGCCGTCTGACCTAAGATGACGCATTTCATGCTTAGTCGTACCGCAAAGTCAAGGCCTTCTAAGTTTTATAATCGCTGCGATATTTAATTCTTTTCTGATACCTACGTATACCAAAAATGGTGATTTGCTCCTAAACGGTTCGTTTAAGGTTCCATGTGTGATAAATAAAGTCACACTAGAATTGACCAAGGAATTCAGGTATGCAATAATATGTAGGGCATTTCATTCAAAAAAATGTAAGTTTGATATGAATCACCCTGTATAAACGTCAAAATTTAAGTGAAAATATTTTTACGTTATAGCCCTCAAGAGTCCCTACCATGGTCGAGTGACAGATTTTTGAAATATTTTTTAGTAAGCCCACAATCCTCCATCCACGCACTATTGGCCCACCCTGTATTGTTGACCTCAACACCTACCCAGAGTCACTCGACGTCGACTGGGTCTTCTGAAGAGCAGATGACGCTTCGCTGGCGATATTACTGACCCTTGGAGCCCTGGACAGACCTCTTTGAACGTGCGGTTCGTCAGGTATGTAATTGGCGGTGGTAGTGGTACTATCAGGCGAAGTAGGTGGACTACATCCCCAAGATGGCGGACTATGGATGCCACCGGTGTCCACGACGCTTGAGATGGACGAGGGCGTGTTCTGGATGGAACTGGAACAAGCCGTCGACGAACCGATGGCAGAGTCGTAGCCATGGATCAAGGATATCGAGCCTGTGATAGGCTGGATCGAAGCGATAGAGGACTCGCTGCCTGTCGAGTAGTTCCTGCTGCGTCTAGGTGGCACTGCTGGGGCTTGCTTCACGGTATCGTCCTCGATGTAAGGAATGTCTTCATTGTCGACGGTGTACGAGGCAACCTACAAAAAATGAAGTCAAGTTGATTGACTCAGTACTTCCCACACATTCCGATGATACCAGTTTTATTATTTTCCCACTGCATGAAACTATAGTCTAGATGCCCCTGCAACCAAATCATCGCTCGCCCGACCGCAAAAAAAAAGTGTTTTATTCCACTAGACGCTTCTTTCACGGGTCAATGGACAATCTATTATGAATACAACCATTTTTTTGTTTTACAAACTACCAACCCCGAACTACCCCAATTTCACCCCCAACCAAAAAAAACATTTAAAATGATCAGGAACCCCTAAAGCGTCTAAAACGAAGTTTGAGGTGTTTTTTATTATTACCGCGCCGCTACTGAAACGATTTCTAAAAACCATACTTGCTTTCCATACTTGTCGCGGTAATAAATCTGTGTCAAAATGTCATTAAACTCAATTCAAAAGTTTGCACGTACACAATACAGAACGATCCAAAGCAATACCCGTATGTATTTTGTATGCATCAGAAAGCAAGTCCCTTGGTTTTTGTAATCGGCAAGGCAATGTTCGGATGGACCAAAAACGTGAATTATGCCGCTAGGTCTTTCTTTCACAGGTCAACGGGCAGCCTATTATGAATATAAAAAAATTTGAGTTCTAAAAACGAAGTTTTGAGCTGTTTTCATATTTTTAGTTTTTTTAATATTGCTGCGCCGCCACTGAGACGATTTCTAAAAATCAGACGCGTTTTCCATCCTTGCCAAAGTAGTAATACTGTGCCGAAATTTCATTAACATCAATTCAGTAATTTCCACATTATAAAATACAGAACGATCTAAAGCAATACTCGTATGTATATGTTAGGAGCAAACACCGATTTCGGCCAATGGACGGAAAATATGGTCAAAACGCGTTTTGGCAACTACCGTTTTGCCAATGTCCGAATTATCGCTTTCCGGCTGTTCAATGTAGCCCAGAACGCGTTTTGGGCCAACTACGATTGCCAGAACACGCCGTGTTGTGTTACAATATTTCCTCTGGAGCTTAGAATCCATGAATGAAATAAATAAAAGCACTTGTAGATTTTAGGTCCGTGAAAAAAAAACTGAAAGAAACATACCTCACAATCTCTTATGTCCAGCTCCCACATGAGCGGAATGAATAATGTCAAATAACTCGTGGGTCATGCAAAAATAACGCAGTTCTGCTGTTTCGTCTGTCCTTCTTTCAATTAGCTTTTCGATATCGCCAATCTTTAAAATATCATACCTTTTCAATCGTCGTCTTTGTTTCGAAGATATTGTGTCACCGTTACTTTTATACAAGCTTTTGCCGCCTTTACCTTGTGAGTGTTTGGTCGTATCTTTCTCTTGTACAAATATTACTACGATCACTGCTACCACTTACATATGACTTTTTGCAGTTCGTCATTAAAACATAACCTTAGGTCTTCTATGGCACTCTCTAGCTACTGTCTAAAGCCTAATTCAGATGCACACGACATCCGACCAGACGACGGTACGAAACTTTTCCTATATTGGCTGAAATACTCAAAATGATGTCAAATCAAAATATTTCAAGCAATAGGAACAGTATCGTACCGTAGTATCGTCGGATGTCGTATGCATCTGAATTAAGCTTAACCCGCACAAAGATCAAATACTTAAATGAATACACTAGCTCCAAAAGCCCAGAGGTATCGCTTACAAGCTGAGACACGCACAAAATCCACGACGCGTTATGGCAATCGCAGTAGAACAGGACGCG
Source organism: Callosobruchus maculatus (assembly GCA_951848785.1). NCBI lineage: Eukaryota > Metazoa > Arthropoda > Insecta > Coleoptera > Chrysomelidae > Callosobruchus > Callosobruchus maculatus. The sequence continues at coordinate 681,324 of CATOUR010000262.1, forward strand.
TTTTGGCAATCGTAGTTGACCCAAAACGCGTTCCGGGCTACATTAAACAGTCGGAAAGCAATAATTCGGACATTGGCAAAATGGTAGCAGCCAAAACGCGTTTTGACCATATTTTCCGTCCATTGGCCGAAATCGGTGTTTGCTCCTAACATATACATCGGAAAATTCTGTCTCTTGGTTCCTGTAACACATAAGGCAATGTTCGGATGGACCTAAAAAAGTGTATTATACCGCTAGGATTTTCTCTCTCATGTCAGTGGACAGTAGTAATAAGGGATATGGCGAAATTATTGCGAAAATTTATGAGGATGGCCTTCAGGCCCTCTCATTGGATTTTGAACATGAACCGGATATTCTTTTGTCTGAAGTGGAACATGTTTTCATCAAGTTAAAAACTAGTAAGCTACAGGCATTGATGCTATTTCTGCCGAAACGCTAAAATGTTTGGGTGATGACGGGATCTCCCTTTTATATAATATTTGTTAAAAGGGTCTGGTCCTCCGGTGTTTGGCCAGATGAATGGAGCACATCAATGTTTGTTCCACTTCATAAAAAGGGATCTCCAACAAATCCAGACAATTATCGCCTACTTTCGTTAATCTCTCATGCAAGCAAGGTTCCACTATATATTTTACAATCTCTTTTGGAGGGTTTTATTAGCTGGCAAATTTCTCAGGTGCAGGCAGGTTCTGTAAAAGGACGCGGCACGCGTGAACAGATCTTTAACTTAAGACAAATTATTGAAAAAGCCAGAGAGGATTATTTTCCAATTTTTGGCTGCTTTGTGGACTATTCTAAGGCTTTTGACAATGCAAAGCGGCCTAAATTTTGGGAAATCCTTATCTCTGTGGGAGTTCCTTACCACTTAGTATTTTTCATACAGCAACTCTATGAATCTAGCTCGGCTCGTGTAAAAATTGATGGTAACCTGTCTGGTCAAACAGGAACCAGAAAAGGAATTCATCAGGGATGTGCATTATCTTCGATGTTATTTAACATTTACTCTGAATATGTGATGAGACAGGTATTAGACAACGGAAGCAAAATATCCAACTTAACATTTGCTGACGATACAACCCTTATTGCTGCTTCCCAGGAAGAATTAGTAGCTCTATTAAGCATCTTAAAACAACACAGTGCAGCACATGGTTTTGGTTTTAACTACAATAAGACCAAGGTTATGATCATAGATAGAGAGCACGATAATCATCGAGAAATAAAGTCAGTAGGCCGTTGTGAAGTAGCTCAAAGTTTTGTGTACCTCGGTTCTTTGATCAACAATTCGGGTAGCTGTGAAAATGAGATTCGACGGCGCATTCACCAGGCAAGTGTGGCCATAATAAAGCTTACTAAAATATGGCGTGACCATAGCATCACTAAAGCTACCAAAATGTTGCTGGTTCAGTCTGTTGTGTTTTCCATATTTTTCTATGCCTCGAAAACTTGGACTGGTAAAAAGGCTGATCGAGCTCGCATAGATTCTTTAGAAATGTGGACGTGGAGGAGAATGCCGAGTGTTCCTTATACTGCTCATCGAACTAACGTTTACATACTGGATGAGCTCGGTAATCCAAAGAGACTATCCTCCATAGTGTCGACGAGAATGCTTACATTCTTCAGACAGAAGCGATAATATGGAGAAACTTGTAGTTCAGGGTCAGGCCCCTAGTGGGCGGTGCCGTGGCCGTCCCCACACGCTGACTGGATACGACGAAACTGTTGCTGGATATGAGTATCAAGAGTGCCAATGACCTGACAGTAAATCGCGAACGATGACGAGCTACAGTTCTCAAAACTATTGACACTATTCGTGCCGGCAATACTCTAGCTCTGACTTAATACATTTTACGAGTTCACAACGTGTCTGTTAAGACATTGCGACTATGATGATTAGTTCCTTCAACAATGAAGGTAGGAGGAAAAAGTAGAGCTCAAAAGGAAAATGTAGAAGGAAAAGGCTGCGCTATTTACAATTTTCACAGGATAATTGTACCAAAAAAATGGTTTTCCTGGACTGACCTGTGGGTGAACTGGTATGGTGAGACTGGCTTTGACAATGTTATCTGAGCTGTAGGATCCCCGCCTTTCTTTGACGTCGCACGGTCTGATGTGGGTGATGTCAGAGTCTGTGTGAGCAGAACAACTGCTTTCCAGCGACGAAGACCTGTTCTTGCTGTGATGGTCGTCCTTTTGGCCTCTGAATAAGGATATTATGGTCATTGCGGACGAGGTCAGGGCACTGTCTTCTTGCCTGTCCTTTCTTCTTGTGCTGCGTTCCTTAATGCGGTCTCTATGCCTGCAGCAAAACATATTTATCAGAAATTAGTCTATGAACATTTTTCTATTCATTATTCACAAAAAATTGTGATGCTGAGGTACTAATACATTATTGGTAAATACCGGCTGTTCCAGTATTTCCTTGACACGTGATATTTTCGTAACGAAAAACGTTTCAAGCAAGAACTGAGTGGTACTTTTGAAGGTACTGTAGGGTCTATCATACCATGCATTCAAAACATTTTTTTTACGTCAACCCCCAACTTTTTTTTCAAATAGCACCCCATAGGTTTTCCTACATAAATTATATCCCCATTTTATTTAAAATCTAACTTATTTTTTCCGTAAAATCATAAGCATAAGGCAAATGAAATGATAATTTGTTTGACGCCTGATATTTTTGTAACAAAAACGGATAAAAAGAAAAGTAAGTAGGTTTTTCAAGGGTAGTGAATGACCTATCATTCCTTGCTTATGAATCATTTTTTTCTTACATACACCCCTGCAATCCACCCCTAGCTTGTCCTTTCAAATTTCTTGTGGGGTTGCCTCAAAGAGGTTGTTTTTCAAAATTGTCCAACTAATTTAGAGGTCCTCAAGACAGCCATCCGTAGCGCTTGTCGTAATACTGTTACGACGGAGATGACTAGGGCCGCTTGTACAAGGGAGCCTTTGCGACAGTTTGAAGCTTGTGTTGGAGCCGGAGGAGCACAATTTGAGCACTTGTTATAAACATTTTTTTTATTAGTTGATTCATGATAATAAAAAAAATATTTTCCACACATGTGTTCTAATTAATTTATGCTTCCGATTTCCCATGAAATCCCTTACTTTTGATACCCCTACTGCAACTTATCGTTAATTTTTTTCGTTTAATCCATATTAGATGAAAAAAAAACGAAATTGCAGTAGGGGCATCAAAAGTAAGGCACTACGATAATTAAATTCAAGTAAAGAATTTATTTTTCCAGGCAAAATTGTGGATTGAAATTTGAAAGAACCAGCTAGGGGTGGATTGCAGGGGTTTAAGTAAGAAAAAAATGATTCATAAGCAAGGAATGGTAGGTCATTCACTACCCTTTGAAAAACCTACTTACCTTTCTTTTTTATCCGTTTTTGTTACAAAAATATCAGGCGTCAAACAAATTATCATTTCATTTGCCTTATGCTTACGATTTTACGGAAAAAATAAGTTTGCATATAAAATTAATGGTACCACAAGATTTTAAATAAAATGGGGATATCATTTATGTAGGAAAACCTAAGGGGTGCTATTTGAAAAAAAAAGTTGGGGGTGAGTTTAAGGGGTTGACGTACAAAAAAAAAATGTTTTGAATGGATGGTATGATAGACCCTAGAGTATCTTCAAAAGTACCACTCAGTTCTTGCTTGAACGGTTTTTCGTTACGAAAATATCACGTGTCAAGGAAATTCTGGGACACCCGGTATAAAGATGACAACGGGGATTAGACGCTTGAGCTCCCGGTGTGCTCAGTTGTCTTATCAATGCAAGAACCTATTCTTTCTCGCTACGTTGGGATTATTGAACACCCAGTTCTGAGAGATCCTTGGGAGAAGTACAAGACGCCTAAGGGATCCTAAGTGTTGGATGCAGAATACTAACTGCTACTTAGCTACTATTACCAGGGCTTTAAAGCCTCTAAAACTAAACAAAAATAAAATCCACTATAAGCCTAGGTGGAAAAGTTACCAGAATAGTCGACAAATTCATACAAATGTCAACTTATTACTTTTTCTTAGCACACTTTATGAAGAAGCAATTTTCCTTCCTTCTCTTTTTCTCCATTGCATGCATTTCAGGTCATATATGTAATTTGCAACCAAAAAGTCACCACTATGCTTTGCTTACCTCATCCTCATCCTTGGACCTGTTGCAGTGGCTTCGTGTAGGAATTCTTCTCTGGAATACGTCTTCTTCTGCTCTGTCAGCTTATTTTCCTCCAGGTTACATTCACCCAGTTGAGTGTCAAATGTCAATGACACTGGGCTCCAAGGCGCCGAGCTGGTTTCACTCTCCAGTTCATCTAGGGACCTACAAAAGAAGACAGAGCATCTTATATGATAGGCATCCGAGGGATCTGATGTTTTTTTTCATTCCCAATGAGTACCTAATCCAATAACAGTTTTTCAGGAAGTAGCTTAAAAAAGTAAAGTCGTTATTTGACTCCCTATCAGGACGAAAACTTGTGTCGGGTATAGTTTGATGACCCTAATTGCAAATTCTACGGTTTTTTAAGTTTCAACCTTAGATAACGAACATCAAACATTTTCAGATCCCCAGATCTTCCAGTTTACCCCAAAAAATCTAAAATCGTTATTTCGATTCCAATCAGAACGAAAACTCGTGTCGGGTATAGTTTTAGGGCGCTTATTACAAATTCGACTATCGTTTTAGGTTTCAGCTTCAGGTAACGAACATCGAAAATTATCAGGCCCTCAAATCTTCAAGTTCACCCCAAAAACTAAAATCGTTATCTGACTTCCTATCAGGGTGAAAACTCGTGTCGTGTATAGTTTGAGGGAGCTTATTACAAATTCGGTTGTTGTTTCAAGTTTCAGCATCAGGTAATGAATATCAAAAATTTTCGAGCCCTCAGATCTTCAAGTTCATACCCAAAAAATCTAAAATCGTTATCTGACTTACTATCAGGGTGAAAACTCGTGTCGTGTATAGTTTGAGGGAGCTTATTACAAATTCGGTTGTTGTTTCAAGTTTCAGCATCAGGTAACGAATATGAAGAATGTTGATATCCTCAGATCTTCAAGTTCGCCCCCAAAAAATCTAAAATCGTTATCCGACTTCCTATCAGGGTGAAAGCTCGTGTCGTGTATAGTTTGAGGTAGCTTATTACAAATTTGGCTGTTGTTTCAAGTTTCAGCATCAGGTAATGAATATTAGCAATTTTCAAACCCTCAGATCTCCAAGTTCATCCCCAAAAAATCTAAAATCGTTATCTGACTTCCTATCAGGGCAAAAACTCGTGTAGTGTATAGTTTGAGGGAGCTTACTACAAATTCGGCTGTTGTTTCAAGTTTCAGCATCAGGTAACGACTACGAAAAATGTTCGTATCCTCAGATCTTCAAGTTCGCCCCAAAAAATCTAAAATCGTTATCTGACCTCTTATCAGGGTGAAAACTCGTGTCGTGTATAGCTTGAGGGAGCTTATTACAAATTCGGCTGTTGTTTCAAGTTTCAGCATCAGATAACGGATATCAAAAATTTTCAAACCCTCAGATCTTCAAGTACACCCCAAAAATCTAAAAACGTAATCTGGCTTCCTATCAGGAGGAAGAATCGTGTCGTGTATAGTTTAAGGGCGCTAATTACAAATTCGGTCGTTGTTTTGATTTACAGCCTCACGTAACGAATATTAAAAATTTTCAGACCCTCAGATCTCCAAGTTCACCCTCAAAACCCAAAAACGTTATTTAGCTTCTTATCAGGATGAAAACTCATGACACCTATAGTTCAAATATAAACCACAATCATATATCAAACAATTCAGGAACATAAATTATAAAAATATTAAAGACACGCTTGAGAAAGTATGGTAGAGCTGTGCATTTACAAACTAGACGATTTTCTATAGGGAGTATTCCTTCATCACCTAATATTATATTTTTTATACTTATTTTTTTTCTGTTACTATTCCTATTCCTATATTAAAATACAATGTACTTTGTGCACCGAGAAAATAAATTATAATAATAATAATAATACTACAGACTTTATTGAAGTATACAGAGATACACTCCAAATGGCGGAGTTCACTAAAATAGTGCTCTTCCACTCAACCATAATCTTATGTTGAAAAATAAATTGAGGATTTTTCCAAAATTGATTATTACTCACTCGTCAGCTGCCGCGACTGCATCCTTCTTGCTCAACAGTTGATCCAGAACTTCAGGATGTGAATCCATCATATGAACGTAGACTTCGTCCAGCAGTTCAGCAGAAACGTTGAAGATGGCCTTGTAATGGTCGATCAATGTCCGTACGATGTTGATGATGTCGATCCTGTCTTCTGGCCGATCTGAAGACCCCTCTTTGGCGCCTGGTTTGATGCAGTGCAGAATATTGGGCGCGAAGACTGTCGCCAAGTTGTTGGAGTCCATTTTGTTACCGGATACAGGGTTCCCTAAAATGATTGTGTAGTTAAGGGGGTGATGTGGAAAAGTAAAAACCATTTGTGATGATGGCAGTGCTTGCTCAATTTTTTTCTGCCCACGTGGAGTAAAGATAGACTTTGAAAATGATCCCTTTGAAAAGAGCTCATTTAAATCTCTTAAACCTCCCGCCTAAGAAATCAACCAAGCAAAAGGGATTTTTATGCCGGATATGTAGATAGGATGTGACTATTTTAATTTGAATTGAACGTAGATTCAAGGTTGTCACGTTGCTAATATTTTGCATAGTCTTTCTGTGAAGGATGTAAAGTTTATTTTATGTATATTTAGTTTCCTTTTTTTGCAGACTATAAATGTTATATTGCATCGTTATGTAATTAGCAGTTTACTCTGAGAATGTTTCATAGCTACTTTTCATATTTTTACTCGTCATTCGGCAACACTCGTCTTTAACAGCCTGTCACTAGTGTCATGCATACATAACCTCCCCTAGTGTCACGACTGTCACGGTATCTCATTTAACCAAGATAGATCATGAAATGATGTAAACAAACATCTGTCAATATCAATACGAAGCGGAGGTTATGTCTGTAGATGGAGAAAAGACAAGGTACAGTCACATTCTAAGGATAGCTCCACGAAAGACTCACGCTTAGATTTATTACGTCACAGCTTTGGCGCAAAATTTTATGTTTGAACTTTGCAGGTGGTTTTAATCCACTTCGCGTTCACAGTAAAAAGTAAAAATGTTAGTTACATGATTTTTGGGGACGTAGCATCAATATTCCGTCATAAAATTTTGTTCGGAAAATAATGGCTGCAGTAAACGGACTGCTGTCAAATCTGACAAATAGACCATATATACCAATAGAGCTTCGAAAGATCGGCTATTGCTTCAAATGCACGAGGAGCTCAAAACAACAACTTTAATCATTTGTTTCACAGAAAGATCGGAAAAATGAAGGGTACCGGCTGGATTCGAACCGGCGTCTCCGGCATTCTAGGCCGACGCGTTACCAACTACACTACGGTCCCCCATGATGATCTCTCTGGATGACTCAAACACATGGTTCGCAGAGAGATATGGGGGGTGGTGGGTGTCGGCGGAGTCGACACCATGTCGTCGGCGCTGTATATCGGCTATGGTACGGGTCACCGTAGCATAGTTGGTAACGCGCTGGCCTAGAATGCCGGAGACGCTGGCTCGAACCCAGCCCGTACCCTTTATTTTTCCGATTTTTCTGTGAACCAAATGATTGGAATTATCTCTCCCTTGCGGAGTAAGCAAGCACCTTTCATTCCAAGAACTTCAATGTTTTTAAGTGTCTATTTCTGCTTCTTATGACGGCGTCTCCTTTCGAAGGTTGGCGATCCAAATAGCTAACGTAGTCCCAGATATGGCCATGCGAAAAATGTCAAAAGATGAGCAACCAAAACAACGTCAGATGTTCTTCAACTAAGAATTTAGGGCGTCTGCAGACAGACATTTTGCCTTGGACCTCTCCTTCTATAACAATCAGTAATCAATAAAAATGTTTTTTGATGAGTGATAGGCAACACATTTTAAGCAGTGACTTTTTCTGATACTAGCTAGAAAAAACTTTTAAGAAGTCACTATGGAAATTAAAAACTCTTTTTAGGTGCAGGGTGCAGCTGCGGCCTCAGCCATCTCTGGTAGTTTTTTTATTTAAAACTTTGTGCCCCCCTTCAAAAAATTCAGGAACCGCCACTGATTATTCTAAGCAGTAAAAAATATTTCAATTATTGCTTGATTATTGAGAAAATTGAAGTCAAGTTGATTGACGCAGTACTTCCCACACATTACGCTGATACCAGGTTATTATTTTCCCATAGCATGAAGCTTTAGTATAAGATCCCTTGCAACCAAATAATCGTCAGCCCCCCCCCCCCCTAAAATTATCTCATGCCGCTAGGTCTTTCCTTCACAGGTCAATGGACAGCCTATTATCGATACTACAAACTTCTAGTTTTACAACCCCCTACCCCCCAACCACCTCACTTTCACCCCCACCCAAAGAACTGGTAGGAAATGATCAGGAACCCCTAAAACATCTAAAAACCGAATTTGAGTTGTTTTCATACTTTTCGTTCTTTGATTATTGCTCACCACGGTAACAATATACTGTGTCAACATTTCATTAGAATCAATTTAATAGCGTCCACGCTACAAAATACAAAAAGATTTAAGCCGCAATAAATTCTCGTATTTATACAGAAAATTCAAAGTCCCTTAGTTTCCGTAATAGGCTAGGCAATGTTCGGATGGACCTAAAAAGACGATTTGTGTCGCTAGATCTTCTTTCACAGCTTAGGGGACAGCCTATTATGAGTACAAGAAATTTGTTAGTTTTTCAACCCCCAACCCCCCAACCACCCCAATTTCACCCCACCCAAAAAAACGCAGAAAATGATCAGGAACCTCTAAAACGCTTAATAACGAAGTTTGAGCTGTTTTTATATTTTTAGTTTCTTTATTATTTCTGCGCCGCCACTGGCACGATTTATAAAAACCATACGCGTTTTCCATCTTCGCCACGGTATGAAATACCGTGACAAAATTTCATTAAAGTCAATTCAACAGTTTCCTCGTTACACAATATAGAACGATCTAAAGCAATACTCTCGTATGTTTACATCAGAAAAAATTCCTTTGCTCTCTGTAATAATCAAGGCAATGTTCGGATAGACCTAAAAAAGTTATTTACGTCGCCAGGTCTTCCTTCATAGGTCAGTGGACAGTCTATTATGAAAGCAACAAATTTTTTTTACACCCCCCCACCCCCCGGCCACCCCAATTTCAGCCCCACCCAAAAAAAAAGTAGAAAGTGATCAGGGACCCCTAAAATGCCTAAAAACGAAGTTTCAGCAATATTATATTGTTTTTTGCTAATTACTCCGCCGCCTGTGCACCGATTTTCAAAATTATAGGAACATTACCTACTACGACCCCACAGCTGCCCAAATTTCATCAGAATCCATGCAGCGGTTGCTGAGATTACGAGACTAGAAGAAAGCGACAGAAAGACCGACACACAGACAGACAGACAGACCGACAGAAATGAGTGACGAGGATTTTCATTATGTAGACATCATAAAACGCCCTAAAAGTGTATTATCTCAAAATCGAAAATTTTTGCGACCACAATACTCCTATCGGTGTGGGAAGTAAAAGCATGCATCTAACATTATAGTGTAGCTAAACTCGGCCATATGTATTTAACATATTAGCCTTTTATTTCTGTGCTTCAATTTTCTGATAATGAAAGCCTCAACTTTCACAGCACGCTTTGTAGCAAATGATATTACCATGGGTAACTAGAATTGACTGAAATTGAAAAATATAAACGAAGCAAAAGCGTGCCTTTTGTTTCTGCCAGTGACGCATTCTATTTGGGCTCGATTTATGATTAAAATGATAAATCGAAAGCCGTGTACTGAACAAATTCCAAAAATATCATGCGATAAGTCAACCTGAAACATTTCAACGTTGCTGCATCGCTGCAGCGGATGACGTAAACGTCATTAGTGGGAGTACATTCCGAATATATCCCTATTTTAGACTGGGCCTCGGGGGTGGATATATCGGCAAAATGTCAAACACGTGATGAAGCGTAGATGATTGATTCTCAGCTATTGTAATGCATATTCTGCTAGTAATTAGCTTTATTACAGTGTGTTTCGCATCTGACTGGACAAAATTCCATGCTACATATTAGCACACTCTGCTGGACGGCTTCGTAATATGGCACCTCAAAACGTTCCCATTTTTTGGCGTTTGTAACATGATTTGCGTTATCAAAATATTTTAGGGGTATTCATTTTTGACTGTTTTTTTCATTTTTGAGGTTTTTCGTGACAATAAAAAAGACGGCAAAATCAGTCGTGTCATATCACAGCACACTTTATGTTCTAGAATGGCAACCACGGCTATAGCCGTCTGATCAGTGTAATCGTAAAACACATCTTGTGGGAAGAAAAGGACAATTTTCGAGACAAAAGCTAAAACAAAAACAACATTTTATTGTATCAAATTTATAAACAAAAATGCATCTCTCAGAATATATGTATATATGTATAAAAACAAAAAATCAAATTTATTAACAAACAAAGGTATCCCTGAACAAAACAAAATTTAAGCACAAATTTATGTTTGACGCCACTCTTCAAAGCAGTCTGGACACAAAGCAGATTTATTTTCACAACCCTTGGATCTCTAGCTAGTTTCTTTGCGTTTTCCAGACTTGAAACATTGTTTGCATCTAAGAAAATGTGATTTTATTTTATGATCCTCTGGTAGGGGCAGCTTCTCTGGAAAATGTCTCACACGTGCTTCGAGTTTTGTATTGATATGAAACAATATATTCTATATGTATAATAGGTGGACGACGAATATCTGTTTAGGATGAAAATATCTGGTCACCTACCTCCCATCAGTACTGAAAACATGAAAATCAAACAAAAACACACTACACACTTGCAATATGGCAGCTATACACGTGGTCAATGCATCGCATTGGAGGTTATGGACGGTTATAGCCGTCGTGCCGTTTTACCCATGCACCTTAAAACATGGGATAGCGTCTAGTGGGTTAGAATTTGGCAATATCAGAGATGACGAGCTTCACGTTACCGCACTAACATTGCTTAACAAGGCAAGTATACCGACATTCTGATGGTCGTCGCCGTTCTGCCGGAACAAGCAGATAATTTTTTGAGCGTATCACGATCACTCCCCGCAAACGGCTATAGCCGTTGTGTCCAACAACGTGTTAGTATGCCGATATAACCGCATCGGACGCAGATAGACCATAGCCTTAAAATCACCTACCACCCACCTCCATTCTTTAGAACACCCGTTCCTCAGGGTTGCCAGGTGTGATGATTTTCCGACAAAATCGTAGCCTGGCTATGTCTAACTTCGATTTCATTTGTTTTCCTCTTAAAAATAAGGGCTTTCAGTACGAAGCGGTAATATTGTCTGTTGTTCTACAATGGACACTTTGACCATAGCAATTCTCCAAGGGGAGAGGGCAGGAAAGTAAATTGGTCGACTTTCGTTATCGTTATTTGGCATCATTAGGTCTGTTTTTACAGCAATCACAAACTAGTCAGCGTCAATTTGATTGGCCAGTACTAGTCAGAAATAGTTTGACAACTGCAATGGGGAATACTGATTGGCTCTGACTGGTTTGTGATTCTCTGCAAAAACAGACCTATTTAGCTATTTTGTATTACTGCTGTGGTGATCCGGAACGCGCTCCTGGCTGCCATACGTTAGAACGCACCTTTAGGTGTCAGGCGGCCGAAGTTTGACATGGACGACAGTGAAAGATGATAGAAAATAAAAGCGATTCAAATTTGTTAATTGTTATAATATAAGTGTGTGAGTGTAGTCATTTGATGAAGTTCAGATAAGTAATTTATTTTATTATTACTACATCATATATCGTTCAAATATTTTGATATTTTTCAGATCATGAGTGACTTTTCATAGAGCAAAAATTCCTTTCATTCTGTGATGCCTTTTGTTTTTGCTTTTTCACTTGGCAGTCCTTGGAGACTCGTTGCCATAGTTTTGTTTAATTATTAGGGGTGGCATTATTTTTGGGAGGTATTGTGTCTTTTCAGTTTGTATTATTAACTAATGTGGTCTGGCTGCAATATTTAAAGTGTCTCACAACGTATACTCTACATCCGGCTTTTAAGACGACTTTATATGGTGTTGGATCTCTGCTTTTCGTCTACACTAGGTTTTAGGTCCTGAGGGATTGCAGGCTGGTGGTGAGCAGAGACAACTTTGTCTTATTTAGGTGTATCTATTTCAACCTTTACTGATCCTCTTTATTTATATATGATATTTATTTTATGGTTGCGGAAACCGTGGCGACTGGCTGGGACAGCCTAGTCATTTTATCGAAGGTGGTAAGTGGGATGAATCACGTGTACCACGAACTATACGGTTTCCTCTAACCAGCCCTTTTATGTGTTGTTTATTGTTTATATTTATTTATTGATCTATTTATATGCTTATATACCATGCTTGCTATGCTGCTATGCTTGCTATACTATGCTTATATTTTAGATATCCTATTCCAATTACATCCTTTGTTTACCCCTTAATGTGTTGGTTATATTTATTTATTCATATATGCACATCCTATCCATATTTCTCTCCCTGACGTTGAATAGAGATCTAGCCTACCATGGAGTATTATTATTTATCATTTAGATTGTGAATGTTTATAACCATTACTTTATTATACAAATATCAATAATAAGAGCCAGTTTACCACTATTATAAAGACATTTTTTGAATCGTATATTTCAACATATCCCTATAAATATTTCACCAGTAAAATATATGAAATACAAGGCACTTCTTATTTAATAAATACAAAAATCAAGTAATAAAACCATACCATAAACACTCAGCACTCATGATTAATAAATACAAAACAAATGTTAAGAAACCAATAATAAAAAAACCATGTAACATTTCTATGTTTTGATTTCATTCTCTCTGAGTTGGTACACATGCATGCTAAAAGAATATGGTTATCATGGGTACACATACAACATTGGGTTCTAAATTCCAGCACTAGACGTCTTGATCACTTTGGCTATTTCAAAAGTTGGTATCGGTTTTGACAGTGACCTGTTGCTGACTACACTGCTCATACTCAAAATAACGAAAGCCACGAAATTCATTATTTCTGGTGATCCAAACCGTCTCAATGTTTCAAAATAGACATCGTTTGAAAAGCATTGTTTAAGGTTGAAACTTACAAAAAATATAGAAATCTCACCTTCTTCATCTTTTGTGTCGTCCGAGTTCTTGGCTACATTTGCTAGGAAACAGAGGAGGGCATAGAGAGTATCCCTATTTGCAGGAGGAAGAAGTTGTACCAAATATTGGAGTGCTTCAAATTGCAGTCTTCTGTTGCGTATCCCTAAGAAAGTCGTTATTATAATCAGTATCGATAATATCAAAAAATGATCTACAAAATTCTACAATGCGTAGAATCTCAGTTTCTTTCACCCCACCTCTGTGAAAAGCCTTCAGATTAGTCGATTAGTTTTGTAAAATACTTTCAATAGCTCTTTTAATTTTGCCAAAGTTAAAAAAATATAGGAAATACTGTCTTAGTAAGTACAAAAGGCAGACCACGAGGTCTAGCAGCTCTCCGTGACTATAAAAGGTTGGGTAAACTTTTATTCCTGATACATGTTTTCCCATAAGAATACAACTGTGTATGTTAACACAGAAATGCCTCAGTAAGTATCTCTATAGGATACGAAATACTCGTAAAATTCATGCAGGTAATATCCAGGAAAACGTATACATCGCATTTTAATTTTACTCAAAAGTATATAAGGACACTGCAAAGTAAAGAGAATATTATTGAATTCAGTTTAATAATTCGATTTTTCTCATAAAAGAATCTTGTCAACCAGTGCTTCTCAAAGAACTACATAAACTCAGTGAGAAGTATAGATAGATAGTGTTTATTCCAATAGGAATCCTACTAACAATAGTTCTAATTAATACATAGAACGATAGAACGATGGATATATAAAATATTTAAAAAAAATGGAGTCAAGTTGATTGACTCAGTACTTCCCACACATAATGATGATACCATTTTATCATTTCCCATTGCATGAAACTATAGTCTAAAATCCCCTTGCAACTAAATTATCGCCCATCGGCCCGCAAAAACAACATCCAACACAAACACCCTCGTAAATAGTTTCTTGCGTCTCCCTCCTTAGGAACTAGGGCGACACAGTTTTTTTATGCATACTTGAACTGGACGATGCGAAACGATCAAGAGCCTCCAACCCGTCTGAAAACGAAGTTTGAGCTGATTTTATGTTTTTGGTTTTTTGATTATTGCTGCGCCGCCACTGACACGGTTTTTCAAAAACAGAGCCGTTTTCCATTCTCGCAGCGGTAATAAACTCTGTGTCAAAATTTTATTAACATCAATTCAATAATTTTCGCTTTACGCAATATACATAGAATGAAATAAAGCAAAACTCATATGTACAGATCACAAAATTGGTTTCTGTAATAGGCAAGCCAATGTTCGGATGGACCTAAAGAAGTGTAATATCCTGCTATGTATTTCTTCTACAGGTCAATAGACGGACTATTATGAATATAACAAATTTTTCGGTTTAACTACCACCCACCCCCCGATTTCACCCCAGCCAAAAAAAAAATTGAAAATGATCAGGAACCCGTAAAACGCCTCAAAACGAAGTTTGAGGCATATTTGAAATTTTTCGTTGTTTGAAAATTACTCCGGCCCCCCGTATAACGATTTTCAAAATTATAGGAACATTACCTACTACGACCCCACAGCATAACGCTGCCCAAATTGCATCACAATCCATGCAGCGGTTACTGAGATTACGAGGGTAGAAAAACGCAACAGGCAGACAGACCGACAGACAGACACCTATCGATGTGGGAAGTAAAAGAAAAATAACATCTAAAACTCGCTCTCAGCTTTATTTTTTTTTGAGTTTGTCAGCGTTACAGTGTTTATGACATTGGGCGGAAGGCGGTTAAAATCACTCAAAGATTTATGAAACAAGTTTTGTATATGCTAAAATTATTAACATTCCTTGTGCTGTATGAGTGAACTTTAGCCCCTGAGTACTACAAACTCGCTAAAATAAGTAGGTGACATACCATTCTTCAATTTATGAACAAAACCATAGTAAGGTGGTGTAGTCTCTGAAAACTACCCTAAGGTTGCATTAACGCTATAGTGTAACGGTTGCATTTAGGGAATGCTCTCATACCTTTATTAAATAAAAGGGTTGCAATATTGCAGCAAAGATTAAAGTGAGCCTAAATCACGTATGAAACATTATAACATTAATCAAGGTGGGGTTGTGGTATGCTTTTAAATACAGTGATTTTAGAAAATAAGTAAAGATGCTTGGAACTTTCTTATGAGGCTTCTCAGGAAGTGTATGATCTATAATAAATCCAAGTGATTTTATTTGATTTAGCCATTCTATATGGTCACTATATTCATAATTTTAATTTAATATAAATATCAAACTGTATGAATGCAGAATTATAAAAAAACAAATAGAAAGCTTTTGAATCAACTTTTGCTTTGCTCAATCGAAGACCATACTTACTTTGAGTATGAACAAATGCGTGATATAAGTCCCTGCATAGAAGAGGATCTGGCAGATCCCTCAAGTATTCCTTTAACAACGTTGCCACATCATGCGGGCACTGGTCGTCTTCTAAAGAAGTTTCCTTACCACAGTCAAAGTTTTCTCTCAGCTGGAAAAGATAAAAAACATCAGTTAAAGCTGATGAACTTGTACACCAATACTACAATATCCGCCGAAAGATGTATAATACCGCTAAAAATCTAATCCGCAAAAGTAAGCAATGCTGAAGACATTCGAGTATCACACATACTTAGTTCTTGACAGATTTTTTACATATTGAAAAATTTATCAAGAGTCTTAAGAAAAATGCAAAATGTCAACAAGCACTAGCAAAGTTTTGACAGTAACTAAGTGTTGCGTTTGTTTTTGCAACTGACATCTGATCTAATCACAGCCTACTTCGATTAAAAAATTAAATTTGAAAATTTGACTGTGTGCTGTCAGATATTTAGAAAACAGTTACTCTGAGCGACATTTATACAAATTATACCTCTTTCGAGTAAAAATGCTCAAAAAACATATTCTTCAACGTTCACACTAATACAATATAGGTATAATTCCCTATTTTTCAATCTGACTGAACTAAAGATGTGACGTCAGCAATGCTCCCAGCTTCCAGTAAGCCTATTAAGAGTTTCGCTGGAATTAAAGTACCCTGTCGAGGCTGTGGTTGTATAACAACGTCAAAAGGTCAAGCCCTCGTCGTCTCGGTCATCATAATCTCTGTAAGCTGCTTTTAATGTCCAGTCGAAGAAAAGCAAAGGACTAAAAAGACGTTGTATACACAGGTAAGACCCTTATTCAGTGATAAAAGTTTTTGGCGTGTTATTAAACTTACTCTTCGAACATCGAATATAATAAATATAGTTTAATAAAACTAAAAATACTTTTTTAAGGAACATCGGACTGAAAAGTGACAAACAATTCTCAAAATTAGTATGATTAGTATGATAAATGATAATAAATTTCGACTTTCCTGAATAAATTTCCAAAAACACCAACTCTCAAACAGTTGGATGTCACGCCTTTTAAGCTCACGTCCTTAGGTTAGGTTAGGTTAAAAGTGAGTGGGACAGCGCTGCCTCCTTCCACTGCGACTCAGTTGTGTCTTTTGTGGCTCACACCTTCTTAGAGTTCACCGTACAGTCCGCATCTCTTTGCGAAGGCGATCAACGTGAAGGGTAAAACTTCCTTGAAGTTATGAGGCTCCAGTTGGGCAAATCCAAATGTCTGGAACATAGCGTTATCCAGTTCTGGACAGGAGCAAAGAATATGCTCTGCTGTTTCGTCCTCCACGTAGCTGAAGACAGTCTGAAGTTTGTTCAAGACCCAGCTTTCGCATATGGCTCCTCAGACGACCATGTCCCGTCAGCAGACCAACCAGAATGCGGAGATCATTCCTGTTACATTCCATGGTCCTCGGAGGGGCCTGACTCGAGGGGTATCTTATAAACGCCTTCGAGTGTAGTAACCCTGGTGTATCTCGCCAGTTCAGGAGTGCTTTTCTCTCTGCCCAGTCTGAGATGGTCTTTTTAGCGGTGATTTTTGAAATGCCCGCAAATGGTTCTGGTCCCGTGACACAGATTCGTCGGCCAACACATTGGCTTCCACTCAGCTGTGATCCGGAAACCAAATCAAAGTTACCCTGTTTCCTGTTCCGAGTTTGTTGAGGAGGTGCATGCAGTTCCATACCAGTCTTGAATCAACCCGACTGGAGCACAGTGTTTTCAATGCAGCCTGGCTGTCTGAAAAGATTTTAATAGATCTGTTTGTCAGGGACCTTTTGATTAGTTCCCTGACTCCCAGCTCTATGGCAATCATTTCTACTTGGAAGACTGTGGTATACCTCCCAAGGTTTACTGAAATTTAATCTCTTGGATTTGTACCAACTACTCCCGCTCCTGCCCCCAGTTCAGACTTGGAGCTATCAGTAAATAGCGCAAGATCGGGGGGTGATATGAACCCGTCCCTCCTCCATTCGTCCCTGCCTGGAAAAAGGACGCTATAGGATCGCTCTATGTGCGCTTGGGAACCATACAGTCCGAGACCATTCCGAGTATATGATGATGGGTACTTTCACCCATGATACACGTTGTGTCTGGTCCTAGTTCCGTTTTGTCGTCTGCCAGTTGATAGTAGTCTGTAGGCGACCACTTCTGCAACTCTCTCCACCTCAATGTGCTGAGGTTGTAATATTAACAAACTTTAAGATGTCTGCACCAACTCTTAGTCAGCGGTATGATCGCTGCGCTGGTCCGACGGATTTAAAGCCGTCAAAATCGTTTTCGCGGCAAAGCTAGAGTGTTCAATTTTTGGTCCGACCGCTTAATCCAAACGAGAGTTACAAGCTCAGAAATAAATAAACAAACATACAGCTGAGGCTAATAAAAGAGTGTTAAAAAATGGAGTCGATTAATTTAGGACCATATTAATAGTTGCTATTGAGTGTACCTACCTGCGTACCGTACTTTATAATTTAAATCGGCGCTTCAAATTGGATCGAAATCACGTTCAAAGGGATACACTCTCGTTAAGCTAATAAAAGCTTGTTAAAAATAAAATTACATTATACTCTACGTCCATTTTGGTAATGCAATAATTGCCCTAGTTAGCACTCTGAAATTTCCACTAATTTTTTTCCATTATACAATCTGTGTCGCTTGGCGGCGAAATATTCTTTTAATTGAACAGAATAAAATTAACAGGCCTTTGTTCAAAACTTTCCCGCTGAGCATGGGGAAGCTTATTCGCCACGTCCATTGTGGGAAAATGTAAAAAGAGCAAAGGCCACTCAATTAGTTCTACCAACTGGTCTGGCTTGAGCTAAAGACCCCACAGTGTTCAGGACCGGATCTGGACTTGGATTCTGCAAGAGCAGGTCCTGATAGGTTTCTAAGTCTATACAGTATTCACAGCCAAGCTAGACCAAATGAAAACAAGCCCGCGTGCGTGATCGGCTCATGTCGGTAGGGTCCCTAATAGTCCAGTACACTATGTGTGAATTGTATGTTATAATCCGGCAAGTAAAAACCCCCAAGACTGACTGGAAATCAGATCCAAATATGCGATGTCAAGTGTTCATTGTCTAAATGATCATTTCAAACTGGCAACTGAGTACTTTTAAGTTGCAATGGGTTAATGGGGCAACTCTTTTAAATAGTAATATAAGATTCCATAATTGCACTGGACTATAGCTGGTGCGTTCGCAGATGGCAACGGACAGTAACCACGCTAATGCTGCATGCGACTGTTTATGTGGAGTCTATCTTGGGATTGAATATAGTATAGTATGCTGTTCATGTTCCTTTAAACGGGTTGATATGGTCCTACCTCTTTCGCACACAGAAAAATCTGTCGTTCTGTCAAAGACTCACGCTTGGATTCAATAGGACGTTGCACTCAGCATTCCTCAAATACAGCGATGTTTTATCCAATGGGAAGTGTATAGTTGGTAACGAATTATATCGTATTGTCGATTCAACTACAAGATGTCATTGGATTCCAATGAATAATTCAATCGCAGCCTGCCGTTGAATCGAATCTGTGTGTGGTAGTTCATTCTAAACTACTTTCTTTTCCTTGGACCAACAGATTTTTTTGCGAGGACAGCTGATCGATTCGATTGGATGTTTAATTGTGTGATTTTGTATGAAGTTATAAGGAACATGACATAAGAATTAGACATAAGCCTGCAGCAGTTGTTGCATTTTTACCTGAAACATAACTGTGTGGCTAATCTAAATACCTACATGCAAATGTGGGTGTTAGCTCTTCTAAGTCCCAATTTCCCAGTAGGTCCTCCATTCAATATATAACTGGGCTCATTTAAATCACACAACTGCTGATGCAATACGCAAAACCACGAGATGACACAACACGGCTAACACCGAAACAACACAAGAAAACAACCTCGTCCATGTTGGTGGGTTCGCGCCGATAATAACACTAAGGTGATCCCCCTGTTCTTTCTTTTTACGTTCATTAAATCGGCACATCAGTCCCGCCAAATACTGATTATAGTTCAGCGAACAACAAGGGCCATTGAGACAAAATTAATTTTTATCAGACGAATTATCATGAACTGCTGTTGCAGTAATAATTTTTGTACATTGAATAGATTGTATGCTTTGCTTAAATGAAACATAGGGTAAATTTCGAAAATAAAATGATGTTTTGATTACACTAATATGTCAATACTGGTATTAGAAGGATTATACATATCGTTAGAACGAATATAAAATTATTTTGGATTTATTGGCGTACCTGTGATTACTTCGAATATAAAGATTGAATTCTCCTCAACGACCTGGATTTGAAACAACTGCAAATATATTTAAAGCAATGTAAAAACGTCCAAATACTAACAATTAATTGGAAACGCAACAGTATTTATTTCTGCGCACGAATATACAGGGTGTTCTATGACGTATGGAAAATACTTTAGGAGAAGATTCTACAGCTCATTTCTAACAAAAAAGAGCCTTATAAAGTGGACCCTACTAATTTCCAACTGGTTCAGAGATAAATTGAGCTTCAGAGATTTTTATTAAAATACAGACCTCCAAACGAAAACCCTAATTAAATTAAATAGTCTCCATTTCAATAAGAATCTCTAAAAATCAATTTATGTATCTCTGAGTTGAAAATCAGACCTTACTTCATATGACTTTTTTATTGGAAATGACAAAAAGTCCGTTGACAGGGACATCTTAGTAGAGAAGCTGGAATATTATGGGATACGAAGTAACTTACTTAATATGTTTGAATCAAATTTGGACAATAGGAGACAGTACAACGGTGAAAACAGCGAATTACTTCAGATTCATAATGGTGGCCCTCAGGGATCGGTTTTGGGCCCGATTCTATTTATCATATATATTAATGATTCACCATCTTCAATTAAAAACAGTAACTGTCTCCTATTCGCAGATGATACTACCCTTCTATCTAGAGGCAGGCTGCCTGACTATACTGAGGGCTTCGAGCTGGCCGAACAATGGTTTTATGCTAACAAATTGGTCCTGAATGAGAGCAAGACGGCGCGTATCTTGCTCAGCTCCGATAGGTTGGAGGCTAGATCAGAACCTTTGGGGCTTTTAGGAGTTATGCTGGACACGCGCCTGAACTGGTCTCATTAGATATGACTACGTCTGCGCTAGCCTGTCATCACAACTTTTCGTTCTTAGACGTATACATTTCCCGATGGGGGTACTTTAAGGACGGTTTATTTCAGTATCATTCACTCTCATCTAACGTATGGCAGATTATTATGGGGAAATTCAGTTAGATCCCACAGGGCGTTTGTGATGCAAAAAGCAGCCGTTAGGATTATTGAAGGTATCCCTTACAACACACCTTGTCGTTCGTTGTTTAAGAAAAATAGGATCCTTCCACTTCCATGCACATTCATACATGACACATTACTTTACATACATAAAAACATTTTCAAATTTAGAACCCACGCCAATATACATACGTACGATACGAGGTACGCCACTGACCTCACAGTACCCGATCGCGTATACGCATGGCAGTTGTAAACAAGCCTCTAGTTGATATGTACAATATCTTTTTGAGATACCATAGAAATGATGAAATAGATGCCATGAACGTTTACCAATTCAGTAGGTTTGTCAAAAAGTTCTTACTTACCGAATGCTTTTACTCTGTAAAAGAATTTTACACACATATATCTAGACGCTAGGTGATGTATTGTATCTATTGTATAATAACACTGTTAAAACCTCAAACATGTAACATGTAAGAGTGATAATATACTATACTATCTTTCACTAGTCATAGAACACCCTGTATAACTTTGCACAAAAATGCGGTATTTTGTATACAGCCACAGTGAGGCAGTTTGGGCATGGTTGAAAACCTAGTGGAGATGTTCAGATGTAAAGTTCAACTAATGGTGAAAGTATCTACCTTTCATTATTGAACCGGCTCTTATACAGAGTATTCCTTGCGCGTCCGCATGAGAAGATTTAAACTGAACCTAAACATCTTCCTCTGACGCCACCACACATTAAACCAAATGTCATATCTTCGAAGCTTGATTATGTTCAGAGGATGGATATATTCAACCAAATAACCCGGAAACTGTTACCTGCCTAATCCTTTTCCTAGACGTGCTGACCCGGAAGATTCCTAAGGTGTGCAGTCCGTTCTTCTCCAGATACCTGAAGCACTCTGACATGATGTTCGGTACCGAAGACTCATCCTGTACACTGCCAGTGATGTCAGCTGTCGAGCTGCAAGACAGAGTGTCAAGCAGACCCGGAACGCTACCCACTCGCCTGTTTTTCAAGGCCAAGCTTTCATTCTGAAGAAAAAAAGGAAGTTTAATGTTTTGGGTGTGAAGTTTAAAATAACCTTTGAGTTTCAGATGATCGTAGTGGAACTGCTAAAACTGCACATTAATTTGCATTTCGGCAGATGCATTTGAAGAAATCATATATGGCGAAACATGTCTTCTTTATCAAACTAGCTATGTGGTTCTTAAACTCCAGTATATTACCAGTTTCTACTACCAATATTTTTGCTGCCTGAGTATGATTTAACACGACCCTATCAAGTGTTAAATAAAATGAATCCTCTAACTTTATTTTTTTATGATCCGAACAGAATAAGAAGACTCGTATTTTTTTTTGGAGTTAATGGATAAATTATGATCCAGACAAAAGTGATGTACTTTTTCTAGATCAAGTTATAGAGCTGGGACAACGTTCTGTAAATCACAGAACCATCAAAATTAAAAATAATTTTCGTATCATTGGCGAATGACTATACTTCTGAATTTTCTACAACTTTATATAAGTAAAGGCGTACATTAAAAATAGCATCGGACCCAAACTTGAGCTCTGTGGAACACCTGATAGAATCAAGTTTACTTCAGATTGTTAGTTATGAAATGGTGACACATTGTAAGCAAGCCGTCAAGTATTTCATTGTTATACAAGGTGGCAAGAAATCAAATATTCTATGGAATGTGATATCATGGTTTCGTTTTTAGTTGACATATGTTAGAGTTTTCCTGCCTGTTGCAAAGTAGATACTTAGGAAATTCATTACGAATCGATATACCCCTCAAGAACATAACGAAATCGTAATTTTTGTAAAGTAATTCGTCGGTTATCCTAGCTCAACGAGAATACCGTAGAAAATATGGAAGACGCGGTGTTCCAACTGGAAAGACATTTCGGCCATTAGTTACAAATTTTCAACAAACTGAATCTACGTCTGATAAACTGCATATTGGCAGACGTTCTTCAGCTCGCTCAAGGATAACATAGACGTGATGTGATGGAAAGGCCTAGCACATCAACAAGAAAACGATCTTCACGATTAAACATTACCTGACGTTCATTGCAGAGAATGTTGGTGAAAGATTTGCACTTGTTCCCCTACATAATAAACCTTGAAAAACGACTTTAATATCTATCGTATGCTATAGTAATCTCTTAAAAACGAAATTTAGGATTTTTGGAGCGACGAAGCTCATTTTTGTTTGAATGGAGCTGTGAATCACTTCTGGGGTAGTGAGAACCCACAAATTATTCACCAGTAATTGTCACACGAGCTGAAGTGACCGTATGGTGTGGCGTTAGTAGTAGAAAAATTTTAGGACCTTATTTTTTTGAAGACGATTGGGGAAGAGTTATAGTAAATGGAGATCACTACAGAAGCATGCTGTTTCATTTTTTAATTTCGGAAATGGAAGAGCTTGATCAGAAAAATAGCTGGCATCTACAAGAACCCGCCACAGCACACACGGCCCATGAGATAATAGCCATTTTGAACAGAATTTTCTCTGGAGGCCTTATTTAAAAGAATATTGCAGTTCCGCCAAGGTCTCCCGATTTAACTATCCAGACATTTGGTTGCGCGGTGATCTCAAAGTTAGAGTATTTGCAATAATTCTAGAACACTAAAAGCATTAAAGGACAACATTCTGAAAGAAATTGACAGAATACCACCTAGAATATTGGAAAAAGTCATGAAAAATGCTTTTAAAAGAGCTCATTATCGCACAACACTGGGGTAGCCATTTGGTCAATATTATTTTTAGTGTGTAACAAAACAAATTTTTAGAGTTTTGAGTTTAGATATATATTTTTCATTTATAATATACTGTTTTTTAATTGATGTTACATTTATATAAAAAAGAAATAGGGGACTTTTTGCGGCGGCTTGCAGTACAAGTTATACAGAGTGTTAAAATTGGTGGATGTGTCAGGTAATCACCCTAGCCCTACTTTTTGACGAATGGTGAAGTCGTTCAATAAATTGATGTATCCTAAATCCGTATGATCCGCAAGATACGAAACAAACTCATGGTATCATCATGTAACCGTCTCTTCTTATAGAATAATTCAAAGAATAAGTTAGATAGATAGAAGGCTGATCGTAACAAAAGCGTCTTAAAAAACAGTAAGAGAATATTTCTTTTACCTCATTTCTTGGAGGATCTATGAGCGAGCTCAAACTGGATCTGGAGCTGTGCCGTCGACCTATCCCTATGTCCTTCACGCCCTCCACGATCTCAGATTTACTTCGGAATGGTTTCAAACCTTTGTTCAGCCTATCGTTCTCTACGCATTGAGTCAACGGAATTCCAAACACTAGACCTCCTTGACTGGCGGCATCTAGAAAATAAGATTATAGTCAATCGTACATACAGAGTGATTCATTGGTCATTGAAAATAGGACAAATATTGGAAGAGTTTTTTAAGGACCACTCTAGACACGTAGGCTAGACAAAAACAATTAATTCTTCCCAAACATAACTTAAAATTAAAGAGCGATGGTCCTACCATTCTTCTTCTTAGAGTGCCATGCAGATTCCTGCGTAGGCGTCCATCCTCTTCCTATCAAAATTTCTCTATTCACAGCTGCATTTTGTATCTCTCCGAGGCTTCTCATTCCTGTGCACTGCCGAATGTCTCTGAGCCAGGATAGTTTTTTTTCTTCCTATTCCTCTTTTTCCTCCTTCGATTTTACCTTGAAGTACCAGGCGTTGTAACTGATAACGTTCTCCCCGTATTACGTGTCCCAGTTAGGCTATTTTTCTTTTTTTAATTGTGTCGAAGAGCTGTCGGTCTGTTAGTTCAGCTCTTCGGAGAACTTCTTCATTTGTTACATGGTCTACCCAGGGTATTTTTAGCATCCGTCTTAAGATCCACATCTCTACCATAATGGGAATTAAAGTTTATAACCACTTACAGAATGCGCATCTTAAAACCAAAAACCAGCAGCAGTTTAGAAGAGACTTGAAATACGTACTGGCTGAAAATCCCTTTTATTCCTTAGAAGAATTTTTTGATTCGCAAATTTGAATGTGATATTGTAATAGGTATTATCTAGTTTTTAATGTTTTGCTCGTTTATTTATTTGTTTTATTCTTTACTTGTATTTTGACTTGTCCTATACCTACGGATTTAGATCTTTGGATGAAAATATACTATACTATACTTCCTTGACTCTCTGGCTCTAGAATACGATGTCTTCTTTTAGTCGCTCATTGAAAATAGGGCAAAATATTCAAAGCATTCTTCTGTAAACTAGTATAAATATATTTTGTCCCTTGATGGTAAGTTAAGTGCTTTATTTCAAATAAACAAACATAGAGCGATGGTAAAATTCATTGGCTGTTTGAAGTTTGTAGACAAGGTAGATGTTTTAAAAGATCTATTTCCGTACTTCCAGTATCTACAAAATTTTTTAATAACGCATGTTGCAAAAGTTTTGAGTTTCTCAAAAAATTAAAAAATAGCTCAAAATAATATATTTTAACTGTAACAAGAACTATAAAAAATAACCATTTCTTAATATAAAAATGATATTAAAGTACTGCTAATGGGCCATGATTCTCCACGGCTCGCAATTTCCTCTTAATGTTCCTCATCAGGTTTTGGACAGATTCTAAATCAATTTTTCTGATCTTTAGCGTTATTCTTCTTTTTAACTGCTGTTCGTTTTGAGCTTTCCAGCCATTGTTATAAACTTTGGCACTCAGTTGAGCCCAAAAAGTTTCGATAGGTCTTGCTTGAGGAAGATTGGGAGGGTTGTCGTTTCGTGGTTCAAAAGGTATTCCGTGTTGTTCTAGCCAGTTTCTCGTACGCAAAGCATAATGACTTGAAGCCAGATCTGGCCAAAACATTATATTGTCATTAGCATGGTGGGTATTCATAAAATGAGTAGTTTAGGCAAACATCTTTGAGTATAGACTTCTGCGGTAACTGCTTCGGCCCTAACTCGTCCAACGTACGGCTGTGAAATACCATTGTATATACGAACCATACGAACACTTTGTTTTCAAAGTTTTCTTTTCGTTTAAATTTCACATTATCTGGACAGGCTTCAAAGTCTTTTGTATAAAAACCATCATCACCTTTGATTTCTTCGAAAATGTGAAATATTTTTCATCGTCAAGAATAATCTTTATGTTTCCAGCAAAATGAGTACGACGTAAATTGTGACACCATTGATAAATTCTTTCTAACTGATTTGGGAAATATTTTGGACATTTTCTTATTTTTCGGAATTTTAAGCTATTTCTTTTCATTTCTCTACAAATTGTGCTAGCATTGACGTGAAAAATGCGTCCAAGTTTTAGTGTTGAAGTTCCAACTCGATGTTCACTTCTGTTGACTATTCTTTGAACTGTAGCAGCATTCAACGCTCTTGGACGTCCACTTTTTGGTAAATTTATACAAGGATACCTTCTTCGCATTCACGGATCGCTCGGTAAATTGTGGTAAAAGAAATATTTTGATCTTGATATAGGCGAATTATTCCTTTTTTTTCAAGCCGTCCAACTAGACTGTAAATACTCTTCTAAATACCTAATTTGTACGATATTTTGACAACTTATATCATAGCCAAAATGGTTTCATTGTTATGTTTAGATGTTGACTGGTTACCATGGTAACGATTCTGAATTGTTTCCAACGGTGAAACTACCTCCCGAGTTTTGAAAAAAATTCTAAAAACTTTTGCAACATACCTTACAACCCTTCGGTTGATCTACCACATTCTGTTCTGTCCAATTTCAGTTTTTCTATATATTCTTACGAGGGGCTACCATATTCGCCTAATTTCAAAAACGTGCGTCCTTTTTGCTGGACCCTGTGCTATAGTACAATCCCGCTATTGTCAGGAGCGTGTCCAGTCTTGAATATAAAAAAATCACAACTGTATTTTTAGCAGTTTATGATTAGATCACAATCAGTTTTAAAACCAGCTTCCACAATCTATATTTTCGTGTAGATAAAAGACGCACCAACATTTATTTTAAAAAGCAGCCATCATGTCTGGAAAACAGTCCAGACGTAAAGTGCAAAATAAAATTTTATTCCAGACAGGATGACTATAACTTTTATTATTTACTGCGTGTGAGTCACTCGTGAGACAGATGTGTAGATGCGCAGTTTTTTTGGACTTCAAATTCAAAGGCTTTTTGCGCAAATAAATTTAATTCTAAGAGGTACTTACCACCAGGATTAGATATAGCCAATTTAATTATTTGCATAGTGAGAAAAAAGAGAAACAAACACTGATAAATGACTTTTTGTTAGCAAAATTTCAAGATTGCAGATGTAAGGAACTATAAATAGTTTGGTTTGTTGCCAGATATTTAGAAGTCACTGTAATCCCTTTCTTCCTATTGTTTATACTCACTCTAGCTTTGTCTGAGATTCTAGAGATATCCGGTTTATATGTGCTAAAAGTGACGAAGCTCTATTTTCAATCTCCTGAACTGGTCGTTAATAGTTTTTTTTAAGTTTAATATCCATAATTACTAAGACATTTTATCATGCTTTTTGTACTTCAGTTAACTTTTTAAGTAAAATTGTTAATTTTTCTATGATTATGCTCAATGAACTATAACCAATAATGACCGAGTACAGGCATAAGCTTTTCGCTATGGGAAATCCTCATCTATATGGGAGTTTCTTATCACCTAGTGTTTCTCATACAGCAAATCTACGAGTCTAATTCAGCTCGTGTAAGAATTGATGGTAACCTGTCTGGACAAACTGCCACCAGAACAGGAGTTCGTCAGGGATGTGTATTATCTCCGATGTTATTTAACATTTACTCTGAATTTGTGATGAAACAGGTATTGGACAACTGGAATGGCGGTATAACTATTGGCGGAAGCCAAATATTCAACTTAAGATTTGCTGACGATACAACCCTTATTGCTGCTTCTCAGGAAGAACTAGTAGCTCCATTAAACATCTTGGAACAACACAGTGCAGCGTATGGTCTTGGAATTAACTAAAACAAAACCAAGGCTATGATCGTAGATAGAGAGCACGATAATCATCGAGCAATAAAGTCAGTAGGCCGTTGCGAAGCAGTTCAAAGTTTTGTGTGCCACGGGTTTTTGATGGACAATTCGGGCAGCTGTGAAAATGAGATTCGACGGCGCATTCAACAAGCACGTGTGGCCATGACAAAGCTTACTAAAATATGGCGTGACCTTCACATCACCAAAGCTACCAAAATGTCGCTGGTTCAGTCTCTTGTGTTCTCTATATTTTTGTATGCCTCGGAAGCTTTGACTGTTAAAAAGGCAGATCGAGGTCGCATAGATGCTTTTGAAATGTGAACGTGGAGAAGAATGCCGAGAGTTCCTTATACCGCCCATCTAACTAACGTTTCCATGCTTGTTGAGGTCGGTGATCCAAGGGGACTATCCTCCATTGTGTCGACGAGAATGCTTACATTCTTCGGACATAGTCACAGAAGCGATCACATGGAGACACTTATAGTGGCCGTTCCCCTACACGCTGGGTGGATACGACGAAACAGTTGCTGGATATGAGTATTAAAAGCGCCACTGAACTGACAGTAAATCGCGAACGATAGCGAGCTACAGTTCTCAAAACTATTGATAATATTGGTGTCAGCAATACTCTAGCTCAGACTTAATGCATTTTGCGAGTGCACAACATGTCTGCTAAGGCATTCTGACTATGATGATGATGATGAAACGCTATTTTTTACCAGTTATCAACCAATTTTTGGGAGACTGAGAGTCTGGGAAGAATTTCTGGAGCAATTTTTTGCACAGATTCTGAATTCGGGCTCAGAATTAGTTTATCACTTCAGCGTTTGTAGATAACTATTTGGTGTAGAGTATTGAGTATAAATATCTCAACTACCTTTTAGGCCAGAGACAAAAATGAATGATTCACGGATTTTCAATCTCAAAAAATGTTGAAAAATCATACTGAGTTGAAAAATTGCAATCGCGATACTTGCAAAAGGCAAAACCGAAAGGAGTTGTACATTCCGTTCTAAAAACACTATAACTCAGGACATAAGTCACTCAATCATGGCCTAAAATCCATTCAAAAAATTCATCCATGAGGCTACCATTGCACAGTGAACTGAATATGTCAGGACAAGCTATAATAAAGTCTGATCCCTGTATATTTATAGAAGGAGATTTGACAACTATTTCCATTAAAACCATACCATTATTTTATTCTGACACGATCTTGTGATACCTACCCTTATCCTTTTCATCATCCTTCCGCGAGCTATCAAAGATGCTTGTTGTAAGTGCTCTCCTTTTCAGCATATAAGGCTTCCTCTTTGGCTTCGCAGACAGATTACTACAGGTTTCTGAAAAATATCACGTTATATTAGATACATACACATAGCAATAATGGTTATAAAAAGAATAGACATTATGGTTACTTATGGAAGAAAATTATTTTAATTTTCTTTTTGAAAAGAAAGCAAGATACAAAAGAACCTCAAGGAATAAAAGAGTTGTAATTTAAATTCAAAAAAATATGGACGTGTGCAACTCCCACTATTTTCAACCCTTAAGCATCCAATCGAATAGTAATATTATTTTGAGGTAGACATCTTAAGTTATTTATGACCGCATAATATCACACAATACAGCAGTTAATGACATTTGAGTATTTCAATCTACTTAATTTTTTTATCCTCCATTTCAGAAAAAAATATATATCGTTTCAGACATTAAGACATATATTATTCTCTTTCAACTGGTGCTATAGAATTTAGTATTCAGTTATATCACACTTTTTGGGCACCAAAACCTTTTCAACCCGAAAGGACCTTTATTAATTCAAGTTAGCCAAATTTGGGAGCAATCGCTTGAGGTATTTTTGACTAATCGTTGGATAACTACATCAAAGAACCACAGTTTTCCGATTTTCTTGAATCTTAGTCACTATAAAAAAGTTATCATTGGAAACAAAAACCTAGTTTTTGGTCCCGTTGCGATGATAAAAAAGGGCTGGGGGTGGAAGTAATTTAAAAAATAGTATCCTAACGTGAAATTCTAATCATACTACAATTAAGAGCATGCTTTTTTATGTCGAAAACGCTACCGCAAATGCAGCAAAGATTTCAAAAAGACAGAATAAAAATTCATAGAAACTAGCAAATTGTCGAGCTTTAAAATGGCAGTAACTGTCACAAAAATGATCCAAATAATTTCAGTCTTTACTGTAATGAAGAGGTTTTTATTCTCTATCTTTTGGTCCACTTTTGGTGCCAATGAATTGTGGGGGTGGTGGGGGTTACTCGGAAAAATAATAATATAACATAGCATTTTCTTTTCAGAAGATGAGTCAGGAGGTGATTTTACCTTGAAAATGACGCCACCAAATTTGCGAAAATGGGCCAATTCTAATAACTTACCCCTTCTTTGTCGGGGCAGTGAAAATGAACAACCGATTTTGAAAGAAATTTTCAACACCCTGTATTCTGAAAACTAAACGACTCAAAAATTATTCAACGTTTTCTTCTTCATTTTGTAAGAAAGTTTAGGAATTCTGGAATAGTTATTCTGATATATCCTCATAACACGTGTCACATGATATCCCGTTGGAGTTCATTTGCTCTACGATCAAAACATGTCCTGTCGCCGTCTGACGGTAGCAGTAGGCGGCTGTGGTTGGCGAAATGTTTTATAGCATATACAATATTTTATACCGATATGGAGTGGGCCAGATAAATTACCCTGTTTCTGGCATTCCAAATACCTCTATTATTATTACACAAACTTCGTACATTCTAATCGAGACTGGTGTATATTTTGCAGTAAACATTGCAAACTTTAAGTAGAATAACGTAGAAATATATTAACGGTGAAGCATCGTATGGATTTCCAATTTGTTTTTCCATTTTGTTTGTTTATTTGAGTATTTCAAGATTACAGAGCGTTTTGCATTCATTGAGATAAAAAGATGAGTCAGTGTGATTGACTCAATACATGTCGGTCTTCATAGAGTACGGTGATACTGACTCATCGATCCAAATCACTGTCCCACAGAACAAAGCTGTATGAGAACCTCTTGTAATCGATATGTCAACAGACGATTGGAAATTATTAAGTGGTGGAAATTATCGCTAACCCCCTAGTCCCTCTACGCTCTATTTTTTTATGGTCTGCCTTCCGTATAATCTAATAGCCTATGGTGCAGTTAGATGTGAAACGCTGCAGGTTGTAGCCTTCGGGAAACAGATTCCCCGGCAGTTCATTCCACAGCGTCGAAGTCCTCCAAAAGAAGAAATGCTGGAGGAGACTGGTTCGAGGAGTAGGGACCTCGACCTGGTAAAGATGAGCCCGCAGAGCCTCTCTAGTGTTCCTCGTTCGGACGGTCTTTGGTGTTATCATCTGGGAGGACACACTCGAACATCTTCCGTGATAGAATCTGCAAAACAGGGACAGGTCAGCCACCCTTCTTCGATGTTCAAGGCTGTGAAAATCCATTGTGGGGCTAGGCGTATCGACTAGTCTAATTGTTATCTCCTGGATAGTGTGATAGTGTTTTGGATACCCTCCAGAAACATTAGAGAGTGTTTCTGAGCCGAGCCCCACACATGGAAGCATTACTCCAACGATGGTCGGATCTGTGCCCTCTAGAGCAGCAGTAGTTACTCTGGTGTATTCAGCTTCCTACAGCGGGTCAAGACTCCAAACTTCTGGGATGCCATTTTAGCAATACTGACGATGTGATCGAGCCAGGACATGTTATTGTTGATGCTGATTCCCAAAAGCTTGGCGGGAGATGACTCGACTATTGGGTGGTCCTCCATTTCCACAATTGGTAAGCCAATGTAAAACTTCTTTGTCAGTATTATTGCCTGAGTTTACTGATACCTACGTTAATCTGTGAGGTACTGTTGTCTGCGAATCTGTAGATTGGATTGGACCTTATTTCAAGCAGCTCGTTGATGTGCAGCAAAAACAGTGTAGAGGATAGGACAGATTCCTAAAGAACACCGGCGTTTATTGAAAATACGTCTAATGAACAGCCTTCGACTACAACAAACAGACATCGGTCGTTCAAGAAGCCATTCAGCCACTGGCGCAGGCCAGGTTGCAGTCCATAAACAGCAACCTTGACCAGAAGTCCCTCATGCCACGCTCTATCAAATGCTTTCGATGTGTTAAGTGCAACAACGCGGAATTCGCCTCACTACTCTACAGTACTCACTAACATCAAATAAATAGTTATAAAATGGGCAATAAAAAAAGTACCATCCTACGCTATGTTGATGATTCAGTAATTCTCGCTTAAACTGAGGATTTTTTTTGGCACTGAGAATGATCTCCAACCTGGATCATAGAGCTATCAAATCATATAAATCTCGAGAACGAAGTACGTAACTAAGTATGAGGCAACAATAGTAACGTACTGTATCAATGATATCATCAGGAACAACGTATATCCGGGCCTGAGACACAACAGTACCGGAAGGCTTAAATAAAATGTCTGCAAAACTTTGAAATTCAAATTCAATACTTGAGGGTTTTTGAACATGCAGAATTCAAAAATGCTAACAGCATAACATCACTAAAGCTACCAAAATGTCGCTGGTTCAGTTTGTTGTGTTCTCCATATTTTTGTATGCCTCGGAAACTTGGACTATTAAAAAGGCAGATCGAGCTCGCATAGACGCTTTTGAAATGTGCACGTGGAGGAGAATGCTGAGAGTTGCTTATGACTATCCCCCATTGTGTCGACGAGGATGCTTACATTCTTTGACGACTTCGAAAGAGGAACACTAGTGAGGCTTTGCTAGCTCATCCTTGGCAGGTCGAAATCCTTACTCCCCGAACTAGTCTTCTCCTTCCTTCTTTTGGAGAACTTCGACGCTGTGGAATGACTTACCGGGGAATTTGTTTCCCGACGCGCCGGCTATAACCTGCAGCGTTTCAAATCTAACGTGCGTCGACACTTATCCTCTCGCAGCGCTTCTACAGCGCCATAGGCTTTCCCAAACGTATTCACAAAAGCGATAATATGGGGAAACTTGTAATTCAGGGTCATGCCCCGAGTGGGCGGCACCGTGGCCGTTCCCCGACACGCTGGCGGATACAGCGATACACCGAAACACTTGCTGGATATGCGCCACTGAACTGACAGTAAATCGAGAACTATGGCGAGCTACAGTTCTCAAAACTATTGATAATATTCATGTCGGCAATATTCTAGCTCTGACTTAAGCATTTTACGAGTTCACAACATGTGTGTTAAGACATTGTGACTATGATGATGCACAGCAGTGTTGTCAGATTTGGCATTTTGACGTTTCACGTCATATACATGTATTTTGTTACTATTCGGCATTGTTAGTCAGAGCGGTCCGGAGGATCTTTGCTCTTAGTTGCAGTCATGTCGGTCGATCGGTCTGTCAGGTCTGGTTACCGAGAGACCAGACAAAGTCATGGAGAAGTAAGGGAAGAAAAAGAGAGGAAGAAAGAAGTAGAGCAAAGAGGAGGAAGTGTGTCGGTTGGAGGATATAGCTTGACATAGGCGATTTGAGTTCGGTAATTTTTGGGTTTAACCAAAAGGGTTAATTTTCAGGCTCGGTATCTAAAAAGGCAAAAATTTAGTTGTTTCCAAAATTGCACGATTTGATTTTGATCACAGTGCGAGCCACGGCCTTGTGTGCTTGCGAACTTGCTCGACTGTGTAGATCACTGACCCGCGCAACAGAGGGTTGCTGTGCGATTCGGTTTGACTATAACGTCGTTGCGCCCTCAAGTAAGGGATGTCAAGGTCCCTGTGAAGGGTTTCATGTCGAATAGAATGCCCTATCTATTTTCTGTTGCGCCCTCGTATATACGTTTATTTTTAAGTCGAAGCCGACAGACGTCCACCCAAGCAATATCATCAGCCATATGATTCGATAATGCGGCGGCAAGCAGACCAGAAGAGATTGCCGGGGATATTTCATAAAATGTCAAGAACAGCCCTCGGCTACGGCTGTTCTGCCCGTTCCGTTTATTCTGTGCAGCGACCAAATGAGGTCTTGTCTTGAAAGTTTCATACGCTGCCCACTCGCAAAATGGAGTATTGATTTACTTTTATGGACGAATGCCATATAGTGCTTATTAAGTTCAGTTCATAGTCGATACTTAAGGGTCCCTTAATACTTGAAGGTCCATTAAGTGGAGGTTATAGTAAACTGCTTGAGGATAACACATTTGCGGGGTAAGGGCAGGGGTAAGAAGTCGAGTATGAGGGGCGTGGCCTATTTACTATT
Organism: Callosobruchus maculatus; assembly: GCA_951848785.1. Classification (NCBI taxonomy): domain Eukaryota; kingdom Metazoa; phylum Arthropoda; class Insecta; order Coleoptera; family Chrysomelidae; genus Callosobruchus; species Callosobruchus maculatus. The sequence continues at coordinate 715,534 of CATOUR010000262.1, forward strand.
CCTACTACAAGGATATACCACCAAGTTATAAAAAGTATTTGTAGGCGCCGGTATTTACCAAGGGGTCTGTGATGGTGATGCCGAACCGGCTCCCGCTGACCCTAGACCTGTCGTGACCGTCCGTTGCCTTCGTTGAGAAATAGACATTATATAATTTGATCCCTTTTCTGTGTATTTCAGGTATGTACATAATAATAAATGCAGTACGAGTATAAAGTGTTGTTTATAAGTGCAACTGAGTTGTCACACAAAACAGGAATTTATCCTATGTACAAGAGCGAAAATAAGACGGAAAATAAAGTAAAAATATGAAAAATCAACAAGAAGTACCAATGACAATATTATGCGTGTACATATGTTATTTGTAAAGCAGCTAAATTCAGTGAGGTTCACTTTACATTGAGCAGTTCTTTAGACATGCCAATGCCGTTGGAAAACTGAAAGATGTAAACGTATTACAGAATTGGCGTAAATACGGGGGATTGGGGGGACGTGAACTATAAATTAAAAAAACTATTATGTCCCATACTTTTTGCCTTTTTGCCCCCAGAAGGCGCCAGCAAAATTATTGTTGGATACACAACAAACTCCAGAAAAATAAACCAAATTATGCGTGCCCCCCCCCCCACCGGTAGGCCTCCTAAAATAATATATCCCCCATAGTGAAACTACTACCTGCATTCTGAATTACAGCCGCCAAATTCGGTATTTCGATGAAGTATTCAAAAAGAGGATGCATTTTAACAACTTTATGGAATCTATAACACCTCCAACACAGATATACCTATGCACCTATGCCAAGACGATTATGTACTTTGAAGAAAAAGAAAAATTTGCCTTCTCTGATGTTGAGCGATTAATAAGAAAATGCAAGTATTAATTGCGGACTATAATAGATGCCTATATGACCTCTAATGCTGCCACACCAAGATGTCCTTATTTTACCTAATATATGTCACCTGATGAGGAAGGTATTCAGAGAAGGAAAATGACTTTTTGGATGAAAAATGGTGCGTTAAAGAGAAACCACAATTATTGGTCTTATCAAGTTCAGTGGCAGTTCCACGTCACAAAAAGTTACTATTGCTACTTTGCTGTCTGAATACAAAGAATCGTGAAAGAGGAGAACTTAGCAAAGGAACATGACTTCTGGAATGAATAAATGTTAATGAAAATAAAAGGTTCTTATCAGTTTATGTTACAAAGTAAAAGATGCAATTTTTTATTCGCGACGCAAAAAAGTGTGAGCCCAATACTTTAGACTTGGGCCTGTCAGCAATTTAAATTTTAATTACTTACAAATCTGGTTGACAATTGCAAAATTTCGCAGTAATCCTGAAAATGAAAGCTGCTCAAAACCAATTGCCGCGATTGGTTTAAATTTGAGTAGTTCCTAACTTTTGGCCTGCAGTGCATATCAATAAGTCACCCAAAACCACCGACTACAAATTTAGTTGATGCCCAAAACAATATCTATCTCATTCCAGAAATGAATGAACTTCAGCTCGTTCATAAACTGTAATTTACATACTTTTGTATTGGTGGCGCCTTTATCACTGTCCCAATAGGCGCGCGATCGTTCAATGCAAGGCTCTAGCTGTAACCATTTTTGACCCTGTATATTAATAATTTTTGGCACGAAAACCTGATTTGCGTTTTCTTAAAACTTCAATCTAGAGAAATGTCGATCCAGATTTTAAAATAAGTTTATACAACGAGATCGTGAATTTAGTCAAAAAAACGTCAATTTTGGCAACTTTTTAATAATTTTCTATTAGGAAATAAAAAAAAATACGTCTACATTTCTCTAGAATCGTCCTTCTTCTTCATGCTCATTTTTTTTTCAGTTCAGAAATCTCAAAGTTATTAGTCCAAAAATGGTTACACCTGAACCATTGCAAACAGCTCTCATGTACGTACTATAACCTCCTCTTAAGTAAGGTTTTGTGTTTAGAGTCCTTATTTGAGGGTCCCTTACTGTAAGGCTCATGTCAACGTGACATGTCAACGTGACATACCAACGTGACATTTCGCTGCAGTCATGGCGATTTTGTAGGGTAATTTTGGAGTACGGTGTTGTCAGTTTCTAACACATGCGGAAAAATGTCCTGCACAAAACACGAAATACTTGCACATAACAAAAAGAGATAACAGAAGACATCAAAATGCATAGGCATAGACATAACAAATTGAGTTATGTTTGAAATATGACAACGTCGCCAAATGAATCCCGCCATATCGTAGATGTTGTCTAGGAAACAGGAAAGCCACACTTCAGGGTCCCTCAAGTATCCCTTGAGAGTTACTTAAGGGAACCTAAGTTATCATCTTCAAGCATGATAAGGCTGTCAATAAGAAAACTGACACTCTCGATGTGAGGCAGATTTATAATTTCGTCGGCGATCTAAAAGGGGTGATACACGCCAAACACAACAAGCGTTGCGCATCGATGGCCTGCCAAAACGAAGTGGTGGCTCGCGGCCCGCAGTGCGAGCTAAAGCCGGCGCCACATATGCGGGATTCGGCGAGCAACGAACCCCGATTATTTGCTATTCGGCTATGTGGCTGCAGGATTTTACCCGAATATTCGCCATATGCCGAGCACCGAGCATTCAACCGGCGCCATAGCCGGCGCCACACATGCGGCATTTAGGGAACAACGAACAGCGAATATTCGCAATTCGGCAAACGCCTACTAAAGTATATTCGATCCCAAGACAGACTTCACATAAACAGTCGCATGCAGCATTAGCGTGGTTACTGTCCGCTGCCATCTGCGAACGCGCCTGCTTATAGTCCAGTGCAATTATGGAATTTTATATTACTATTTAAAGGAGTTGTCCTATTAACCCATTGCAACTTAAAAGTAGCCAGTTGCCAGTTTGAAATGATCATTTAGGCAATGAACACTTGACATCGCATATTTGGATCTGATTTCCATTCAGTCTTGGGGGTTTTTACTTGCCGGATTATCATACAAATCACACACAGTGTACTGGACTATTAGGGACCCTACCCACATGAGCCGATCACGCACGCGGACTTGTTTTCATATATATAGTTATAGTGTGGCTGGAGCAGTTTGTGCGAATGGTCGGGCTTTCCCATTCCCTTTCTTCTCGAAACTAAACCTAGCCAACTACGCACATGCAGGGCGATACGTGCTCGCTATTCGGCGAGCAGGGTTGAAAAAACAGCGACTATTGATATTCGGCAAATACCCGCATATGTGGCGCCGGCTTAAGACCAGCTACGAGCAACATTTCAAACCAGTTGGCTCGCCGGCGGTTTGCGCGACGGTTTTAAAGTACGCGTACTTACGGTGACACACAGGCGAAAAAGGTCGTCGAGCCATAAGTACGCGTACTTGCTCGTACGTGTATCAGCCCTTTTACAATAGCTGCTATATACAAGAACCATAATTTTACAGGGACAAAGAAAAACCGTATCAATTATATTCTAGTAGACTTAGCACTCCATAACTTTTAACAAATAAGAAAAACTATCTTGAACACATTTGGGATCATAAGTGGGGATCGCTCTTGATTGTATTGGGGCGACACATAGAACAACTTTCAGCGTTTAATAATTCCAAAGATCTAACTCTCACGAACTCTTGGACTATTAGTGATAATAAAACAAATTCAAAATGATAGAACATAAAGCCCTAAATGCTTTCCTGTATCTACTTGAAAACGTCTACAACCTTACTACTTTATCGCTTAAAATTCATGACGTTTCGATATTGAATTTAATAAAAAAACGAACTGCATAGTGCATATACGTATGTGCTATGTCCTTTTACGACTTGCACCACATGTTCCCTAGGCTGACTTGGGATCCAGAAGTGCCCTGGTTTCTATAAGAATGCAATCTTCTTGAAGCATTAAATCAATCTAACAAGATTTTCTCGTCTACTTTAACCCGAATTGCGAATTTTCTAGAATCTGGACTTTACATCACAAGTAAGCTGCAGTTTTATCCTTTAAAGAACGCTGCTGCCTTACTTTTATCCAGAAAAGTAGATTTTAACGTTATGTCTGCCTATAAAATGCTTGCTTTTTTCACAACTGTAGTCCATACTGTTTTTTTTTGTCAAAAATAATTTAAAGCAGCAGTAACATAGTACATCAAATACAGGGTTGGGATAAAGTATGGAACCAAGCAAATAACTTTGGAGCGGAAAGAGTGATATTGCTGAAAATTTGCAGGCAAGTATAGTGACGTCTAGTGCATCCGAAGACATTATGTTAGCTATTAATGTACTTCCGGTTTAACCGGAAGTACCGTCAACTTTTTTAATTTAAATGGGACACCCTGTATATTTTTGCAGATTTTAATTCATCTTCTTTTTCCGAATACGTCGATAGTGGGTTTAGCATTAGTTTCTGTAAAAACGGGAAAAATATAGCCTCTTTATCATTTCAGGTGTTTAAAATGCCGGGTATTCAAAGTCGGTTTTGGCGATCGCGTGAAAACTCACAAAGAAGTGTGTCAACTTTTAATGATTTACGTCCCGACAGGGGTCCTATAACACGTTTGACGGTGACTAAAAACAAAAATACAAAAAAAATTACCTCAAACGGGAAGACCGCAGACCGCCACGGACGAATTTGTGAGACAAATTTTTTAAGAAACAAATACTAAACCCACTATGGACGTATTCGGGAAAAAATGATGAATTAAAATCTGCAAAAATATACAGGGTGTCCCATTTAAATTAAAAAAGTTGACGGAAGTACATTAATAGCTAACATAATGTCTTCGGATGCATTAGATGTCACTACACTTGCCTGCAAATTTTCAGCAATATCACTCTTTCCGTTCCAAAGTTATTTGCTTGGTACCATACTTTATCCCAACCCTGTATAATTTAAAGCAGCAGTAATATAGTACAGTAAAGTCATGTTAGGATAAAAAGAGAATAGAATTTGAGCATTTCCTAAAACCATTATTGAAAGGGTTACTAATTCAACTTGAAAAAGTTTTAAGAAACTTCTAACGACGTATTCCGTATTTACCAGGAATTTGAAAAATATAGACTCGTAAAGAGTGCTTTAGACTCCAATAAGATTTGATTTAATTTCTTGAACCAAGCAGCGAGCGCAGCAGCTTAACGTGCGGTCAGTACTTGGATGGGCGACTTTAGGGAGGTCCATGCGGGGAATATTAGAGTTATAGAGATAAGATTTGTTGTATTCATAGTTCATAAAAATGGACGTATTTTGCTCGGTTCATTTAAAATTAAATTCAGGTGCGTAGATACAGGGCTAATTTAGGGTACTTACCCATATAGCTTTCACTACACTGACAACAAGTCTATTTTAATTTAAATTATAAAAACTGGAAATGGTGTTTTACTTACATATCGACAAAAAAAAATGTAACTTACCACTGGGAATTTTGATAGCAACACCTAGATTGAGAGCTTGCAGCTTTGCAATGGCTACCTTTTGCAAAACCTTCCTTTCCACTTCTGACAGGTTCAACAGGAAGGTGTCATTCAATATCACTTGCCTTCCTGTCACATTGGTCCATACACAGCCTCCCTAGAACATTAAATTAGTTTTAGTTTTTCAACAAAATTACGTAGCAGACAAGGGGCTTACAGAGCTGGGGGGGGGGCGTAGATAGGTAGATAGATGGTGCAGCAGGGGAAAAGCGATAATAAATAATATAATTTATATGAATATTTAAATTATCAAAATTTCAATAATTATATTTTTTTTAATTTTAGGATTTTTTTTTAAATATTGTAAATTTTGGGATCTTCTGTTTCGAACTCATCAGGTACCCCTTGTAATTTCAAGATTATGACGATTTTTGGAAAATTCAGATTTTTCAAGTTTTTTAAAATGTTTCTTAACAACTTAAGCTGCCATTACACTAAGCGACATCTTTAGTAAGAGGCAGAATAATCAGAACAAATGCTATGTATTTATTCAGATTTACATGCTTGGTATTAACTTTAACCTGTTTACATTTAGATTGTAATGTTTTTTTGCTGTTTGCCTTAGTCCTCATGATTGCTTTATTTTCATGTGTACTAGAAAGAAGTATACGCTAGACAAAATTGAATAAACTTCTGTTTACTAAAGTTGTGCGAGACAGAAACAACTGTACCCAGATCACTTTCAAGAGAATCGTCTTATAAATAGTCGTGTTTCCAAACAAAAACGTCCAGGAATTCATTTGTAGTATTCAGAGAAACTAACAATACAACAGATATGCTAGATCACGGGAAATCTCGTTATCAACACCTTGATCGCCACTTAACAAGAATTGGCTATTTTCGCCCATCCATAGTCTGTCGATAACAATAACACTAGTAAACATCAACGTCAAGCCTTTGGGGATCAAGATCAACAAAAACATGTCCTGGCATGACTACTTCGTCAATATTGCTAATGCGGCATCCCAGAAGCTTGGAGCTTTGTTCTGCTGTAGGAAGCTGTATACTCTAGAGCAACTACTGTTGCTCTATAAGGCACAGATCCGACCATCTCTGGAGTATTGCATAGCCTCGAACATCGAAGAACGGTGGCTGACCTGATAATAACACAAAGGTTACTATCTGCTCTGACAGTCAGGCAGCCATCAAAGCACTGAGTGCTTGAAAAATAACGTCGGGACTGGTCCTGGAGTGCAGGAGGGCTCTTGACGACATCTCAGCTAAACACAAGGTATCACTGATGTGGGTACCTGGGCACGCTGGGGTAAAGGGTAACGAAATGGTGGATCATCTGGCTAGGATGGGATCCGGCAACAGTTTTGTGGGCCCGGAACCAGCCTTAGGACTATCTGCAAACTTGATTAGGAAAATAACTGGAGAGTGGATCCAGAATCAACACTCTCTGAGATGGAACGACATCTCTGGTCATCTCCGTCACGCTCGGGAACTATTAGCAGGGCCTGCAGAGAGAATAGGATTATTTTGTCTCTCTCTGGATAGCAGTAACTTGAGATTGCTAGTAGGCCTATTAACGGGTCACAACACATTCAGGCGTCACTTGTTTGTGATGAGGGTGGTCAACGACCCAACGTGCACGTGGTGTGGTGAAGAGGAAGAATCCTCGGCACACATCTTGTGCCGCTGTGAAACCCTGGGTTATCACAGGCAGACTATGCTGGGCTCAAGAACCTTGGAACCAATAGAGATCAAACGGATAGGACCTAAGAATGTACTTGCCTTTGCCAAAAGGGCAGGTCCTAGGAACTAGCGTGGATAGAGGCGCAAAAGAGCCCATCGTGTGGCCTATGCACCAGCCACATTCCGTGCTGGATAGCCTCTGGTCCTTATTCAAGTCCAAGTTGTCCGAACGAATAAGACTGGAGAGGCTCTGCAAGCTCATCCTTACCAGGTCGAGGTTCCTGTCCTCCAAACCAGTCCTCTAGCATTCCTTCTTTTGGAGAACTTCGACGCTATGGAATGAGCTGCCGTGGAATTTGATTCCCGACGGCTACAACCTGCAGCATTTCAGATCTAACGTGCGCCGATATCTATCCTCAGAGTAAGCTTTCTCCATGTTGACTTGCCACAAATGCATTTGTTTCTATAAAATGGTCAACTAAATACTGAAATCGTGTAAATGCTCATGAACGTACTGCGTACTGGTGGATTGACGGAGGTATAGAGCAGCCCTCGTATATCAGCTTTCATACGCAGCGCGTATAGAACCCGCGCTCTCTAGTGGCTAAGCGGATGCACCTTGGCGTCCCACCAGGAAGTCTACTACTGCTAAGTAGAGATTTCCTTGGTTTGCCGTTACCTTCGGGTACTAGATGACGCACCGGCAGAATTCTTTCTGTCTGCTTGCACATCTTTCACATGTTTATTAAACATGGAAAAATGTATGCTCTCTATTTCCGTCAATCGACCTATGGCGCACTGATGATCGCTAATAAGCGTGAAACAGCTGTCTGCGTACTGGTGGATTGACGGAGGTATAGAGCAGCCCTCGTATATCGGCTTTCATACGCAGCGCGTATAGAACCCGCGCTCTCTAGTGGCTAAGCGGATGCACCTTGGCGTCCCACCAGGAAGTCTACTACTGCTAAGTAGAGATTTCCTTGGTTTGCCGTTACCTTCGGGTACTAGATGGCGCACCGGCAGAATTCTTTCTGTCTGCTTGCACATCTTTCACATGTTTATTAAACATGGAAAAATTGATGCTCTCTATTTCCGTCAATCGACCTATGGCGCACTGATGATCGCTAATAAGCGTGAAACAGCTGTCTGCGTACCGGTGGATTGACGGAGGTATAGAGCAGCCCTCGTATATCGGCTTTCATACGCAGCGCGTATAGAACCCGGGCTCTCTAGTGGCTAAGCGGATGCACCTTGGCGTCCAACCTACTACTGCTAAGTAGAGATTTCCTTGGTTTGCCGTTACCTTCGGGTACTAGATGGCGCACCGGCAGAATTCTTTCTGTCTGCTTGCACATCTTTCACATGTTTATTAAACATGGAAAAATTGATGCTCTCTATTTCCGTCAATCGACCTATGGCGCACTGATGATCGCTAATAAGCGTGAAACAGCTGTCTGCGTACCGGTGGATTGACGGAGGTATAGAGCAGCCCTCGTATATCGGCTTTCATACGCAGCGCGTATAGAACCCGCGCTCTCTAGTGGCTAAGCGGATGCACCTTGGCGTCCAACCTACTACTGCTAAGTAGAGATTTCCTTGGTTTGGCGTTACCTTCGGGTACTAGATGGCGCACCGGCAGAATTCTTTCTGTCTGCTCGCTCATGAAGTTGATTTGTTAAACAAAAACTAAACATTTACAACGACGAAATACCTCAGCACATTGTTTGCCCAACATTGCATATCTTAAGCCTCATGTCCACTTGCAAATAACTTTTGCAGCAAGTACTTGCTTGTTTGTCTACACTATCTTTTAATTGTTCGCAAATTTAATCTAGGAAATTGCTCCCGCAATATCACTTGGAATGGATTGTTCTGATTCCGTGTACTCTATCGTTAAGATGCCGTATGCAAAATCTGTAGCTACTGCGGTAGTTGTAATATATTTGATTTAAAGAAAAAAATAAAATAAGGGAGAGATAGTAAAAGGCAGAGAAAATGTTGAGTGAGAAAGTGGACTAGAAGCGAAGAACTACTCTAGGGATACATGAACTTTAATGACTTAAAGAACTCCTAAGTACTCTTATACATTTCATAGTCCCTTGTCCACTTTTCTTTTTTGGAATTATTCTTCATTATTGGTTAACTTGCGTTCTCAAATTATGTAGCTTCCCTTGAATTTCCGCTGTAGAAGTACTAAATAAGTCGCTCAATTTTTGTAACGCATTCTGCTTTTTGATTCTGTCCTTAAATTCTATAGTATGTACATTCCATAATTCGGGATATAATTAAAAATTTTCAATTAAGACACGTGTCGCCTCTCGTCCAGTTGAACATCTCCATATTTGATTTACAACACTCCTTGCTACAAGACATTCGAAATAGGCTCGAAATTTATGTGGCAAACTAATTTCCTGAGAGTAACCATGTACACTACAAGCTCTCAGCAAGTCGCAAGTCCTTTATATGCAAGTAAGTTTGCTGCAATATTGCTCTAATGACGTCGTGCACACGCTACGAAAGTGACTTGTGAGAGTAACTCTAGCAGTTTTATTTGCTAGTGGACCCGAGGCTTAATAGTCCTTGTTGGCTGTCATATTCCGAAGTCTAAACCAACACTTCATTGGATTTGATTAATTGCTAAATTATTTATATTTACATACAACGCCAACGCCCAGGATATGTACAAATAATTTCGAAGAGTGTGATTAATCACACCACACAACTATTAAAAAACAAAATAATAAAGAGATTAAAAATAAATAACAGGAATCCGTCGTCAAAATTACTCCACAAAATACAGAGTGACCCTGGATAATCGCTCTAAGGCTGCGTTTGCACCAGAGATGTGCTAGGAAGATGAGCGCAGCGAAGATGTGTAGCGGAGCTGTGAAACGGTGTGCAGGATGTGCAGAAGGCTGTTTTCAGATTGCCAGCGAGCATGTATTGTTAAATATCCCAGATATGCCCAAATTGTCAGGTTGTTCAATTTTTTTGTGATATGATTAGTGAGAGACAATAATTCTACACAAAGACACAATGAAACCTCCACAAACTGAAAGTTTATTAGTTATAATTAAATTATAATTTTGGGAGTGTAAATTAGAGCAAATATAGTATCTTTTCTCATCATTGTGTCACCCAATGAGGTATCTGTTTTTGGTCACGTGACGTCCAATTCAAAATTTTTAATGTATATTTGTGACTTTTTGTATTCCTCCCGAAAAAACAATTCCAACTAACTAGCACTCTAGGGGTCTAGGGTGATCAATTCAAGAGCTACAGGTACTTAAAGGATGGTACCACTACCATTGATTATAACATGTACCCCTACAGTTAAATTACTTTGGTAGTGTTTCATAATGGTAGTGGTACAGTCCTTTAAGTACCTGTAGCTCTTGAATGAATCACTTTAGACCCCAAGTATGCTAGTTTGTTGGAATTGTTTTATTGGGAGGAACACAAAAAGTCACAAATATACAGGGTGTCCCATTAAAAATTTTGAATCGGACGTTACGTGGCCAAAAACAAATACCTCATTAGCTAAGACAATAATAAGGAAAGATACAACATTTGCTCTAATTTACACCCCCAAAATTATAATTCTCTACTACTGCCCAGTTCCGACATATTGCTTGTCTTAATGGTCGTGGGACACCCTGTATAGGATATTGGGCAGTTAATATACTACTATCTACTCACTTCATTTATTATTGTATACACCTAATAAATATTGTTTTGGTGTATTGAAAAGATTTATACATATATAAACTAGAGCATTTGTAAAAATATGATATAAAATAAAAATTCATGAAGACATACTGAACAGTCAGTTCTTATAATAAATTATTCACGCGTAGTTACATATGCCAACATGTTTGACATTTTATTGCCCTTTTTTTATGACAAGCTGCACAACACTTGTCTGCTTCTCCTGTGGTGTGGCCCAATGATCCAGACCATCATACCGTGAGTTCAGACTTCAGACAATGGGCTATAATAGGGAGACACTATTACTTCCCTCTTATACCAGTGCCATACAGGCTTATACTTTGATCTGATAGATCAACACCGTCCATACTTCTATTATACAGTTTGACCACATTTACATGCTGAACCTGAATGAACTTTTTCTCCTTTTGTTTTGATGGAGTGTAGAGGGTTGGCTGCATTTGTACAAAACGTGTCTAGGTTATTGTCATTCCATTTGATGAAAGCTTCTTCCTTTTCTTCTCTACTGTCTTCAATTTTATACTTTTGACTAATACATGTGGATGCTTTTTGATACTGTTTAAAGGTTTAAACCAATTTATGTATCCCTGTCTATATAAAAGTAGCACCCGTCGCCTCTAGATCTTTCACATAATCATTACACTGTTTGTTCTTAGCCTTTTATTTTCTTTTTGTTGTTTTTAACAGTTGATATAAGGGAATATCTCCTTCTGAGTCATATAGTCATTCATTTGGTAGCTCTATGAAATTTCCATTTGGCTCTACATTTGAGACGCTAATAAATTATTTTATGTCGACACTATCTTCAACCCCTGAATCCTCGTCTTTGATGTCCTGAATTTGTAGGTGGCAACAAGAGGTACAGCTTCAGCTTCCACATCATCCCCTTCTATCATGGCCATCAGGGTTTCATGTAATGAAAACTCTCTATAACACAGCAATCATAGTTCAAAATATGTAACCGAATCATAATTTTAGAGATGCTTATACAGCTATATACTGAAAACGAGATAAAATGTGACAGCAGCATATTTGCTCAATGTACTTTATATAGGACATATACAATTCTACCAAAACTGTGAAAAAACCAAAGTATAATATTTATTGTATCAAGCATATATAGCTTCTTTCGACTTTATATATTGCAATTTTTTGCACTTGACCGTTCTGAATCATCACTTGACGCTTTAGAAACTACAGCTGGAAGAGGTGTAATATCACCCATTGTTTCATATGTGCATATTGTGCAGTGACAACCAGTATATGTTTGCACCGCGGATCATTTCATTTTGCGAAAATATTTCACTTATTTTTGACGCGTCGTAGTGTTTCGTCTATACATACATCTAACGTCTTAGTACATTCGACCTGCTTAAATTCTTGGCTATTTTTATCGTATGTTTATTTTTTTATTTTCGTGTTCTAATAATTTATTTTTGCTCTTAAAAGTTTTGGTTCATTTAAAATTCTATATATGTTATCGTAGCGGATAAATAGTTATATGTATAAGGAACTTCATATTGATCCGAGCAAAGAGTGATTTACAACCTATGGGAATATAGTCCCAGCAAGCAAAATGTTACTTATAAACATTGTACAAGTAAAAAACGAAGAAAGAGAATATTTTCACATGGTTATCAAATTATATTTATGAAATTGTTATCTAATTATGGTAGAGCAACTATTGGAGAGTATTTAACAAAAAAAATAATCAAAAATCCGTATATTTGTACACAGAGGGTTAAAAAATATATAAAAAGTAGCGATTTTTCGAAAAAATAAAACTACCTCGATATTTCGAAAACAGTGATAATTTTACTAAGGTCATTTTTTTTATCTGATAGAGGGCCCCTTCAGCTATCTCCTTCCACTTTCGTTTAACATGCTATTTACGGGACACCCTGTATAAATTAGAACCAACTTATTTTATAAGCGGTTTTTAGTCTAATACGATACTATACAACCAAAAAGGGTCCATTTTTATACAACGTTTTTACAGTATAAGGCCTGCAAAGTGAAGTTATATGATCCTTATACCATGTCTATAGACGCATTTCAACAATATTCATAGAACTGTTGTATAAATGGCCTCTCAAAGTGCATAATATAACAGATTAGCCAATATAGTAGCTGTTTCAGCAGGCACTAAAGAATTACTATAGTATGTTGTATATACCTCTTGTATCTTATATCTTTAACAAAGAAATTCGAAACTATAATAAAAGATCGAGAACTCTGTGAAGTAAACAACCCGCATCGGGAAATAGTCTGGTGCACAGATGGATCAAAGACCGAGCAAGGCACAGGAGCGGGAATCTTTGGGAAAGCAACTAGACAGAGCATTCTGCTAGGAAAATATGCTTCGGTATTTCAGTCAGAGGTGTACGCCATCCTGCACTGTGCAAGGGTAAATAATGAGCGATCCTACAGAAACAAGAGGATCACAATACTTAAAGATGGTCAGGCTACACTTAGGGCACTAGAAGGGCCCAAAGTTACGTCTGCTATAGTCTGGGAATGTCTACAAGAACTGGGATGGCTGGCAGAACACAACAAAGTAACTTTGGAGTGGCTGCCAGGACACTCGGGCATAAAGGGGCAATGAAAGGGCAGACGAGCTAGCAAGACTAGGCTCGTCTGCTCTATACACTGGAGCAGAACCCGCCCTGGGGTGCCTAAAAGCACAATCAGACACCAGGTCGGAGAATCGATAAAACATCAGCACAAGGAGCAGTGGAACTTGTTGCCAGGGTGTGTTCATGGAAAAACACTCATTAAAGCTCCATGCAAGAAAACAGCTGAAACACTGCTTTCCTTGTGCAGAAATCAGCTCCGAATAACGACGGGTCTCCTCGCAGGACACTGTGGCCTGAAGGAACACCTATATAAAATGGGACTCTACAATGGAGACCTCAACTGCAGACTGTGCGGAAGAGGAACTGAATCAGCCCTACATATGCTCTATGAGTGCGAAGCGCTAGATCACAAGAGACAACAGCTCTTTGGGAAGACCAAGCTAGAACCAATGGAGTACAGCTCAGCACCAGGACCAGTAGGAAAACCGCATAAACTTATGCAGGGATCTAGATTGCTGGAGTGGATACTGAAAGGAGGAGTAATAATACAATAGGCCTTAAGGCTTAAGTATTGACGGGGACAGTAAGGTCGGACGGCTCCTGGAAAAAAATATACCTCTTATAAAAGATTATTTGAATTCAATGAATATGATGGAAATTAGTTACTAGATATATCAGTTCTATAATGTTGCAGGCATTTGACAAGATAAATCATAATATACTTTTAAGAATATTGGGTGAGAATGGCATAACAGATTCACTACTGGAGTTCTTTCAATCATATCTTTACAATAGGAAGCAGTATGTGGCGCTTTATGGTCACAAATCGCTGGAATATATAGCTACGTCAGGTGTTCCTCAAGGAAGCAATTTAGGACCGTTACTTTTTAATATATTTATTAATGACGTAGTTAACAAGGTTGGAATAAACTGTCTACTTTATGCTGATGACCTAAAAATACAGCAAGAAGTTAAACAAGAGGCTGACCGTCATATTCTTTTGAATAACCTCCGCAACTTGGAACAATGGTGTTCGGAAAATCAATTAGCACTTAACTTGAATAAATGCAATGTTATGTCATTCACAATCAAAAAATATCCCATTATATTCGACTACTCACTGGGCGACGTCGTTCTTCATAGGCCACAACATTTTCGTGACATGGGTGTTATATCTGATGCTAAGCTGTCATTTGTACCGCATATTGACAATGTTATAGCTACAGCAAGTCGGACCTATGGATGTATTGTTAGAAACTGCCGTAACTTCACCCAGACAGCACCTCTGAAAATTCTTTATTATGCATCGTTGGTTTGGAATCCGTACCATATAACGCATGTACAGAAACTTGAGTCGGTACAGAGGCGGTTTTTGAAATTCCTCTCTTTCAAAGTGGATGGCGTTTATCCACCTACAGGAATACCCCACGACTCCCTTCTTGAGAGACATGGCATGTGCAGTTTGGAAGCAAGAAGGAGACTACAGTCTGTTGTTTTTGTATTCAAATTATTAAATGGTGATATTGACGACATTCATCTGCTGAGCAAATTTTCTTTAAATATTCCAAGAGTGTGCTCTAGAGCAGATGACACTTTCTATCTGCTAACTGCCCGAACAGACAATATTCACCTCTACTCAGTATGCTAAGGGAATGTAGTATAGTAGGTAATCACCTTGATATATTTAATAGCAGTGTATCAAAGATTAAGCATTATTTGTAAGATTCTTGACTGTCACTGAATTTCCGTTACGTTTTTTTTTCTTCTACTTTTTAAGTTATTAATTAGTGAATATAGTAAGTACATGTATACCTCACCCTGTAATTGGTGTTAAACGGTTGGGTAGAGTAAAATAAAATAAAATAAAAAAAATAAAAAATATGATCAAGAATGCCCTGGGAATAGTTCTTTCTGGTGGCTCAATGCAGTCATATTACAATATTTCTTCTTCCTATTGGTGTAAAAAGTGAGAAGTGTAACTTTTACTTCCCACACCGATAGGTGAGGGGAGTATTGTGATCGCGAAAATTTTCGATTTCACGTCACTCATTTCCGTCGGTCTGTCTGTCTGTCTGTCGGTCTGTCTGTCGGTCTGTCTGTCTGTCTGTCTGTCGCGTTTTTCTACCCTCGTAGTAACCGCTACATGGATTGTAATGAAATTTAGGCAGCGTTATGCTGTGGGGTCGTAGTAGGTATTGTTCCTATAGTTTTGAAAATCGTTATACGGGGGGCGGAGTAATTAGCAAAAAACGAAAAATTTCAAATACGCCTCAAACTTCGTTTTTAGGCGTTTTAGGGGTTCCTGATCATTTTCTACTTTTTTTGGGTGGGGGTGAATTTGGGGTGGATGGGGGGTGGGGGGTTGTAATACTGAAAAATTTGATGTATTCATAATGGTCTCTCTAATGACCAGTGAATGAAAAACCTAGCGCCATAATACAATTTTTTAGGTCCATCCGAACATTTCCTTGCTTATAATAGAAACCAAGGGACAGAATAATTTGTGATGTATACATCCGAGTGTTGTTTTAGTTTTAGATCGTTCTTTATTGCGTAACGCCAAAATTATCGAATTGATTTTAATGAAATTTTGACACAGTATTACTGCCACGGCGAGGATGGAAAGCGCGCATGTTTTGGAAAAATCGTGTTAGTGGCGGCGCGGCAATAATAGAAAAACTAAAAATGTAAAAATAGCTCAAACTTTGTTTTTCGGCGTTTTAGGGGTTTCTGATCATTTCTTACTTTTTTTGGGTGGGGGTGAAATTGGGGTGGTTAGGGGGTGGGGGGTTGTAAAACTCAAAAATGTATTCCATTTATAATAGTGTCCATTGACCTGTGAAAGAAAGACCTAGCGGCATAATAGACGTTTGTTAGGTCCATCCGAACATTGCCTTGGCTATTACAGAAATCAAGGGATTTGGTATTGGTAGGGGTAGGTATTGATTCAGGTCGTTCTGAATTTAGCAACATGGAAATTATGGAATTAATTTTAATGAAATTTAGACAAGTATTATTACCGCGGCAAGGATGAAAAATGCGTATGGTTTCAAAAATCGTGTCAGTGGCGGCGCAGCAATAATAAAAATCTAAAAATATAAAAACAGCTCATACTTCGTTTTTAAGCAATTTGGGGGTTCCTGATTGTTTCGTTTCGTCCAGTTGAAGCTGAATTGTGTCGTTTTGGTTCCTACGGAGAAATTTAGGAAACTATTTACTAGTTTTTGTGTTGGATGTTTTTTGACGACAGGCGGGCGATGATTTGGTTGGAACTGTTATGTGTGGGAAGTACTGAGTCAATCAACTTGACTCCATTTTTTCTAGTAGGTACTTAAACACTGTTTACAAGATAGTTACCAACTCGTTCAACTTACATAACTACATCCAAGCAACCGGGTGCAATGTTTATATCGAAAGCTGTTTTGAAGTACCTCAAAGCAATTGATCAATCGTTGGTATGTGTGTAAGTTTGAATAACTGATGGAAAAATAAATAGAAATATGACCCTGCGTTTCTTAGACCGCGATTGATGGTAGCCAATGAAAAGTTAATGGGGAATTTGTTATTTATCCACATAACAAGTCGTGAGAATTAGTACATTCATTTATTGGGAGAGTTTACTTCAGCTATTTCTTGGAACTTGCGATATACGTGGTATTCCCGACAGACGGTCCATTGAAGCTATGGCACTTTTTGGGGTCAAACTACTATTAATAATAGCATATCTCTGTGCAACGATATATCATAGTAAAGATAGGTCGTAATTCTAGAGGTGCATTTCAGACCCCAAAATCGAGTAGAAAAACTCATGTAAACAGTGTCCTTAAGAGTCTGGTTTACCAAGGGGAATGTCAAAGTTTAGGGTTAATTAATTTCTTATTAATTTCTTTAGAATCATTGAGTCAATGTTTTTGTAGCTTCTCCGGGAACAGTCCCACGATTAGTGTTGGCAAATAAAATGTCTTCTACGTATAAACCGAGGGTGTCCATTTCCAGCAATTTTGTGAGTACTATTTTTTTAAATATGTAATTAAGCAGATTACTGGGCAATAGCTACACAACACTGGGACCTTAAAGTAATAGAGAGTGTCATATTCAAAGACTCAATACAGGGACCTGGAAGTTCCAAACAGTGTCCTCTTCAAAGACTTAGACTCAACACAGGGACGTCAAAGTAACATGGAGTGTCCTCTTCAAAGTCTTAGACTTAAACTCAACACAGGGACCCCCAAGTATTAGAGAGTCCTCGTTTAAGACCTAGATTTAGACTCAACACCGGGACGTCACAGTAACATAGAGTGTTCTGTTCAAAGTCTTAGACTTAAACTCAACACAGGGACCCCCAAGTATTCGAGAGTCCTCCCTTAAGGCCTAGACTTAGACTCAACACAGGGACCTTGAAGTAACAGAGAGTCCTCCATAAAGGCCTAGACTTAGACTGAACACGGAGAACTTGAAGTAACAGAGAATGTCCTTTTTAAAGACTTAGACTTAAACTCAACACAGCGACCTCAAAGTATCAGAGAGTCCTCCTTTAAGGCCTAGACTTAGACTCAACGCGGGGACCTTAAAGTAACAGAGAATGCCCTCTTTAAAGACTTAGACTTAAACTCAACACAGGGACCTCAAAGTATTAGAGAGTCCTCCTTAAAGGCCTAGACTTAGACTCAACACGGGGACCTTGAACTAACAGAGAATGTCCTCTTAAAAGACTATAACTATATCCAGGCAACCGGGTGCAATGTTTACACCGAAAGTTGTTTTGAAGTACCTCAAAGCAATTGATCAATCGTTGGTATGTGTGTAAGTTTGAATAACTGATGGAAAAATAAATAGAAATATGACCCTGCGCGACCGCGATTGATAGCAGCTAATGAAAAGTTAATGGAGAATTTGTTATTTATCCACATAACAAGTCGTGAGAATTAGTACATTCATTTATTGGAAGAGTTTACTTCTGCTATTTCTTGGAACTTGCGATATACCTGATATCCCAGATAGACGGTCCATTGGAGAAATGGCGGCTCCTTGGGGTCAAAATATAATTAATAATAACATGATATATCAGCATATGTATAGGGCGTTCTTTAATGACAGGCCATAATTCTAGGGATGCAAAATCAAGAAGAAAAATTCATATAGACATGTGTCCTAAACAGTCTCATTTTCAAGGAAATGTTGAAGTTTGGAAAAATGGTTTCTTTATTAATTTCCTTAAGATCATTGACCCATCTTTTTGTGCCTTCTCCGTTGCAGTCCCAGGATTAGTATTAGCAAATAAAATGTCTTATATGTATAAACGGAAAGTGTCCATTTCCAACATTTTTGTGAGTACTATTTTCTTCAGTTAAGCATATCACTGGGCAATAGCTACACAACACAGTAATAGAGAGTATCATATTCAAAGACTCAATACAGAGACCTGGAAGTACGAAAGAGTGTCCTCTTCAAAGACTCAGACCCAACACAGGGATCTCAAAGTAGCAGAGAGTGTCCTCCTTCAAAGTCTAGACTTAGACTCAACACAGGCACCTTGAAGTAACAGGAAGTATCCTTTTTAAAGGCACAGAGACCTTGAGGTAATAGAGAGTGTCCTCTTTAAAGACTTAAACTTAGACTTAGACTCAGCACTGGGCTCTTGAAGTAACGCGGTACTCTGGTATTTAGGCTCAGCCTGCGCGGTCTGCTCTGTTATAAAAAACAGTGTGTCATCTTTAAAGACTTACACTCAACACAGGGACCTTCAAGTAGCGGATAGTGTCCTCTTTAAATACTTATCTTTAAAGACTTAGACTCAACACAGGGACCTTGGAGTACAAGAGAGTGTCCTCTTCAAGGACTTAGACTCAGACACAACTCAAGGACCTTGAAGTATCAGCAAGTGTCATCTTTAAAGACTTAGACTCAACACTGGGACCTTGAAGTGCAAGAGAGTGTCCTCTTCAATGACTTAGACTTAGACACAACACAAGGACCTTGAAGTATCAGCAAGTGTCATCTTTAAGGATTTAGACTCAACATAGGGACCTCTAGGTAACAGAGAGTGTCCTCTTTAAAGACTTAGACTCAACATTGGAAACTTGAAGTAAGAGAGAGTATCATATTTAGACACGGTATCCTCAAAGCAACAAAGAGAGTATCCTCTTTAGAGACTTAGACTTAGACTCAATACGGTGACCTTGAAGCAACAGAGAGTGTCATATTTCTGTGTTATAGACTTAGACACGACACAGGGATCTCAAGGTAACAGAGAGTGTTCTCCTTAAAGGGCTAGACTTAGACTAAACACATGGATCTTGAAGTAACAGAGAGAGTCTTCTTTGAAGACTTAGGGCCGGTTGTACAAATACAGGCTTAGCACGAGCTTTGTTAAGCCTAAGCTTAGCTAAGCTCAGGCTTAAAGTCGACATCCGTTGTACAATCGTCGGCTTAGTTAAACCTGGTTGATAATAAAATTCACTACAGTTGGCATCAATGAAGCAATACGTACTGACATAATGATCTGAAAAGTTACCTTTTTTGGTTGGGCACTTATGACATTTTGTGTCAAATTTTGGCAACGACCGTTTTTGTCCCTGTTCTTTCATTCACTCTCTTTGTTAAATTAGACACAAATCTTCCAAAAAATCTGACCTAATAAAGTGACAAGCAATTTGAAGGTTCATCTTTGACAAATCATGTCATTTTTATATCAGGTTAGGTTTAAACCTCAGCTAAGCTCGCGTTGAGCATGGACTTACGTAAACTCGTGTTAAGCTTGGAGTGGGGGGTTAAGCCAGCATTGTACAACGGACATTTTGCCACTGACGTGGTTTAACGTCGGCTTACCTTAAGCCGAAGCTTAAGCTTGCATTGTACAACCGGCCCTTAGGCTCAACACAGGGACCTTGAAGCATCAGAGAGTGGCATCTTTAGAGACTTAGACTCAACGCAAGGACGTTCAAGTAACGGAGTCTTTAAAGACTTAGACTTAGCACGTTTAAATAGCTAAAAATGTCATCTTTAAAGACTTAGACTCACTACAGTGACCTTTAAGCAACCGAGAGTGTCATATTTATAGACTTAGACACAACACAAAGATCTCAAGGTAACAGAGAGTGTCCTCCTTAAGGGACTTAGACTCAACTCAGGGACTTCGAAAGCTCTGTATATGATTTTTTCATGTAGAGAAACTGGAATCTAATTTTTTATGGAGCGTTTTATATGAATGCATTATAAATGACATCACAGTGTATAAAATTTGTCAGAATGAGACAATCGCAAAATAACTGCTTGGTTATTTATGCAGCATTTTCCTTTGTGAATAAATGATCTTAGGCTTGCTGAAAGCTTTTGCGGTAGATTGGTTTATATGGCTATTAAATAGCAGAAAAGTATCCAACTCAACACCTAGCTGTATCACTAATTCTACTAAAAGCAGCATTTGCTGTACCTTGAAGCGTCAGGAAACACTTATGTGGATTTAGCTCTAAACAATGGGCTCTACAATAAATCCTCCTTAAATTAATTATTCTTGAGGGGCAACGAACGCTGCACATAGCTTTTAGACTCAAGCAATATTTCTCTCGCATAAAATGCATAAACTGTGTAATAAAGTGTAGGTGCAAAGTGCATCTCAATAATGTAGCATACGTTATTGACGCATAGACGTCTCTAACTATTTGGCACACGATAAAAGCAAAAATTCGCTAAGTACCAAATATTGGTTAATTTAAGAGCACAAATTCTATTTCACACGTTTTATTTATATCCAGGCACTATTGTATGTTACTCATTACTACTTCATATACGACAAAATATCAGTATACCGGGTGGCACATTTATATTGAGACAAAGATATATCTCGGTTGGAATCGATAAAAGTTTCAAAGAAAACATCAATTTTATATCATGAATATCGGTGAGAAATGGCAAAATAAACACTTTTGGTCTTATCAGTTTTTCGATTTAGTATACATATTTTGGCTATAAAATGGGCACCAAATTTGGTAAGGCATTTACCTTTTTTTATGGTCAGCCTTCCGTCAAGGTAATGTGCTGTCATGTCCATAAAACATCACAATTATTCTCATATACGATCACAGACCCATTCCTTCTGTACTGTCAACTTATTGTCAACATTCTGCCTTTTTGCCTTTTTTATGGTCTGCCTCCCGCAAAGGCTGGAAGCCTATGGCACTTTAGAAGCGCTGCGAGAGGACAAGTATCGGCTCACGTTAGATTTGAAACGCTGCAGGTTGTAGCCGTCGAGAAACAAATTCCCCGGCAGCTGATTCCACAGCGTCGAAGTTCTCCAAAAGAAGGAATGCTGGAGGAGACTGGTTCGGGGAGTAAGGACCTCGACCTGGTAAGGATGAGCTCGCAGAGCTTCTCTAGTGTTCCTGGTTCAGACGTCCGTTGGTGTTATTATCTGGGAGAGCTCACTCAAACATCTTCCGTGATAGAATCTGTAAAACAGGGATAGGTCAGCCACCCTCCTTCGATGTTCCAGGCTGTGGAGGTCCTTTGTGAGGTTAGGCGTATCGATTAATTTAATTGCTCTTTTCTGGATAGCGTTCAGAAGCTTTAGAGAGTGTTTTGGAGCACATCCCCACACATGGCAGCAATACCCCAGCGATGGTCGGATCTGTGCCTTGTAGAGCAGCAGCAGTTGCTCTGGTGTATACAACTTCGTACAGCGGCACAAAACTCCAAGCTTCTGAGATGCCGTTATAGCAATACTGACGACATGGTCGTGCCAGGACATGTTATTGTTGATGTTGATCCCCAAAAGCTTGACGGAAGGTGATTCGACTATGGGGTGGCCCTCCATTTCCACGGTTGGTAAGCCATCGTAAGACTTCTTTGTAAGTGTGGTTGCCTGAGTTTTTGTACGTTGAACTGTACTTTATTTGCTAATCCCCACTCGACAATTGTTTTCATATTTGCGTTGATCTGTGAGGCATGCTGCTGTCGCCAACGTATCGTCTCCTGGGATGATAGTGGATTGCCTGGTTCTATGCACGACACTAGTGTACTGTCATCTGCGAAGCTGTAGATTGGATTGGATGTTATTTCCAGCAGCTCGTTGATGTACAGCAGAAACAGTGGATAAACAGGATAGGACAGATCCCTAAGGAACAGCGGCTTTTTTTGAAAATACGTCTGATGAACAGCCCTCGACTACAACAAACAGAGATCGGTCGTTCAAAAAGCTATTCAGCCACTGGCGCAGGCCAGGTGGTAGTCCATAAGCAGCAAGCTTGACCAGAAGTCCTTCATGCCACACTCTGTCGAAAGCTTTCGATATGTCAAGTGCAACAACACGGGATTCGCCATGATTTTCTATTGCTCTGTTCCATAAGTAAGTGACGTAGACAAGGAGGCCACCTTGAAACAACAGCTACCACGGTTGGAATCTATTATATCGAAAAAAAGTTTAAGGTAAAAAAAATATAATGTTATCACATCTACTTGACACGACGACTCTACAACGTATACAAAAAATTTTAAAATCGCGTAGATCTACTTAGGTATTCAAGTACATTTTTTGTCTGTTAGTATATTTCTGTGAGATTGTCCAACTTTCCGGAATGTTAAAAAATGTGTTTTTTCTCAAGTCATCACGAAACTATGTAAAAAGCATTTAAAAGAGGAAAGTTAATAAAAATATACCGGAAAAATTCATGAATTACACTTCCATCACGTAAATGTGTTACATTTTATAAGTATTTTCATCTGAGCAGTGGAATTAGAAAAAAGTGTATCATTTTTCTTACTTAGCACATTGAGTATATTTACATGATAAGTTGAAAATTTCGACTAATAGATGAACGGTTTTAATTTGCTTATTTCTAAATATCTAAATTGAAAATACAGGATGCCTTATTAGGGCAAGGGGGTTTTACAAATCTCTGTGTCCTGTGTCTTGGTATGAATATTTACCGAACTTTTTAGTATTCTATCTACATTAAAAACAACTCTCATACTGCACAAAATCACACACACTTTACAATGCTAATTTTTGAATGACACCTTAGGTAAAATTTTTAATCACAGTTCTCATTCTCAGTAAAACATTCACTATTTATCAGCACGAAAATAATGGTTAATTGCTTAAAAGCGTACATATAGTCCAAAGGCAATATTTTAATCGACACAACATGAGAGTAACCGACTGACGGCGACAGCTACTTGAAGAGGTTCGCCTCTATTGGACCGTGTCCATTTTCGGTGTTAAAGGAGCGCTATCACCTCCTGCGTCTCATCCTTCAAGGAACGATCGAAGGAGAGAAAAGAAGAATTGGAAGAAAAAGGCGATCATGACAGAAACATCCGTCACAGGAGAGGAATGAACGATTATTTTTTGGTCAGGCTCCCGCAAAGGCTAAAAGCCTATAGTGCTGTAGAAGCACTGCGAGAGGATAAGTATTGGTGCACGTTAGATTTGAAACGCTGCAGGTTGTAGCCGTCGAGAAACAAATTCCACGGCACCTCATACCACAGCGTCGAAGTTCTTAGAAAGAAGGAATGCTGGAGGAGACTGGTTCGGGGAGTAGGGATCTCGACCTGGTAAGTATGAGCTCGTAGGGCCTGTTTCTCGTTCGGAGGCCTTCGGTGTTATTATCTGGGAGAGCACATTCGAACACCTTTCGTGATAGAATCTGAAAGGGACAGGTCAGCCACCCTTCTTCGATGTTCCAGGCTGCCGAGGTTCTTTGTGAGGTTATGCGTGTCTAATTGCTTTCTTCTAGATAGTATCACCATACAAAGACAAGTAGGGTCAATCTAAGCTCCGCCCTCAATGTTGTCATTCCCGCTCTGGTCTCGGATACTACGCAAGCTGGCGAATCCTGGCGCCCGATGATCTCGAGCAGTAGCCGAACGCTAACAGCTGTGGTTTATAGGGTCATTTCACCTAACACGCGACACAATTGGTCGGATCTACCGGGGTGCCTAAATAAGTAGTGTTTGTGTGTATATTGAGCGTATTGCGCGTATCTGCGTATTTCACAAAAAAATGCCAGCGACATGTTCTGTATATAGCTACAACAGCAAACAAGGAATGGGAAAATCGTCTTTTCGATGTCCAAAAGAGGAAACTGGGTAAGATAGTTTATTAACTTATTCTGGCAGATGTGTCGCAACAAAATTTAAAAAATAGACATTGTTTCTAGGTGTGAAAATTGGAAACGGGCACTGGGTTTCGTGGGTACCCATAAATATGACAACCTTACCTTAAAATACATATACGTATATTATAAGGTCAGACATCTTTTCTGTTCTAAAGACGTTATAAAAAATATGGAAGCATGCTGTACAAATAAGACATGTTAATAATAAAATTACAGAAATCACACGATATAACTTATCGGTATTCAAAGAAACCAGACACACACATATTTTTAGGGTTTATAACCCCATGGTATGGAAATCATACATAAATTAATAATGGCGTTGGCCAGTAAGAAGGTCTTCTGTACTTCAATGACCAGGATGATAGTGACGGACGAAATCACTAAGAACACCCACATTTTTCATTTTCTATTCAGAGCGCATACCTAGCTTAGCTTAGGTGACTCTATGAATATTTTGCATTTCTATATTTTAATGGAGTGCGAATATATCATTAAAGAATAATCAAGACAGAAAATAAAGCAAATGTAAAATGTATAAGAACATTTCTGTTATATATCTTCCAGTATTCGTATTCTTTTACTTCCCACACCGATAGGTGAGGGGAGTATTGTGATCGCGAAATTTTTCGATTTTGAGATAATACGCTTTTTGGGCGTTTTATGATGTCTACATAACGAAATCCACGTCACTCATTTCCGTCGGTCTGTCTGTCGGTCTGTCGGTTTGTCTGTCTGTCTGTCTGTCTGTTCGCGTTTTTCTACCTTCGTAATCTCAGTAACCACTGCATGGATTGCGATGAAATTTGTGTACCGATATGTTGTGGGGTTGTAGTAGGTAATGCTGCTATAATTTTGAAAATTGGTGCAGGGGCGGCGGAGTAATCAGCAAAAAACAAAAAAAATTAAATATTCCTGAAACTTCGTTTTTGGGCATTTTAGGTCTTCCTGATCATTTTCTACTTTTTTTTTGGTGGGGGTGAAATTTGGGGTAGTTGGGGGGGTGGGGGTTATAAAATTTAAAAATTTGTTGTATTCGTAATAGACTGTCCACTAAGCTGTGAAGGAAGACCTAGCGACATAAATAGCTTTTTTAGGCCCATCTGAACATTGCCTTGTCTATTAGAGAAACCAAAGAACTTAGAACTTTTTCTGATGTAAACATACGAGTATTGCTTAGATCGTTCTGTATTGTGTAAGGTGGAAACTGTTGAATTGATTTCAATGAAATTTTGACACAGTATTATTACCGTGGCGAGGATGAAAATGCGTCTGCTTCGTTTTTAAGCATTTTAGAGGATCCTGATCATTTTCTACTTTTTTTTGATGGGGGTGAGATTGGGGTGGTTGGGGGGTGGGGGTTTGAAAATTGAAAAATTTGTTGTATTCATAATAGACTGTCCATTCCATGTGAAAGAAAGACCTAGCGGCATAGGACACATTTTAGATCCTTCCCTATTACAGAAATCAAGGGACTTAGAATTTTGTGATGTAGATACATACGAGTATCGCTTTAGATCGTTCTGTATCGAGAACCTGGAAATGACATAATGAAATTTCGACACAGTATTATCACCTTGGCGAGGATGGAAAACACGTATTGTTTTTAGAAATCGTGTCAGTGATGGAGCTGAAATAACCAAAAAACTATAAATACGAGAACAGATCAGACTTCGCTTCTAGGCGTTCTAGGGGTTCCGGATCATTTTCCTTTTTTTTGGGCGGGGTGAAATTGGGGTAGTTGGGGGTGGGGGGTTGTAAAACTGAAAAATTTGTTGCTATAGGAAAATAATAAACTGGTATCAGCGTAATGTGTGGGAAGTGCTGAGTCAATTAACTTGACTTCATTTTTTTGCCTTATTGCCGTTTTCTTTGTTTTTTGAGGAGGTTGTTAAGTTTTGTATATAATTTATTCGATATAGACAATATATGTTGTTAGAGTACTATTCCCTCTCATTATCTGATCATTTATGTTTCAAGGAACTAGTGGTATGTATTGTCAATTCAGTTGAATGGTTTATTGAATAATAAATTGTATTCGGATTTCCTCGAAATAAACGAGTCGGCATAAATGCTACCCCTCTAAAATCGAGGCGGCTCACGTTTGTGAGACGCACATCAAAGTCGGCACGCCGAGTGACCCTACTTGTCTTTGTTACTGTACGGTGATAGTGTCCAGAAGCTTTGAAGGGTGTTTCGGAGCGCACTCCCACGCATGGGAGCAATACTCCAATGATCGTAGAATCTGTGCCTTGTAGAGTAGCAGTAGTTGGTGTATACAGCCTCCTACAGCAGAACAAAACTCCAAGCTTCTCACTGCCAAAGACAGAACTGTCCCACCTTGGCCAGAGGTCCTAAAATAAGATCTCTAGCTTGACGGAGATGTTGAGAGAGACCACACCACCGTTTTTCTTTTAATTTAGACAAATAAAGCACTGTTATAATGACTATCCTTTGATGCGCCCACAGCCTGTCAGTCCATATCAGTTATTCGGACAATAAAGATATAAAAAACATGCATACTTTTCTGAGAGGTTATAAAACGTTTGTTATGCTGCAAAGACAGTACTCATTAAATACACATTGCTTTCCACCTCATCGTTATACGTAATTATGCCAAAATAGTTGGACGACTATCAAATCGAGCATCTGACTTTTATTATCGCATTTTGGAACAGGCATTCGGGCATGAAATCAGGGATGAGGGGCACATATTTTATCTTTATGAGACGACGGAATTTTTTGGGAATGTGTGCAAAATCGCCAATGGAAATGTTCGCTTCGTATGTTTTAGACGGTTTCTTTGATCAAAAGCATGTATCTAACGTTGTTGTCTTGTTTTGAGAAACAGCTTGCCTTTAACTGCTTCTTCTTCTTAAGGTGCCGTGAAAATTCCATTTTACTTCCCACACCAATAGGTGAGGGGAGTATTGTGATCGCAAAAAATAGCGAAAACTAAACAACTGTTAGAGACAACCGAAATGAGAGTACTTCCTAGAATGACTGGGAAAACGCGTTTTGATAGAGAGCGAAGTAGAGACATAAGAAGAAAGTGCAATGTAGAAAACACCAATGAATGGCTGCAAGGTAGGAAAAAGTAATGAAACGAACACATAAGTAGAATGGACGAAAGAAGACCAGTTAGAATTGCACGCGACAAGTCTCAGAAGTTCAGGACGTCCCCGAAAACGATGGAGCGACAACCTAGCAGCATATGCAGAGATACGAAGAAAACAAACAGGCGATTCGCCTAAACTAAAGAAGGAAGAAGAAGAAGAAGGGGAAGAGGCAGAAGCAGAAGAAGAAGGAGAAGATGAAGAAGAAGAAGGAGAAGAAGGAGAAGCAGCAGCAGCAGCAGGAGAAGGAGAAGGAGAAGGAGAAGAAGGAGAAGACGAAGAAGAAGAAGAAGAAGAAGAAGAAGAAGCAGGAGAAGAAGAAGAAGAAGAAGAAGCAGGAGAAGAAGAAGGAGAAAAAGAAGAAGCAGAAGAAGAATGAGAATAAGAAGAAGCAGAAGAAGGAGGAGAAGAATAAGAAGAAGAAGAAGAAGAAGAGGAAGAAGAAAATTATGGAAGTCAACGTGACAACAGTGTGTTCAGCGATGTCTTTGTTTTTGAATGTGTTTTGAGTGAAAATCAGCAAATTAATTCACTATTCAAGAGCCAGTCGTAATACGCAAGGTCAGTGGTTACCCTTATCGTATTATTTATTGCAAGGTGCCCGTATTCTTCAACTTTCCTTATTCTCATAACCTGAGAATCCTGGATAATTCTTGCGCTTAGCAAGAAATCAACGTGCCACATTGCCGTATCTTTTTTCAATTCTGGATTTTGCTGATGAACCAAAACCATGCCGCAAACTGGGCAAACGAGTTGTTCATGTTGCAAGAAATCTGGGGATGATAGTAAATTTGTCAATTGTTCTATCTGCAAAAGCGACTTCTACTATAGCTGCGTCGAGGTGACGCAAACAGAAGTCAAAATACTAAAAACGAAACCAAATATTCACTTTACATGCAAAAACTGTAACATAATTGGTGCCACACTAGCGGATTTGAGGGCTTTAGTTATCTCCTTACAAGAAGAAATAAATGCCCTAAAATCTAATCGGATCGACCCAGCGCCATCAACCGCGTCTCTTGATTATGAGGATATGATTCAAGAAATAAATGACAGGCAGTCAAGGAAAAATAATTTAATTATTTTTGGAGTTCCAGAAAGTGCAGAGCAATCTAACACTCAGAAGAAAGCTCACGATGTAGATCAAGTTAAGAAGGTATTACGTGTTCTAGACAGTGATATCGATACAGACACCATTAAGCCGATCATCAGACTGGGTTCCACCACCACTGGTCGGCCAAGACCCATTAGAATCACCTTCAAAGATTCAAATCACGTTCGCTCATGCATTAAATCAGCCAATAACTTGAAGAGACATGATACCTTCTCTAGAGTTAGCATCTCATTTGATCGCACACCTAGACAGATACAGAATTACAAGAAACTAAAACAAGAGATTACGGACCGTTCTGCCAGAGGTGAAAATGGACTGAAAATTAAGTATGTTCGTGGCGTCCCCAAGATCGTGTCGGAAAACTAGAAAAGCCCAACAAAAATGTTTCTATTCAGTGTTATTACCAGAATGTACGAGGACTCAACACCAAAATCAATGATTTTTACTCTTCAGTTTTGTCGTCTGATTACGATTTTGTAGGACTAGTGGAGACATGGTTGTGTAATGATGTGCAAAATTCTGAACTCTTTCCTCCGGAGTATAAAGTCATACGCTGTGACCGTAATTTCACAAGAACGAACACAACTTGTGGTGGTGGAGTGTTGTTAGCGTATAAAAATGATAGTTTTGACGTGGAGTCCGTCAACCTCGAGCATATTCGCAACGAGATTGGTTTGATTGATGTTTTGGGAGTCAAATGTACTGCTAGGTTCAACTCAGTATTCTTATATGTCCTATACATACCACCACAAGTACCGTTTGTTGATTTTGAATATTTTTTGGAACTGTTTGCACAAACTATAATGCATCAATCCAATATTCTTATCCTCGGAGACTTTAATGTCACTAATTATGTAAATGCTGAGATCATTGATCGGTATTCTACTGCGTTACGGAATTTCTTGGAAATTTCTGGTCTTTCGCAAACTAATCGTATCCTAAACTCTAGAGGCAGAATATTGGATCTAGTCATAACTAACATGACCTGTGAAACGCTTCGTGACTATCTACCATTGATTAATGAAGATTTACACCATCCCTCATTATCTATAACCTTTGAAACAAATTCCGACATTGAACTGAATTTTGTCACTAATCCTTCAGGTACCAGTTATAATTTCAAAAAAGCAAACTTTATAGGTCTTTATAATGCCTTAACTTATGTTGACTGGTCTTTTCTCGACAGTGCGGAGGATGTTAATTGCATGTTAGATCTCTTTTATAACAAGCTGTATTTCATTTTTGATTTGTATGTGCCGAAGTATGCCAAACGCAATCAGAATTATCCAAAGTGGTATAGCTTGGAAATAATCCGCAATCTGAAACTTAAAAACAAACTACACCGTCAGTACAAGCGTTGTAAAAGTGCAGAAACTTATGAGGAGTTCTCTAGAGTTAGAAAACTTGTTAAGCAACAAATTAGTGACGCATACAAACATTATTTGCAAAAAATTGAGCATGAATTGATTGCTAATCCAAAAAGTTTTTGGTCTTACATTCAATCTAAAAAAGGCTGCTCCAGAATACCTGGTCGGATGTCCCTACGGGATGAAGCTCATGACAATCCGCATGATATTGTTAACGCATTTGCTACATACTTCCAGAGTGTTTATGTTCAAAATACTTCTAATCAGGTTCCGTTTCAGAGCTCTCAGCACAATTGCATTGATATTATTCACTTGACTGATGAAGACATTTTAAAATCTCTATGCAGGTTGCCAAATAAGCTAACTACAGGAGAAGATGCTATTCCGAGCTTTTTAGTAAAAGATGCTGCGCACGTATTCCTCAAACCCCTTGGAAAAATATTCAATTGTGCTCTCAGAACAGCGATTTTCCCAAAAAGGTGGAAATTGGCACGAATTTGTCCCATTCTAAAAACCGGAGACCCTCATAATATTGAAAACTACAGAGCTATCTCCATATTGGATAATTTTGCGAAGGTCTTCGAGATGTGTGTATACAATTGCATCTATCCCTTAACGTCACATCTTATATCAGAGTCACAGCATGGATTTATGCGTAACAGGTCCACAGTTTCAAATTTAACAGAAATCACTCAGGAAATTGCAGAAGTTTTGGATAATAAGGGTCAAATCGATGTAGTGTATACTGATTTCACGAAGGCCTTCGATAAGATCAGTCATCAGAGAATTATCGGCAAACTACAGCACTTTGGCTTCAGCGGGCATATGCTAGACTTTTTTTCATCATACCTTGAAGGAAGGACACAGTACGTATCCTACAATGGATTCAACTCCTCTGTATATATTGTGTCATCTGGCGTACCACAGGGAGCAAATCTTGGGCCACTCTTGTTTCTTTACTTCATAAATGACCTTCCAAATCGACTAACCTGCTCTAATCTGCTGTTTGCCGATGATTTGAAAATCTTTTCTCCAATTACCAATTTTGCAGACTGCTTAATTATTCAAAATAATCTCAAGACTATATCGGAATGGTGCACGGAGAATGAGTTGTTTTTGAATATCGCCAAATGTAAAGTATGTTCATTCACACGTAAAACAAAACCAGTAGAATTTAACTACACTCTCGAAGATGTCACTTTAGTGCGCTGCTCTGAGGTGAAAGATTTAGGTGTTTTGTTTGATACAAATTTAGAATTTTCTTCTCATATTGATACCATTGTTTCAGCTGCTACTAAAAGTTATGGATTTTTAGTTAGAAACTGTAGATCTTTTTCTAATGAAATGGCGCTAAAGACATTATATTGCACTCTAGTACGATCAAAGTTGGAATATGCATCAAGTGTATGGAATCCTTATTACCAAAATCGTATCAACGCCATTGAGGGTGTACAACGACGCTTTCTCAAGTACTTGACATTCAAGAAAAATGGCATTTACCCAAGACGTGGCTGTGATCATCTAGCTATGCTGGTTAGATTTGAAATGCAACCGCTTGAATTGAGAAGGATTAATAACAGCCTGAAGTTTTTATTTAAACTGGTTCGTAACCAAATAGATTCTCCTGCTCTATTATCCAAGCTTGATTTTCACGTACCGGTTCGTATTTCACGAAGAGATCCTACCTTCTACTTGAGCACACCAAAGTCTAACGTTTTGATAAAATCGCCCATACACTTCATGTGTGCCAACTTTAATTTAATATCCGACTGCTGTGATTTACACCACGACTCAATTAGAGATTTACTATCTAAGTTCAATGAAAATTACTTTTCAGAATTGAATGCATGATAATTAGCATTATTTTCTCAACCAATATATATCTATTTGAAAATGTTTCACTACAATATACTGTCTGAAATTATTTTAGTAAGTTATCAATTTTACATTTACATAACTTCGTACCAATGATTGTATGTATCGCACATATAGCGTTGATATGTAGTATGTCGTCTCTCACTTCATTGTCCTATAAGTGGATCATTCTGTTGGGCAATAAAGGACTTATTTATTTATTTATTTATTTATTTATTTATTAAGAATAAGAAGAAGAAGAAGCAGCAGCAGCAGCAGGAGAAGAAGAAGGAGAAGGAGAAGAATGAGAAAAAGAGGAAGAAGAAGAAGCAGCAGCAGGCGAAGAAGAAGGAGAAGAAGGAGAAGCAGAAAAATCAGAAGAAGAAGAAAAAGAAAAAGAAGAAGAATGAGAAGAAGAAGAAGCAGAAGCAGGAGAAGAAGAAGAAGAAGAAGCACAAAAATCAGAATAAGAAGAAGAAGAAAAAGAAAAAGAAGAAGAATGAGAAGAAGAAGAAGCAGCAGCAGCAGAAGAAGAAGGAGAAGGAGAAGAAGGAGAAGAAGGAGAAGAAGGAGAAGAAGGAGAAGAAGGAGAAGAAGGAGAAGAAGAAGAAGAAGCAGAAGAAGAAGAATAAGTAGAAGAAGAAGAAGAAGAAAATTTATAGTACGGTTGGCAACCCTAGTCCTGAGCCAACTGTGAGGCTGATTGCAGGTACCGTTAGAAACAAAGGAGAGGAATCTCTGGATATTTTCGTCAAGTTAGAGAACTTATTTAGGATCTCTGGCCAAGGTGGCGGTGGCAGACTATACTAGGTTCAAGTGTCCTGGAACCTGAAGACAAAAGATGGGCAGGACCCAAAGTCATCCATTACTTTGCGATGAGGGCTGAACTTGCAAACCAGAGTAGGGAGAGGTACAAAAGGTGACACTGGTGGCTGTTGTCGCAAGAATGATCATCATAGTCATAGTCATGTCTTAACAGACATGTTGTGAACTCGTAAAATGCATTAAGTCGGAGCTGGAGTATTGCCGACACGAATATTATCCCTAGTTTTTAGAACTGTAGCTCGCCATCATTCGCGATTTACTGTCAGTTCAGTGGCGCTCTTGATACTCATATCCAGCAACTGTTTCGTCGTATCTACCTAGCGTGTAGGAGAACGGCCACGGTGCCGCCCACTCAGGGCATGACCCTGAACCACAAGTCTCTCCATGTTATCGCTTCTGTGAATATGTCCGAAGAATGTAAGCATTCTCGTCGACATAATGGAGGATAGCTCATCCAATATTGAAACATTAGTTCGATGGGCGGTATAAGGAACTCTCAGCATTCTCCTCCACGTCCACATTTCAAAAGCATCTATGCGAGATCGATCTGCCTTTTTAACAGTCCAAGTTTCCGAGCCATACAAAAATATGGAGAACACAAGAGACTGAACCAGCGACATTTTGGTAGCGTAAGTGATGTTATGGTCACGCCATATTTTAGTAAGGCCACACGTGCCTGTTGAATGCGCCGTCGAATCTCATTTTCACAGCTACCCGAATTGTCGATCAACGAACCGAGGTACACAAAACTTTGAACTATTTCACAACGGCCTATTGACTTTGTCGCAAGAAACCTCCTCATTATTTCTTTTCATTCATTCATTCTTCTTCTGCCACCTTCGACCTCTCTTTCAAGAATGAGACACAAGCCTATCTCCTTTAATTCTTACCAATCAGGTCTTTAGTTCTGTCTCACCATGTTCCATATTGAATGAATATGAAATCGTGTAAGAACTGCACTGCCGTACAAAAATACAATTTTCGGCCTTTGGCCTCATTCTATAATTATACCGATAGGATCATTGTAAATTTAGACTCATTGGGTTAAAAATAAAAACCGTGGGGTATTATTGAATATTACAAACAGTTATGCGAAAACTAATGTATCGAAATTTGTATAAATATTTATAAAATAAAGACATTCCACGTCTTTATTTTTGGGTCACTACTGGATTTAAACAAAAGCTTTTTTAATATCAACAAACTGTTATAATGGCGTCAGAAATATGAATGAGGAACCATAAAAAAATTTAACTGAGCCTTTGTTCCAATGTTTTGAGATGGCTCGAAGGTAACCAATAGGCAGTAAGATCTGGATATGTCAGTTATCTTCTTCAGATATCTAGTTATCTAGTACCCTGAAAAGTTTTTTTAATATCAACAAAGCGTTGTGATAGCATCAAAAATTTGAACGAAGAACCACAAGAAATTTAGCCAAGCCGTTGTTTTACCATTTTGACGTGGCTTGAAAGCAACCAAAGAAATCTGGATACGCAGAAAAAAGTATTTGTCTTCTTTAGATATCTAGTTAGCTAGTATTCTAACAAAGACTTTTAGAATACCAAAAAAACATTGTAATGGCATCAGAAATTTGACTGACAAACCATAACAAAGTGTAGCTAAGCCATTGTTTCACTATTTCGAGATGGCTTGAAGAGGATGGCTAATCAGCTCAATTGTTTGGTTACCTACTGAATTCTATTCAGGATACAGATGGTTGTGGTTAGCTCCAAAAAAAAAAAAAGATCTAGAAGTCTCTTTTACTACTTCGCGGACGTTTTGGCCGTTATTAGACCATCTTCAGGGCACTACAATAATATTTTTTTATCAAACAGATATGCATGACTTATGGTAAAAGTTAACAACATAAAATGACGATATAAAAAAAATGTGATACAATTAACTAGAAACAAGGTATACAAAACTTAACTTAATCAACAAAGTACCTAAGAGAAATTAATCACAAATTGACTTATTTATGAGTAAGACAGAAGGAATTCTGCCGGTGCGCCATCTAGTACCCGAAGGTGACGGCAACCAAAGAGAGAAACGCCACTAGAAGCAGTTTACATCTCCTTGGTGGAACGACAAGGCTCGCTCGCTTTTTGCCACTAGAGGCGCGGATTTTGACGCACGCAGCGTGAAGCCGATATACGAGGGTTGCTCTATACCTCCGTCAATCCACCAGTACGCAGTATTGCTTCTAGTGGCGTTTCTCTCTTTGGTTGCCGTCACCTTCGGGTACTAGATGGCGCACCGGCAGAATTCCTTCTGTCTTACTCGTACATCTTTCACATGTTTATTAAACATGGAAAAATTGATGCTCTCTACTTTCGTCAATCGACCTATGGCGCACTGATGATCGCTAACAAGCGTGAAACAGCTGTCTGCGTACTGGTGGATTGACGGAGGTATAGAGCAACCCTCGTATATTGACTTATTTATGCTTTTTATAATAATTAACTCTGTCTATACAGGGTGGGCCAATAGTGCGTGGACGGTAGATTGTGGGCTTACTAAAATTGATTTTAGAAACCTGATACTTCATCATGGTAGATAACCTTGAGGGCTATAACATAAAAATAATTTCACTTAAATCTTGACGTTTATATAGGGTGATACATATGAAACTTATATTTTTTTAAATGAAACTCCCTATATATTATTGCATATTTGAATTCCTTGGTGAATTCTAGTGTGACTTTATGTATCATACGTGGAACTTTAATGAATCGTTTAGGCGTAAATCACCATTTTTGGTATAAGTAGGTATCAGAAAAAAATTGAATATCGCAGCGATTATAAAACTTAGAACGCTGTGACTTTGCAATACGACTAAGCATGAAATGCGTCACCTTAGGTCAGACGGCATAATTTGAATTATTTTTGTACTTAGAGTAATCAGTAGATTAATTAAGGAAACTTCAATCGCAGATAACTTGATTTTTTCAAATGGGAATGGCTATTTTGATTCATAGAATCAAATGTAAAATTTGATATCCTTTCTAACGATATAGGATTCTCAATACCAGTCTTTTTTTGATTTCCATTTTATTTCAAATTTTCAGTCAAATCGGTGTTTTTCAAATTTCCTGCGTGCAAGCAACCTAGCGGGCCATGAAAAAAGAAACAATAGCCCGTTAATATGGGAGAAACGAACTAACTTAGTAGAAAGATGCAAACAACCTGGAGCAGCGAGGCAAGATCATGAAAATTCCTTACAACACATCAGCTCTAACCGGATACAACAGCGGCAAGGTATCTAATATTAATAAGAAGCTCAAGTATGACAGAAGTGTTTGTTTTTCACTGCCTACTAGCTATTGAGTTCTACTAGAGCTTGACAACTTTCCAAAACGATTACAAATTTTGAAACAAAAGGAAAACTACCAGCGATTTTTGCTTACAGTCTAACATCTTTAGAATAAAATTTCACATTTAATGCGATAAATGAATTAATTTCCGTTTAGTTGAGTCAAAAGTGAAGATATCTCTAACTGGAGTATTCTGAACATCTGTTGAAATGATTGCCAGAATTTTTTAATTACGCAATGTTCTAATTGTGTTTATTTCATGTACATAGTTTTCTTCAAACTAAATTATGTTTACAATTCAAACAGACTACAATTCAAGTTTCATCTTCCGCGATTTTGCTAATAAGTAGAACTACCTTCTGAAGAATTTGAAGGGTTCCAGTCAGAGGTATCATTACTTTTGACTTACGGAAATGGCTATCCTTTTATGGCATTAAATGTGAAAATTTATTCAGAAGACATAGATGTTCTACTGCCAGCAACAATCGCTAGTAGTTTTCCTCTGATTAAATATTTTTTTACTGACATTGGAAATTGGCTAACAGCTAGTAGGCTGTGAAAAATGAGCGTTCTTGTTATCGCTATTGTTTCTGGCTAGAGCTAATATGTTGTAAGGAATTTTCATAATCTTGCCTCGCTACTCTAGTTAGTTTGCATCTTTCTACTGAGTTAGTTGGTTTCTTCCATATTGACGGGCTTTTGTTTATTTTCCATGGCCTGCTAGGTTGCTTGCACGCAGGAAAATTGAAAAACACCGATTTGACTGAAAATCTGAAATAAAACGAAAACCAAAAAAGATTGATATCGAGAATGCTATATCGTTAGAAAGGCAATCAAATTTTATATTTGATTCTTAAAACCAAAATAGGGATTCCCTTTTGAATAAATCAAGTTATTTGTGACTGAAGTCTCCATAATTAATCTACTCCAAGTACAAAAAGAATTTAAATTATGCCGTCTGAAGTAATGTGACGCATTTCATGCTTAGTCGTGTCGCAAAGTCAAGGCCTTCTAAGTTTTAAAATCGCTGCGATATTCAGTTTTTTCTGACACCTACTTATATCAAAAATGGTGATAAACGGTTCGTCTAAAGTTCTATGTATGATACATAAAGTCACACTAGAATTTACCAAGGAATCCAAATATGCAATAATATATAGGGGGTTCCATTCAAAAAATGTAAGTTTGATATGAATCACCCTGTATGCATGTCAAAATTTAAGTGAAAATATATTTACGTTATAGCCCTCCAGGGTCCCTGCCATGATCAAGTGACAGATTTTAGAAATATTTTTTAGTAAGCCCACAATCTTTCGTCCACGCACTATTGGCCCACCCTGTATTACCCCATCCTACCCTTATTATACCTTTTCTGTTTTCAACTTCGCCCTGTATTTGATGTTTATACTTATAAATGTTAACAATTCTATCTTTCTTGTTCTTGCGCTTCTATGGATTTCCGTTTACCTACTTATGATTTTTACTACTAATGATTAACTTTAACTAAGGCTTAAATTTTAACTTTACCAAACAAGAGCGACAATCTACAAACAGTGGGAAAGAATTTACTTGAGTAGATTCAAACGGAGCCCTCACTGTGGAATTTGTTGGTATAAAAATTTAATTTTATTATTACATTGACAAAAACTGATTTTTCCCGGACTAGTAGTCAACAGGTTTAAGATTTTATCTTAAAAAAAAAGAAAAAAAAATGTTGACCGCGGTGAGGTTCGAACCCACGCCTTTTCGGACTGGTGCCTGGCATCTTAACCGCTCGGCCACGCTGCCTGTGCTTCATGTCGCAATTTAATTCAATTTATTCTTTTAATTTAGTTTTCCTCTAGCACCTGTAGTTTTGGTTATCTTTTTTATACAGACGGTTGGACGGACGGACTGACAGACAGACAGAGGCTCTGCATAAGCTCTCTTCAGTGAGTCAGTGAGAGCTAAAAAAACTAAAGCAACACAAACACACAAAAAACTCACCTGCGGCGTCCAATTGAACGGCGTCGCCGCCACCCTGGTCTGACTCTTCGACCTCGACTTGAAGATCTTCTTGGCCATCAACCGCCCGCCGTGGTGCACCACGCTGGACGACGACTTGCTCTTCTGCATGACGGCACCGCCCCCTTGACCCGAACCACCTGCGGAACATTTATCGGTTACGTCACTCTTGTCTTTGCCGTGCAGCAGATGGCTGAAAAACCCGCCCTTGGAGGGCGGAGACACTGGAGACGCCTCCCCCCCACCGAAATCCACGCTGCTCCGCGAACTCGACACCCGACTGCTCTCCACGTCCGACACCTCGCACAATTCCGCGAACCTCAG
This sequence comes from Callosobruchus maculatus, assembly GCA_951848785.1. Classification (NCBI taxonomy): domain Eukaryota; kingdom Metazoa; phylum Arthropoda; class Insecta; order Coleoptera; family Chrysomelidae; genus Callosobruchus; species Callosobruchus maculatus. The sequence continues at coordinate 753,961 of CATOUR010000262.1, forward strand.
GCTACGATACGTCAAGATCCAGTCGTCGTTCGTCTGACAGCCCTTGTTCAACCCGTCGTCATCACCCGGTTTCGTGATCTCCCCCTTCGCTTTGATGTTCCTCAAGTTCCTGTCATAGTTCACTCGTTTGAACCTGTCCGCTTTGTCTATGTCCACGCTTTTCTTGCGCGCCATCCTCAGGTACCTCTTGATCGTGTCGCTCACCGATTGCGAGACGTCGTCGTTGTCTATACTACTTTTCCTCCTGCCAGACTTGTGGTCCCTCTGTGCCTCCTCTTCACGCCTTTCCTTCTCTTTCTTCCTGAATTCTTCTTCTACCTTCACCAGAACAAGCTCTGGGACCGGCAAGGTCTGAGTCGCCCAGTTGTGGAACTTTGGTTCGCTGCTCACCCTCTGAACCTCTATCATTGGAGGAGACACAGAAGCTGAAGGACTTCCCTTCAGAATAGAGTGAGGAGGACTTGCGGGGTAGTTCTTCCTTTGAGGTCCATATGCAAAGCTAGTCGTATAACCGGTGCCTCCTCTACTTCCCCTGAAGCCTTTAGTCTTCCGCAGATCAAAGTATAGCTTCTCCAAAGCCTTCCTGTCTGTCAAGAGATCTGAAATGATCCTGTCTCTGTTTCCTGTTTGCCCGTAGTACCTGCTAAGCGTGTCCAACAATGACCTCTGTTGGTAGTCACCTTGGAAATGAACATGTTGATGAGCATGAGGGGTTGACGTGTAGTCTTGGTACCCTCCAAGACTCCTGTCACTTCCATGCAAGTTCAAGTGCCTTTGAAGTCGATCTACTAGATCTTGGTAACTAAAATCAGGTCTATAAGGAGATTGTTGCTGTTTAGTGTCTTTATCTTCAAGTTGCAGGTATTCCCTCAAGATTTCCGCTAGCTGTTGCTCACTATCCCCATCTTCAGCATCATAAGACGTTGAAGTACTTGCTTCTTCTCTCAGATCAAACTTGCCTGAGGTTGTAGGTAGTATTTCAAGATGCGTCGGCCTTTCAGGTCTGTCCAAGCTGACTTCATCCGCAGACACTGCTTTCCTACAACTGTTACCCTTCCTGGAGACCCGCTTCTTCTTTCTGAAGCCTATCGCTCCAGGGTACGAGTTTTTCCTCCACAACAGAAACTTGGTCTCCTTTTTGCAGACTTCCTGGAAGTAAGCTTCTATCTTAGGCACATCTTCTATGCGATTCTGTGTTCCATCGGGTATCAGCTTTCTTCCAGCGTCAGCCATATACCTCCAAGTCTTCCTGGTGAGCAGCCATCTTTCTTTTGGCTTTGGCTTCTTTCTTCTGATTGACTTTCCCATTGTGACGGAGTATTCTGTGGACTCTGTACTAGCACTTCTGCCGATGTTCTTTAGCTTACGATCCGCCATTATGTCATAGGTGCCACATTGACTTTAACGTGACAAGTGGAGTCGTTTGACACTACTGTTGGGGTGCTCAAACTTCTGCAAGTTGTCTGTTGGACATGTTTTAAGATAGTGATATGTGGAGGATCAAAATGGTGTAGAGTTGAATGATTTGGATTTGATAGAGGTGCTTTGAAGACTTTCTATACTGCAGTTCCACTTGGTGTCTTGGCTCCACTGTCTTTTTAAATTTACTATTCTTGTTCTTAAACTGCTCGCGAAACTACACATGAAAGAGGATAAGCCTTTCTGAGCTACAAGACACGCTACTTAAAGGTTTGTAAACTAGTGATATCAGCACTCCTGAGTCACTATCACTTACACCAGCAGATACTTTTAATCACGTCCTCTGATCCGCTGTTTTGAAACTTGATCAAGTATTTTGTTTTCTCTGGAATATTTGGCACTATTTTCAGAATAACTGTTATCCTATATTAATGTTCAGTAATATTTTTCTTCAAAATTCTATTGCTACTATGTAAACTTGGCAAGATTTCGGGACATTCTAAAGCATAGTTGAACGAAGATTGCACTTTTTATTATGTTGAGGATGTCACTACTATTTAATTCTTGTGTTTCTGTCCACAGAGACCAGTTGCTTGCTACGCAATCCTTGATGTCACTATTTAAAAGGACGTTTGGGCTGGTTTAATCTAAATCTTCTATTTTCGACTACAGCTCTTTAGCACCACATTTGAGTTTCCTTTTGTTTAAGGATTTTTTAATAACACTAGAGTTTTGTTCAAAGCTTCTACACAACGTTTTTGTACTGATTACTTAGGGTCTTAGGCTTGACTTGAGGTTTTTAACGCTACTAGGATGTGGCCAGATTTGGAGCTCTTTTGCTTCAAAATAATGGTGGTTTTTTGGAAAGAAGTCACAATTGTTTCTGCACAAATCACTTGAACACTAGGCCTGACTGGAGTATTTTTGATACTAGAATTGTTGCCTCTTGTGTAACGTTTGTAACTACTTTGGCTCGAACTACTGGGATGCTTGGGTCTTGACTGTGTTTTAATGGCACTAGAAGATGATCAGTTTTAACTGAAAGTTCTTTGACACTAGAACTACGCCGCCTTTTGTCCAAGGTTTTTTCTCACTTTGGTCCGAAACACTTCGCTACTGGACTTGATTGCAGGGTTTCTCGCAGAAAACAGATCAGCACTGAACTGACTTTTCCACAAAGTGATCACTTATGCGTTTTCCGAACTTGGTGAAAGCTATCACTTCACTTAGAAATCCGGTGTAGGGTTTTTTCACAACTGTTTTTGGTCGGACTACTTGGACACTAGTTTTGACTGGAAGATTCTTGCAGGAAAGTGATGAATACTGACGTCCAGAGACTGGTTGATGAAGCTTCTTGTATGAAGTTCTTTTTTTGGACAGGTTGCAATGTGACTTTTCCACAACGTGATTACTTACTTGCGGACTTATTGAAACCTTCCACTTGGAAATCCAGTGCAACACTGAGGTTTTTTCACTGTTTTACCGAACCTCTTTGACACTAGGTTTACTTTATTCACAACTGTTTTGGTCGAATCACTTGGACACTAAGCTTGACTGGAACTATCTTGCACTAAAGTCATCAACTAACTGATTGACCCTAGGCTCGACTAAAGGTTTCTGGCAGAAAACTGGACAATGTGGCTTCTCTGTCAATCAGGTTGCAATGTGACTATTCCAAACCATGATCATTGATTCATTTTTTAAACTTGTTGGAGCTTATCACTTGAAAATCTGAGTTTCTTCACTGTTTTTACTCTAACTTGTTGAACACTAGGTTAACTTGATTGACAACCGATTTGGTCGAACTGCTTGTACACCTGACTTGACTGGAAGCCTCTCGCACTAAAAGCGATAACCTTCAGAGACGACTGACGACTGACACTAAGCTTGGCTGAAGGTTTCTGACAGAAAACTGGACGATGGGGCTTCAAACAGATTGCAATGTTTTCATCACTGGACTTCTTAACTGTTCTTAGTCCAGCTTTTTGAACACTAGGTTAACTTCATTGACAACTGGTTTGGTCAAACTTCTTGGACACTAGGCTTGAGTGGAAGTACTTTGCACTGAAGCCAACAACGGTGATTTTTAAAGACCGATTGACACTAGGCTTGACTGAAGGTTTCTTGCAGAAAAGTGGATGATGTGGCTTATTTTCCAAACAGGTTGCAATGTAACTTCTATTGTTTTAACTTGTCGAACCCTGTCACCTGGAAATCCAATGCAAGGCTTCTTCGCTGGCTTCTTCACTGTTTTTACTACAACTTTTTGGACACTAGGTTAACTTTATTGACAACTGGTTTGGTCAAACTTCTTGGACACTAGGCTTGACTGGAAGTACTTTGCACTGAAGCCAACAACGGTGATTTTGAAGGACTGATTGACACTAGGCTTGTCTGAAGGTTTCTTGCTGAAAAGTGGATGATGTGGCTTCTTTTACAAACAGGTTGCAATGTAACTTTTTTTGTCTGGACTTGTCGAAGCCTGTCACTTAGAAATCCAATGCAAGGCTTCTTCGCTGGGCTTCTCCACTGTTTTTACTCCAACTTCTTGGACACTAGATTAACTTTATTGACAACTGGTTTGGTTAAACTTCTCGGACACTAGGCTTGACTGGAAGTACTTTGCACTGAAGCCAACAACGGTGATTTTTAAAGACTGACTGACACTAGGCTTGACTGAAGGTTTCTTGCAGAAAAGTGGATCATGTGGCTTCTTTTACAAACAGGTTGCAATATAACTTTTCTTGTCTTGACTTGTCGAAGCCTGTGACTTGGAAATCCAATGCAAGATTTTCTCGCTGGGCTTCTTCACTGACAACTACTTGGACACCAGGCTTCACTGGAAGTATCTTGCACCAAAGTCATTAACTGACTGACTGACACTAGGCTCGACTGAAGGTTTCTTGCAGAAATCTGGACAATTTGGCTTCTTTGTTAAACAGGTTGAACAATGTGACTTTTTTGAACCGTGCTTAGCAATGCATTTTTGAAGCAAGTCACTTGGGAATCCGTTGAACCTCTCGGGGTTGACTAGAGGTTTCTTACACTAAGGTCACTGACAGTAGTCTTGACTAAAGGTTTCTTTAAAAAAAGTGGATGATGTAGCTTCCTGTATGAAGTAACAGGTTGCAATATAACTTTTGTCTTGACTTGTCGAAGCCTGTCACTTAGAAATTCAATACAAGGCTTCTTCGCTGGGCTTCTTCACTGTTTTCACTTGAACTTGTTGGACACCAGATTAACTTTATCACCACCTGGACACTAGGCTGGACTAAGTATCTTGCTCCAGAGTCATCGACTACTGACACTAGACTTGACTGAAGGTTTCTGGCAGAAAACTGGACAATGTGGCTTCTTTTCCAAACCGTACTCAGCGATGCATTTTGAAGCATGTCACTTGGGAATCTGTTGAAACTCTCGGGGTTGACTGGAAGTTTCTTGCACTAAGGTCACTGACAGTAGTCTTGACTAAAGGTTTCTTCCAAAAAAGTGGACGATGTAGCTTCTTTTACGAAGTAGCAGGTTGCAATGTAATTTTTGCCTTGACTTGTTGAAGCCTGTCGCTTAATCCAATGCAAGGCTTCTTCGCTGGGCTTCTTCACTGTTTTTACTTGAACTTGTTGGTCACTAGATTAACTTTATTGACAAATACTTGGACACTAGGCTGAACTGGAAGTATCTTGCTGCAGACTCATCAGCTACTGACACTAGACTTGACTGAAGATTTCTGGCAGAAATCTGGACAATGTGGCTTCTTTTGCAGACAGGTTGCAATGTAACTTTTCTTGTCTTGACTTGTCGAAGCCTGTCACTTGGAAATCCAATACAAGGCCTCTTCGCTGGGCTTCTTCACTGTTTTTACTTGAACTTGTTGGACACTAGATTAACTTTATTGACAACCACCTGGACACTAGGCTGGACTGTAAGTATCTTGTTCCAGAGTCATCAACTACTGACACTAGACTTGACTGAAGGTTTCTGGCAGAAAACTGGACAATGTGGCTTCCTTTACAAACAGGTTGCAATATAACTTTTCTTATCTTGACTTGTCGAAGCCTGTCACTTGGAAATCCAATACAAGGCCTCTTCGCTGGGCTTCTTCACTGTTTTTACTTGAACTTGTTGGACACTAGATTAACTTTATTGACAACCACCTGGACACTAGGCTGGACTGTAAGTATCTTGTTCCAGAGTCATCAACTACTGACACTAGACTTGACTGAAGGTTTCTGGCAGAAAACTGGACAATGTGGCTTCCTTTACAAACAGGTTGCAATATAACTTTTCTTGTCTTGACTTGTCGAAACCTGTCACTTGGAAATCCAATGCAAGGCTTCTTCGCTGGGCTTCTTCACTGTTTTTACTTCAACCTGTTGCACACTAGGTTAACTTTATTGACAACTGCTTTGACACTAGGCTGGACTGAAGTATCTTGCTCCAGAGTTATCAACTACTGACACTAGACTTGACTGAAGGTTTCTGGCAGAAAATTGGACGATGTGGCTTCTTCTCCAAAGCGTGATCAGCGATGCATTTTTGAAGCATGTCACTTGGGAATCCGTTGAAACTCTCGGGGTTGACTGGAAGTTCCTTGCACTGAGGTCTTGACTAAAGGTTTCTTTCAAAAAAGTAGATGATGTAGCTTCTTGCACAGGTTGCAATGTAACTTTTGTCTTGACTTGTCGAAGCCTGTCACTTGGAAATCCAATGCAAGGCTTCTTCGCTGGTCTTCTCACTGTTTTTACTTGAAGTTGTTGGACACTAGATTAACTTTATTGACAACCGCTTGGACACTAGGCTGGACTGGAGTATCTTGCACAACTACTGACACTAGACTTGACTGAAGGTTTCTGGCAGAAAACTGGACAATGTGGCTTCTTTTCCAAAACGCGCTCAGCGATGCATTTTCGAAGCATGTCACTTGGGAGACGGTTGGAACTCTCGGCGTTGAGCGTTGACCGGCCACGACGCGACCACTTCGAAAATCGGATATTTTTGTGAAAACGGACTCGCGGCGAGGCGGCAATTTGATCGGCTGAATCCAGGAACGCCGACAGCCACCACGGGATCGACTGCGACAGGCTTAAGAGTGCCGCTACTTGGGAAACAAAAATATCACGTTTGGCAACAGGCATATATTGTGAGCTAGACAGAAAATAAAGTAATTATTAGATCATATAGTTATTTTTTTAGTGCATATCCCAGAAATAGCTCGACTCGTCGCACCTGTATTGTGATGCTTTGATTCGATCCTAGATAACCAGTGCAGGACTGATTTTTTTACCAAAAATGTTAATTTGGAGGAGCATGTGTCACTCAAAGGTTTTCAGGTTGCACCTTTTAATTCCCATATATAGTGAGACGCATGATAAGACATATGTCACAACCGTGGCTTGTCTTACAACCTAGATTTTTGAGGTATTCGCTGTACATTGAATTCTATTATCTTTTCTAAAACTTTTAGTTAATGTAAAACTTCGCACTTCACTTTCACACTTTATTTTGCTTTTGATGTGGTTTAGCGCGAATTTATGGATATTAAAAAAAGTAATGTGCTATATTGAGACATATTGTGAATTAGACAGAAAATAAAGTAATTATTGGATCATATAGTTATTTTTTAAGTGCATATCCCAGAAATAGCTCGACTCGTCGCACCTGTATTGTGATGCTTTGATTCGATCCTAGGTAACCAGTGCAGGACTGATTTTCTTTATCAAAAAGTTAATTTGGAGAAGCATGTGCCACTCAAAGGTTTTCATATTTAAAAGCACCACAAGACCACCTTTGATTCCCATATATAATGAGACGCATGATAAGACCTATATGTCACAACCGTGGCTTGTCTACAACCTAGATTTTTAAGGTATTCGTTGTACATTGAATTCTATTATCTTTTCTAAAACTTTTAGTTAATGTAAAACTTCGCACTTCACTTTCGCACTTTATTTTGCTCTTGATGTGGTTTAGCGCAAATTTATGAATATTAAAAAAAGTAATGTGCTATATTTGAGACATATTGTGAATTAGACAGAAGATAAAGTAATTACTGGATCATATAGTTATTTTTTTAGTGCATATCCCAGAAATAGCTCGACTCGTCGCACCTGTATCGTGATGCTTTGATCTGATCCTAGATAACCAGTTCAGGACTGATTTTTTTTACCAAAAATGTGAATTTGCAGGAGCATGTATCACTCAAAGGTTTTCAGGTTGCACCTTTTAATTCCTATATATAGTGAGACGCATGATAAGACCTATATGTCACAACCGTGGCTTGTCTACAACCTAGATTTTCGAGGTATTCGCTTTACATTGAATTCTATTATCTTTTCTTAACCTTTTGGTTAATGTAAAACCTCACACTTTACTTTCATAATTTATTTTGCTTTTGGTGCCATTTAGCGCGAATTTATGAATATTAAAAAAAGTAATGTGCTATACTTGAGACGTACTGTGATTTAGACAGAAAATAAAGTAATTATTGGATTATATAGTGATTTTTTTAGTGCATATCTCAGAAACAGCTCGACTCGTCATACCTGTATTGTGATGCTTTGATTCGATCCTAGATAGCCAGTTCAGGACTGAACAACTTTATTTACATTTTGTATCCGTACCGTTATAATCCAATATTTTGTAATAAAATCCTGGGATAAGGTCAATGATATCTTTTTTAAAAATATATATAATTTCCAACTTTCGACGCTAAAAGTGCGTCATCCTCAGAGCTCGAGAGTGATATACAGCAAGTAGTTTGCAGTTTTCTGTATTGTCTGAGTAGGCTGGATCTTTCACAGTTTCTGTTCAGATCCATTTTCACCCAGAACCGGTGTAAAATTTATTTACTTTTTATATCCTGACCGTTGTAATCCAATATTTTGTAATATTGGATAGTGGATGATATTTTGTAATAGAATCCTGGGAATACGGTCAATGATAGTTGGCGAAAGAGAAAAATAGAAGAGTATTTTTGCTGTATATCACTCACGCCCTTTAGGTCTAAACGTTGAAAATTATATTTTTTTTATATATATCATTTACCCAGGGTTTTCATATTTAAGCGTATTTAAACACGAAAAGTAAAATAACTGAGAAACAAATATTGTGCCTCGTTCCTTATTTACGAAATCCCCCCTTAGCTTTGCCACACTTCTTCAAACGGTCTGGTCATTCATTAATAGCAGCACTACTTGGAAAGGTAAAGACGCTGCTGTCTTCACCAAATTTGCTTTCAACGATTCGGTGTGATTTAGAACAGACCTCCTCCTCTAAAATATTCCATAACCAGTAGTCCAAAGGACTGAGGTTTGGACTTAATAAATTCTGACAAATTGACATACAGCCAGCGTTGTGTGATCTTTGTCTTATGCACGTGAGTTGAATCTTCTCCAGAAAATTGCTTTGATGGTTTTTAAAATATGTTTTAATTCCCTGTTCAGAGAAATGACGCTCAGTGACATCTTCTAAAGACACTCTTCACCAAACTATCACGGAAGCTGGGTGACGTAACCTTTCCATCTTATTTATTGCTCTTATCGTGTCTTATTTAATACATGAACTAATTGATTGATTCTACAGTTTCTTTTTATTTTATTCTATTATGTATGTATGTATATTTTTTCATATATTATTATTCATCATCATCATCACAGTTACAATGTCTTAACAGACATGTTGTTGACTCGTAAAATGCATCAAGTCGGAGCTAGAGTATCGCCAACACGAATGTTATCAACAGTTTTGAGAACTGTAGCTCGCCATCGTTCGTGATTTACTGTCAGTTTAGTGGCGCTCTTGATACTCATATCCAGCAACTGTTTCATCGTATCCACCCAGCGTGTAGGGGGACGGCCACGGCGTCGCCCACTCGGGGCATGACTCTGAACAACAAGTTTCTCAATATTATCGCTTCTGTGTATAGTCCGAAGAATGTAAGCATTCTCGTCGACACAATGGAGGATAGTCTCTTTGGATTACCCAGCTCATCCAGTATGGAAACGTTACTTCGATGGGCGGTATAAGGAACTCTCAGCGTTCTCCTTCACGTCCACATTTCAAAAGCATCTATGCGAGCTCGATCTGCCTTTTTAACAGTCCAAGTTTCCGAGGCATACAAAAATATGGAGAACACAAGAGACTGAACCAGCAACATTTTTGTAACTTTAGTGATGTTAAGGTGACGCCATATTTTAGTAAGCTTTGTCATGGCTACACGTGCCTGTCGAATGCGCCGTCGAAATGGGAAGAGTCCTGTTTAAAGTCAAACCCAGATAAACTGGATTTAGGCAGTGCTGTAGCTTGGTATAATTCCATTCTATTCGCAATTCCAAGTCCGCATGACGCTTATCGAGAGAATGAGCAGGTTTGAGTTTTATCTTGGTCTGTTCACCATTTACACGTAATGGCTACGTCATCGGCCAGATAAAACTATTTGTAGAGGATCTGTCCACCTTCAGTAACATCCATTATACCTGCCCACCCTAGGTGAACCAACAGAAAAAAATGTTGGAACAAAAGCTTTCAATCCTTAGTTAGTAACAGATTTTTTTGGTAAATGACGCACACTATATATAAAAAATGAGCCGATGCTTAGCGTTTGTATTACAATTTGCTTTCATTTTGTATAAAAAAAGATCTGTTGGCAGATTTATATTCTAAACAATATAATTTTATCTAGGTAGGTAATAATTTGTCGACTTTTCCAAACTGTGTGAAATATGCTATGAAATAAACTTGATCATACTTTTTACAGGCTACAACTGGCTTGTCTCAATAGAATAATGAAAATTTTGGAGTGTCTAAACTCGTTACCATCCTCACTACCTCAATTCCATCCCAATACCTGTAGACACTATTACTTGATATGATAATTTAACGAAACAACACTGAATGTTGCTTTTAGTAGTTGTAAATACATTCAGGATTCTGCATAGTGTCCAGAAGTTTTAGAGAGTGCTTCAGAGCGCATCCTCACACATGGGAGCAATAGTTCAACAATGAGAGGATCTGTGTCCCTGAGGAATACCGGAGTTTATTTAAAATACGTGTGATTAACAGCCCCCGACTACAACAAACAGAGATCGGTCGTTTAAAAAGCTATTCAGCCACTGGCGCAGGCTAGGTGGTAGTTCATGAGCAGCAAGCTTGACCAGAAGTCCCTCATGCCACACTCTGTCGAAGGATTTCGATATGTCAAGTGCAATAACACGGGATTCACCATGACTTTCAATTGCTCTATTCCACAAGTGAGTGACGTAGGCCAGGAGGTCACTCGTAATCCTAGCTTACGGAAGCCATACTTTGTGATGTTACTGTTGTCCATGTATTTCAGGAGCTGTGTGTTAATGATAGTCTCCATAACCCTAGACATGATGCTAAGAAGAGCCACAGGTCTATAGTTGATGAGATCGGTTCTTTGCCTTTCTTAAGAATGGGTGGTATACAGCCAATATTTTAAGGAGCGGGAAGTTTAAAAAAAGTGGATAAGGCGATGGTATCAGTATATTACAGTCAGGGGTTACATTTCATCAAATCAACATGGCTTTATAGACAAAAGATCTACGATAACCAACCTGCTCATAATTACTCAATACATTTCAGAAGTTTTGGATGAGCAAGGACAGATCGATGCCATTTATGCTGATTTGTCAAAAGCCTTCGATAGAGTTTCTCATAAGAAGCTTTTATCAAAACTTACTTAGAAGAAAGGACTCAATTTGTATCATATCACGGACCTAGGTCCTTTATTATTCCTTTTATATAATAATGATTTGTCTGGTTTAGTTAATTGTAATATATTAGGTTTTGCTGATGACATAAAAACATTTTCAAAAATTGACACGAAGGAAGACTGTGATTTACTGCAAGAAAACTTATTAGTTGCTGAAAATTGGTGCAACCTGAATGACCTTTTTCTAAATATTCAAAAATGCAAGACTATCACGTACACTAGAAAGAACACAAATATTGATTATAAGTACAAAATTAATAACTGTGAACTTGAGAAGGTAGAGTCCATTAAGGATTTAGGTGTAATATTCGATTCAAAGTTAAGATTTTCGGAACACAAAGCAAAAGGTATCTGAGGCGCTAAAACTCTATGGCTTTATTGTCAGAAGTTGTAAGAATTTTTCAAACATCGACGTAATCAAGCTACTATTTAATTCACTTGTACGACCGAAGCCTGAGTACGGTTGTGTGACATGGAACCCCATTTATGATTGTTATATACAGGCATTAGAAAAAGTTCATCGGAGAGTTTTGAAATACATGTCTTTCAAAGTTGATGGAATCTATCCAGAACGAGGTATCGATTACGAAACTCTTTGTGGTAGATTTGACCAATCGTCTCTGCAATTGAGAAGAAATATAGCATCTCTTCCACTTCTCTTCAAAACCGTACATTATCTCATAGATTGCCCTACTATTCTGAGTCAAATAAATAGCTTTTTGAACGACCGATCTCTGTTTGTTGTAGTCGAGGGCTGTTCATCAGACGTGTTTTCAATAAACGCCGGTGTTCCTCAGGGATCTGTCCTATCCCCTACACTGTTTCTGCTGTACTTCAACGAGCTGCTGGAAATAACATCCAATCCAATCTACAGCTTCGTAGATGACAGTACATTAGCGTCGTGCATGGAACCTGGCAAGCCACTATCATCCCAGGAGACGGTACGTCAGCGACAGCAGCATTATGACAGATCAACGCTGATATAAAAGCAATTGTCGAGTGGGGATTAGCAAATAAAGTACAGTTCAACGCACAAAAAACTCAGGCAACGACACTTATAAAGAAGTCTCACGATGGCTTACCAACCGTGGAAATGGAGGATCACCTTCTGTCAAGCTTTTGGGAATCAACATCACTGGCACGACCACGTCGTCAGTATTGCTCAAACGGCATCCCAGAAGCTTGGAGTTCTGTTCCGCTGTAGGAAGTTGTATACACCAGAGCAACTTCTGCTGCTGTACAAGGCACAGATCCGACCATCGCTGGAGTATTGCTCCCATGTGTGGGCTCCGAAGCACTCTCTAAAGCTTCTGGACACTATCCAGAAAAGAGCGATTAGACTAATCGATACGCCAAACCTCACAAAGGACCTCCACAGCCTGGAACATCGAAGGAGGGTGGCTGACCTATCCCTGTTTTACAGATTCTATCACGGAAGATGTTCGATTGAGCTCTCTCAGATAATAACACCACACACCGTCCGAACCAGGAAAACTAGAGAAGCTCTGCGAGCTCATCCTTACCAGGTCGAGGTCCTTACTCTCCGAACCAGTCTCCTCCAGCATTCCTTCTTTTGGAGAACTTCGACGCTGTGGAATCAGCTGCCGGGGAATTTGTATCCCGGCGGCTACAACCTGCAGCGTTTCAAATCTAACGTGAACCGATACTTATCCTCTCGCAGCGCTTCTACAGCGCCATAGGCTTTAAGCCTTTGCGGGAGGCCGACCATAAAAAAAATAAGTTTCAATGTATCTCAATTTACTAGCAGGATGAATGTTACATTTAGGTGCAACAGACCAAGAACAAATATTTTAGTTAAGTCTCCTGTTCATTTTATGTGCAATAATTATAATAAAACCTGTAAAACCGTTGTGATATATTCATGTGTAATATAAAGGAGAGCAGATCAAGCTGCTCTATAGTGTTGATGTATATTTTCAGTTTTTGTATTTATTTTCTATTTTTTACCCTGTAATTGGTTTCTGTTGGGTAATAAATGCATTATATATTTATTTATATTAAACAGAATGAAGAGTTATTTGAAGAATAGCTTTGGAAGATTTTTAAATAAATAATTGCGTTATCTTTTGATATCTCCTTGTATTTATATTCAGAAATCCAAAACTTTCTGACGTCAACTCCACGGCACATACCTTTAAAACGATCCGCTTCTGGACAGATGTATTGTGATCTAAACGCTCGGACAATTATACAGTCGTACAATAAAATTTAAGTACACTGTAAAAATACCCGATCCGTCTCACCAGATGTGACGTAGATCGAATGCATTCGTTTTTATTGTTTTTGAGGAGTTAAAAGTTAGAAAGTGGGCCAGACGGCGTTCGGAATATAATGTGGAAGATCTGCCGACTGATTTATACCATAAACAATATAACTATATCCAAGAAGCAGCTTGAATTAGACCGCAACAGCGGATTTTGTTTATTTTTGGAAATGCCAGCAATCACTCATGAGTGAGCGAGTTTTTTTGGGTACCTCCACTTCACAAGCTAGTAGGCTGAGAAGTATAACAATTGAGGAGCGTTTATTCTAAAGACCATTTTGCAGGGCGCCGGGTTTTGAAAATTCTCGTGGGTGCTCCGCCTTTTTAATGACAGAGCTATATTTATATCAGTATTAGCCTTACCTTCCTCATGAATCCTTCCATCTACCTATTGGTGAACACAGAACAAAAATCCGTTCAGTAGTTCAAATGATCTACTATCTAGTAATATTTATTAGCCTTCCATTTTAGAGGTAGGTACCTTATAAGAAAATGGATGAAATTTGGCACTTATATTGATCACGTCAAAGGACAGATATACCAGAAAATACTACTAGCAACCAAATTAATCTTCAAAAGCAGCGATAAAGTGAATTTGTTATCTAGGTGGTGACATTTTTATTGGCGACCAATCTATCGAGAAGTACTTACAAGAGAAGACAAAACCTGTGAAAGCGAAGCTGCGCGCGGAAGTCTAGTTACTGCTAAAGATGAAATAATATCGTTCTTATTCAACGGACACACGAAAACACAGGATATTCAGAAAAAAATGATTTATTACATTACACAGCAATTTGATGTGTGCACTTAATTTAACAGACATTTTTTATTATCTTAGACATTATTTTGTATTCAAATCATCTGCTATTTCTCTGTTTAAATGCACTACCATATAATTATTTAGCCTTTGCTGAGTCCTTAAATAAGTCTTCATCCTTCGTAATGCTAAAAATGATCTTTCGGCGGTACATGTCAATATTGGAATAGTTAAAATGATTTTTAATAATTTGATGACTTCAGGTATATCATATCTTTGCGCAATATCTAAAAGCATACTTCGATGAAGAGTCAAACGATCCATATATCAAAGCCATCTGCATAAAAGTTTTTCACATAATTGCTGCTTGTATCATTATTTTTCTGAGTAAGAAATAGTTCCATGTTGCTCCACTGTTTCATGGTATCTTCAGTAAAGCGCTGTTCAATACGGCCCACGACTTCATCTAACACTTCAAAATACATTTTTTGATAAAAGTCACCTACATTAGAAGAATCGTGCGGTTTGCTTGTAGAGTCGTCTTTCCTTTTAGGTATTCTCCGTGTTTTTAGAGTTTTAGGTTCATCCAATTCCAAAATACGAGCTAAATCTACAGCAGACTTCCAGACGTTTTCAAAATTTTCGTCAATTCTTTGGGACAACATAACTTCCTTGACTGTATTAATATTAACAACGGCTTTTTGCAGAAGCAGAGATTTCTTCTGTAATGTAACATTCAAAGCTTCAGTACGACCAAGAATTTCTATCAGTAATTTTATAACGAACAGAGATTCGAAAGACTGTATCTGAGATTGAAAATTATTTTAGATGCATAGTCGTGGGTGCTCGGCACCCACTATTTACCTCTCGTGGGTGCTGGAGCACCCGAGCACCCACGGAGTCGGCGCCCCTGCCATTTTGTAGATCCTCGAGAAAGACACCAAAAACTGATCTATCAAAAATGAAGTCAAGTTGATTGAGTCATTACTTCCCACATATTACGGTGAATATGGAAAATTATAGCATCCTATACTGCTGCAGTTTCAGTTATGGTCCAGATCTATGGTCTAGGAAGAGGGACGAAAGAAATAACACCAAACAGAAAGAAAGGTTAACCAAACTAGCTGCAGATAGGGTGAAGTTGGACAAATTGAGTGTATATTTATAAAAATTGTAGTGTATACCTATTCGGTCTATACCTCATACAAGGCATAGCCTTCGAGGTGGCGCTATTTTGTATTGCATTACAAAATAAATAATAATAATAATAAAGTTATATTCTGAGATCCCCTTGTAACCAAATCATCGCCCGTCCGACCAAAAAAAGTGTATTATGTCTCTGGGTCTTCCTTTCACAAGTCAATAGTTATCCTATTATGAATACAAAAAATTTCACTCTTATGACCCCCCATCCGCCAACTACCTCAATTTCACCCTCACTCAAAAAAGTATAAAACAATCACGAAACCCCTAACACGCCTAAAAACGAAGTTTGAGCTGTTTCTATATTTTTAGTTTTTTTATTATTGCTGCGCTGCAACTGACAAGATTTCTAAAATCCATAAACATTTTCCATCCTCGCCACGGTAGTAATATCACAGTATTGTCTCATTTCATTAAAATAAATCCAAAAGTTTCCACGTTACACAATACAGAACGAGCTAAAGCAATCTTCGTATATATATGACAGAAAATTTTTTGAATTGTCCACCGCCTCCTGTACTTAGTTTTTGCACTATGCAGTGCAAGTAATATGTCTAACAAAATTTGATTCAAACACATATTTATGTTGATCGTAGAAAAAATGTGCGTAACAAGTGCAAAAAGCACATCAATAAATTTTTTGATAAAAAAAATTAAAAAAAAGTTGGAAGGCCTGGGTTTCGATCCAAAGACCCTCAGATCCACTAGCTGACTCTCTAACCACTGAGCCATCCTTCGGTTGAGGAGATCTTTTCAACGAAACATATTTGATTAGGTACTTACTTAAATCTGTAATCTGACCTCAACTTCAAACATTCAAAAACATATTTATTTCGATCGTAGACTTCGTCTCGAGCTACAAATTTCATTCATCGACTGTGTTGCAATAAATATACACTAGTTACCAGCTCAGCAGTACGTATTTTCGCGATTGGCTGGGAATCTAGAATCTAGTATCGGAGTAGGACGTCGTTGGTCAAAGGAGCATCCTTACCGCCATGGTGACGTCACACGGGTTCGGGAGCCGTCGGAGTGTTTGAGGTACTCGGTTCAAAAACCCATTTTTATTTTGATATAATTTTTGAATTATTGCGAAGAGAAAGAAAACAAAAACAGTTTTGTTATAAGACTTATGTATGATCTTTCCATTTATGACAAAAAAATTTTTATTCAAAACCTCAATTACTCCGCCGCCGATTTTCAAAATTATACGAACATTAGCTACTACGATCCCACAGAATATCGTTGCCCAAATTTCATCATAATTCATTTAGCGGTTTCTGAGATTACGTGTACAGACCGACAGACAGACCGACGGAAATGAGTGACGCGGATTTTCGTTATGTAGACATCACAAAACGCCCAAAAAGTGAATTATCTCAAAATCGAGAATTTTCGCGTTCACAATACGCCCCTCACCTATCAGTGTGGGAAGTAAAAATTGATTGATTCAGAAAAGTCACAATTTAACGTGTCAGCATAAAAAGATACCAGTAGCATATCAAAGAAAAATTAATCCAGAAAACCTTTTCTTCAAGGAGACATTTAGTCTACTTCTTGATGAAAACAATAGATATATCTGGTTTTGTTTGAATACATGAAGGATATATCTAGATAGATAGATAGATAGATAGATAATCTTTATTGCCATTCGACCTTACAGGTATCGGCTTATTGTCAAATCATCAGAAAAAAAAATACAAATAACTATTATACGTAATGTAAGTAGTAAAAATTTTAGTTATAAATCACAGCCTATGAATAAATAGGTTTTAAGCATCAGTCAGATTAAAAAAACAAAACAAAGAACACTAATATAAATAAGAACGCACAGGTTAAAAGCGAGATATAGGTATACAAACATATTACATATTATTTCACAAAGCAGATGATAAATATTCATCAATGCTATAATATGGATTTCCTAATAAAAGATTCTTCACGTTTCGTTGAAAGCTATGATAATTCTGAGTGGTTCTGATACCCACTGGCAGTTTATTGAATAACTTAATGGGCATTATAAGGGGGCCCTTTGCCGATCGGGACAGATTGTGTTGCGGAGGGCGCAAGCAGTAAGTATTTCTAAGGTTATAACCACTCTCTACATTAGTATGACAGCGCGAAACGTAACTTCCAAAATTTTTTTTTTACATAACACACACAATTAAAGATATACAGTGAAAAAACCGTAAGAATACGAAAGGCTTTAAATAATTCTCTGCATGACGTTTGCTTGCTCTTGAATGCCATTGTGCGAAGTACTCTCTTTTGCACTAGTAGCAGTTCGGT